>WAAF01006629.1:259602-478683 GCA_013400475.1 Tricholaema leucomelas
CCCACTTGTCTTTTAAATCATTCCAGGAAGGTGATTCCACCACCTCCTTGCCAGCCTGTTGCAGTGCCTGAGAACCCCTTCTGTGAAGATAGTTTCCTAATACCCAACACAAATCTCCCTTGGCACAATTCCTCTTCTCTGGGCACTTGTTGCATGCAAGAAGAGACCAACCCCACTCTGACATGGTTTTAATCACCTTTGCTCTACACGAGAGAAGAAAAGCAAGGGAAGATTTTACAGAATTCAGTGTTAAAATTTATAGAATTGTCAGCGTTGGAAGGGACCTCCACTTGACACCCAGCCCTCAGATACTTGTATACATTGGTAAGAGTTGGAGTGGATGATCTTCAGAGGTCCCTTTCAACCCCCAGTATTCTGTGATTCTATGATTCTATGAACAGGAAATTGTCTAAAGGAAAAGTCTAAGTGTTTAGGTGGAATAAACTGCTGAGGCTCAGACTGACCCCTGGTCTGAAGAAGAACATTCACAAAAGATTTTAGAGATGGAAACACTACTTTCAGTCCTACTTCTACTGCCTGAGTCAAAGGTGGCAATGAAGTGGAAGCCAGGTGGAGCCACATGTATGTCAAGATACCCACACAGCCAGGAAGCCTTGAAGAGAGCAAATTAAAAAGTGATGGGTTTTGCAGTTGCAGTATATTTGGTGGTGACAAAACTGTCTGAGCTGGCTGCTGCCACTGAGCTGTCACCATGACGTCCACATTGAACAAAGCAACATTTCTGCCACCTTCACTCTAGACACATTTACAAATTATCAATAGTCTCTGACAGGAAGGTGGAACAGGAAGAGTGTGGATCCCTCCTCTATGACAGTGCTCAAGGCCAGGGTGGAAAAGGCCTTGAGCAACCCGGTCTAGTGGAAGGTGTCCCTGCCCACAGCAGGCAGCTTGAAACTAGATGATCTCTAAAACTCATTCCAACCCAAACCATTCTCAGATTCTATGATAATCACAAAGATCTTCAATCCTTCTCCTTGCCATTACTGTGGCTTCTTATGAAAGGCAGTAACTCTGCCATGGCGAGGCCACATCTGGAGTACTGTGTCCAGTTCTGGGCTTCCCACATCAAGCGGGACATAAAACTGCTCGAGAGAGTGCAGTACAGAGCCACAAAGATCATGAAGACAATGGAAGATCTCTGTTACAAGGAGAGCCTGAGGGAGCTGGGGCTGTGTTGCTGGGAGAGGAGGAGCCTGAGGGGTGACCTCAGTCATGGTGATAAAGATGTGCAGGTTGAGTGGCCAGAGGCTGGAGCCAGGCTCTGCTGGGTGATGCCCTATGACAGCACAAGGGGCAATGGTGGAAATTGAGGCATAGGAAGTTCCATGGAAACAGGAGGAGGAATTTTTTCCCTGTGAGGGTGACAGAAGCCTGGAATAGGCTGCCCAGGGGGGTTGAGTATCTCCTCTCTGGAGATACTCAAAACCTGCAGGGATGCATTCCTGTGTGATCTGCTGTAGGTGCTCCTGCTCTGGCAGGGCAGCTGGACTGCCTGAGCTTTGGAGGTCCCACCTAGGCCCTGACATTCTGTGATTCTGTGTGATTCTGTGATTATTTTTTCACCTTGTCCTCTTGAAAGTAATTTTGGATTATGGACTTTCTTTCCCTACTTAAGAAAATGTCACTTACAAGACAGTTTTAGACCACAAGTTTGTTGCCATTAGAGATCTTTCACTCACTTTGCTTTCAAGTTGTTCGCTGTTTTTTTCTCTTGGTGGGTTTTAAGAAGTTCTAAAAGCCAAGATTCAAATCTATTGTGTTAAGAATTCTCAGCATCTTGTGTTTGCAATTCACAATAGGGGAATCATAATCTAATCGAGCTGTTTATTAACTCCCATTCTCACAACGAGTATTTAGCCGTAGGTACTGAGACAGAACAGAATCTAGGTCATTAACTCCTCAGGCTCTACACACTGGAAAAATGAAGTGAAAATTCTCTTTTGCAAAGGAAAACAAGCACATAAAAATTAGGGACAAGATCTGCAGTGGGAAGATGTGAACTCTGTCTTTCATCCTCAAAAAAACCCCAAACCTCTAGTGCAAAATTTTGCTGTTTCTTTGTGGTGCCTAATCAAGGAAGTCACAGAATCATAGAATGGTTTAGGTTGAAAGGGATCTCCCAGATTACTCAGTTCCAAACCCCCTCATAGGCAGAGACTCCTCCCCACTAGAACAGGTCGCTCAAGGCCTCCTCCACCCTGGCCTTCAACACCTCCAGGGAGGGAGCAGCTACAACCTCCCTGGGCAACTTCTGCCAGTGTCTCATCACCCTCACTGCAAACAACTTCTTCCTAACATCCACTTTCAATCTCTCCTCTGTCACTTTAAACCCATTCCTCCTCATCTTGGCATTACAAGACTTTGTCGATAGTCCCTCCCCAGCTCTCCTGTAGCCCCCTTCAGATACTGAAAGGCAACTCCAAGGTCTCCTCAAAGCCTTCTCTTCTTCAGGCTGCACAGCCCCAACTCTCTCAACCTGTCCTCATAGCAGAGCTGCTGCAGCCCTCTGAGCATCTTGGTGGCCTCCTCTGGACTGGCTCCAACAGTTCCATGTCCTTCTTGTGCTGGGGGCTCCAGAACTGCACACTGTACTCCAGGTGGGGTCTCAGGAGATCAGAGTAAAGGGGCAGAATCCCCTCCCTTGCCCTGCTGGCCATGCTGCTCTTGCTGCAGTCCAACACATGGTTGCTGTCTGGGCTGCACTCACAGTGCTGGCTCACATTGAGCTTTTCATCAACCAAGACAGACATTGGGAGAGGCTGCCCAGGGAGGTAGTGGAGTCCCCGTCCCTAGAGGTGTCCAAAGAACAATCCTGGCTTTTTTGCCAGTGAACTGCATTCTTAGTGTGGGCAAGAACTTTAAATCTCCTAAGCATCAGATGATTAATTAAGGCTGGTGAGGAGTAGCTGAGGGAACTGGGGGTGTTTAGTCTGGAGAAGAGGAGGTTGAGAGGAGACCTCATTGGTCTACAGCTCCCTGAAAAGAGGATGCAGTGAGGTGGCTGTTGGTATCTCCTTCTAATATCAAGTAATAGGACAAGAAGAAAGGGCCTCCAGTTGCAGTAGGGGAGGTTTAAGTTGGAAATTAGAAGAAATTTCTTCACTAAAAGGGTTGTCAAACACTGGAACAGGTGGTTGAATCCTCATCCCTGGAGGTATCTGAAAGTCATGCAGATCTGGCTTAATGGTAGACCTGACAGAGTAGGTTTAATGGTTGGACTCAATCTTGAAGGTCTTTTCCAACCTAAATGATTCTATGATCCTAAATCCTAGGCAGTGTACTTAACAGAAACCAGTTTCAGACAGATATAAATAGAGATTGAGCAGTGCCTTATGTCCCTGGAAGTGAAATCACAGAATCATAGAATGGTTTGGGTTGGAAAAGACCTTTAAGATCATCAAGCTCAACATCATCTAACTTGACCAAGGCTGGTGCTAAACTACATCCCTCAGCACCACATCTCTGCCTCCCTGAAACACCTTCAGGGACAGGGACTGCACCACCTCCCAGTGCCTGACCGCTCTTTCAGTAAAGAATTTGTTTCCTAATGTCCAATCTAAACCTCCCATGGTGCAACTTGGGCCCATTCACCTCCAGCTGGGGTCTCACCAGTGCAGAGCAGAGGGGATCACTTCCCGTGACCTGCTGCCCACATTGCTCTTGATGCAGCCCAGGCTCTGCTTGGCTCTCTGGGCTGCAAGAGCACACTGCTGGCTCATGTTGAGCTTCTCCTCCACCAGCAACCCCAAGTCCCTCTCCTCAGGGCTGCTCTCAAGCCAGTCACTGCCCAGCCTATACTGGTGCTTGGGACTGCACCAATCTCAATGCTGGTTGCCTTTCTGCTTGCAGTGGTACTTCTCTTGCCCATGTACTCAACTAAAACGAGAGGATAATCAACTCCTAGAAGGCAAATGAAGCCAGAGTTCTGATTTCTGCATTCTCATCCATTCTCTTGTTAAGTGCAGGCTGGAGGTCAGAAAGTACTCACCTCTTTGTTGCAAAGTACCCAAAAAAATCCCAAAGGAATCTAAATAGACTCTGCAAAAGGTTATCAGAGAAGAGGAGCCATCGGTCAGGGTATTTGAAGACTGCGGTGCAATTAGTAGTCCCCACAAATGTTTCAATTCATAATCAAATTAGCAGCTGGAGGCTTAAGGAGAGAATTCAAACCGACAGACTGGCTCTGCTTAGACTTTGTCATTTTTCATTCCTGCCTTTTATTTAGGAGATAATAATTAAATGTGATTTGAAATTGAATGTAATAAAGTACAGCTTAGGAGTATTTCATGATTCTTAACAAAAATAATTAGATCCTCTGATATTATATGAACCCACACTACTATAACCTCTATTAAACTTTAAAGAAAAGGGGCAGAAAGAGAAAGATGAATTTATCTGGTTTATTGGAATCCAGAATGAACCTCTCTTTTAAAGAGACACATTCCATTTTTATTGCCTTAGCTGTCTGGGGAAATATCCTTCCATGCTCCTTCTCCTTCTCACTAAACAAAGATTTGCTAAAGAAACAGCTTCCAATGGCATTTGTTCACTGACAAAATCTAATGTGAAAATTAAATCTGGGGCAACTGCAGGAAATCCAAGGTCCCTTTGAGCAATGGGGAATGGAAATGTAAGATTAGGCAGGAGGACACCAGGATTACTTCAAACACCACAGTACAACAGAATCCTAGACTGTGAGCTCCATCAAGTGCTTGGACTTCATGATCACTGAACTGCTCTGGTTAGAAAAGACCTCTAAGATCATTGAGACTACCCTACAACCTGACACCACCATGGCCATTAAGCCATGTCACCAAGTGCCATAGCCACAGCTTTCCTGAATGCCTCCAGGGATGGTGACTTCACCACCTCCCTGGGCAGCCTGTGCCAATCCCTCACCACTCTTGTAGAAAACAAATTGCCCCTAATATCCAATGTAAACCTCCTCTGTCACAATTTTAGGCTACGTCCTCTCATCACCTGATGCCAGAATTGTTTCTGTTCCATAGGGTTATTAGATTTACAGAATGGCAGAATTGTTTTGCATGGAAAAGCCCTCTAAGATCATAGAGTCCAAGCATCAACCCAGCATCACCATGGTCATTAAACCACATCCCAAAGTGCCAAGTCCAAAGGTTTCTTAAGCACCTCCAGGGATAGGGACTCCACCACCTCCCTGGGCAGTCTGTTCGAGTCCCTGACCACTCTTGCAGCAAAGAAATTGTTCCTATCTCCAACCTAAACCTCACCTGGTGTAACTTGAGGTAATTTCCTATTGCTGTATTACTTGATATTAGGGAAGAGATTCACCCCCACCAGGCTTCAAATTCCTTAAGGAGCAATGAGGTCTCCCCTCTGCCTCCTCTTCTCCAGATTAGCCAATCTATATTCCTTCTGGTGCTCCTCACCAGATCTGTTCTCTAGACCCTTCACCCCCATCTCATTTAAGGAGTTGTACAGAGCATGAAGATCTCCTATGAGCCTCCTTCTCTCAAGGTCAAGCAACCCTAGCTTCCTCAGCTGCTCTTCGCAATACTTCTAGACTCTTCACATTAAACTTCATATTAAATAAAGAAAATTCACATTAAGCAAAATATGACTAAGAAAGAAAAAGAATTCTCAAAAAGGCTACAAGAGCATCATATTTTAACCAGGTTCCAAACTCTGTCCAACCAAAACATACAGAATCACAGAATATTAGGAGTTAGAAGGGACCTCCAAAGCTCATTCAGTCCAATGCCCCTGCCAGAGAAGGAGCACCTATAGCAGATCACACAGGAATGCATCCCTGCAGGTTTTGAGTATCTCCAGAGAGGAAGACTCCACAACCTCCCTGGGCAGCCTCTTCCAGGCTTCTGTCACCCTCACAGGGAAAAAAAATTCCTCCTTCTGTTTCTGTGGAACTTCCTAGGGCTCAGCTTCCACCACTGCTCCTTGTGCTGTCATTGGGCATCACCCAGCAGAGCCTGACTCCAGCCTCTGGCCACTCACCCTGCACATCTTTATCACCATGACTGAGATCACCCCTCAGGCTCCTCCTCTCCAAGCAACACAGCCCTAGCTTCATCAACCTCTCCTTCCAAGGAAGATCTTCCACCGCCTTCAGCATCTTTGTGGCTCTATGGTGGACTCTCTCAAACAGTTCCCTGAGGTCCTTCTTGAACTAAGGGGCCCAGAGATGGACATGATATTCCAGATCTGTCCTGACCAGGGCAGAGAAGAGGGGCAGGAGAACCTCTCTTGACCTACTCACCACAGCCCTTCTAATCCAGCCCAGGATGCCCTTGGCCTTCTTGGCCACCAGAGCACATTCCTGGCTCATGGGCATCCTCCCATCCAGTTGGACCTCAAAGTCCTTTTCCCCTTCACTGCTCTCCAGCCAGTTAGTCCCCAATCGACACTGCTCCCTGGGGTTGTTCTTTCCTAGGTGCCAGACTCTACCCTTGCCCTTGCTGAACCTTATTCAACGGCTCCCCACCCAACTCTCCAGTCTAAGTCTGGCTGAATGGCAGCACAACCCTCCTGTGTGGCAGACACTCCACCCAGTTTGGTGTCACCAGCAAACTTGCTGGCAGTGCCTTCTGTGCCCTTATGCAGGTCCTTGATGAACCAGTACTATACTGAACCGAACTAGTCCAGTACTGACCCCTGAAAGACTGCACTAGACACAGTCCTCCAACTAGGCTCCATCCCATTGACCACAACTCTCTGACTGTTTTCCTTCAACCAGCTGACTTCCACCTCACTACCTGATCACCCAGACCACACTGCCTCAATGTAGCTGCAAGGGTGCTGTGGGAGGCAGTGTCAACACACGTTGCACAACTTTCTCTCTGCCTGCCTTGCTCTTTTTATGATGGGAGACAAATACTCAAAGCCACCTTTTATCTCAGGACAGAAGAAGCTGGTAAAGGGAGCAGTTCTTTCTACTAAAAAGACCAACTTTGGTTTTATGTTCTTTAAAGTATATGGCAGCAGAAAGAAAGAAATAGAAATAGGAAAATAAAGGAGGCTAATCCTCAGTTTAGCAGCATGAATTAGAAAGATCACTTTCAAAGCTTGCTGCTTTTCATGCTGCAGTTCTAAATGGCAGTGCCTCTTTCCAAGGGTGACCCTTCTTATCGTTGAATAAAGCAGTGTGAGTTTGAGAGGAGAAAGAAAGAGATCTGGAAGCTTCAGTGAAGTCAGCAAAGTCTCTATTGTTCTCATACAAATGAGAGGAAAAAAAAGTCTCCTGACAGCAAAGTGTCCGTGAAGCAATCAGCATTTTACCAGCAGCCATGGGCTTCTGTTTGTATCAGGCCTAACCACTGCAGAGAAATCCCAGAATCATTGTGGCTGGAAAAAGAGCTTTCAGATTACCATATCCAAACAGCAACTCCCCACCACCATGCCCATTAAACCGTGTCCCCAAATGCCATGTCTGTATGGTTTCTGAACCACCCCCACCCTGGGCAGCCTGTTTCAATACCTGATCACTCTTTAAGGAAAGGAATTGTTCCTAGCATTCAACCTAAACCTCTCCTGATGCACCTTGGAGCCATTTCCTCTTGTCCTGTTACCTGGGAGAAGAGACAGATATTTGCCACACCGTCCTTTCAGAGAGATGCAGAGATTGAGAAAGAGAGGCTGGACTAGATGATGGTTGTCTCCTCCCTGGGGGTGTTCAAGGCTGGGCTGGATGAGGCTGGTCAAGAGGTGTCCCTGCCCATGCTGGGGAGCGTGGAGTAGATGATCTCTAAGGTCCTGTCGTGGAAAGCCAAAATAGGCCAAATTAAGCCTAAACATGTCCTGGCTTGCCCTGACATGGTTCCCTGTTACTCCTCTCTCCTGTTGTTGGGGGAAGCACCATGGTAAAGGAAAACAAAAGTCCTGACACCTTAGAGTCTCCTTCTTTTAAATCTGTTTCCAGGATACCCTCACATGTTTATACACTTGTTTGTGTTCTGCCCTAAAAGGGTAAAAGCAAGTCCTGACTTTACCTCATACGGTTAAGCTTGGCAAACTGCCATGCTGATTGGCTGACCTGTGGCCAAAAGAAACATTAGTCTCAGGCTACACTGATAAAAAGAGATGAGCATGTAAAGACAGCCTGCCCTGCCTTGTAGTGCTCTGCCTTACTGTGCTTCTGCCAGTGCCCTGCCTTGTAGTGCTGTGCCTCACAGAGCTTCTGCCTCACTGCCCTTGCATTCTGCCATGCTCTGCAACATTCTGCTTGCTACACATAAGAAGCCCTGATACTTTGGTTTTGTCTACCTGGAAACTGCCTTGCCTCAGTTTAGCAGAAGATAGGCCTTAAGTGCCTTCACACAATAGGCTCACTTAGCCAGCGCAACACTGTGCCTGGCTGCACATCCACAAGACATCCTGTCTGCCTCTCTGCAAAGCTCTGTGCCAAATCTGGAGTCCAAGAGGAACTAGGATCACATCAGAGATTGTCTGCCACTCTCCCAGCACCCTGTTAGAGCCTGGGAAGATCTACAAGCCTGAACGGCTGACAGGACACCGACAGAACTCCCTGCAAATGTTTGGGTACAGTCTGGAAACTGTAGCTAGCTCTGGGAATCTGGAGATAGAACTTTTGTGAGTAAATACTCAAAAGCTTCTTTGCAAAACTGTAAAACTCTGTAATTGAATCCAAGTGCCTCCTGCCTTAAGCAGAAAAGAGCTTCTCGAGTCCATCCAGTGGGCAAGCAGTATAATCAACCACAAGAACCTCCTTCCAGTTCTGATAGTTGAATGCTGTATTATTGATAGTTATTTCTTAAGTGTTCTAGATTCTGTTTATCCTCTGTGTAATGACTTCATGACCATTACAAAGAACTTATTATTATCATTATTAAAATTGTGGCTGGTAGTGAGACTCCTGAATATCAAAATTAATAAACTATATTAATTGTAAAGTCTTATCTCACAGCCACACATTACTGCCACTACAGGTCCCTTCCAACCTAAGTCATTCTATGACTCTATGATCTTTACGGTGCCTTTCAACCCACACCATTCTATGATTCTATGGCCTGGTGCTAGCTAAGTAGTGAAAAGAGCTGAAGACATTCACAAAATCACAGAATCATAGAAATACATAATTACAGAATCACAGAATCATAGAAACACAGAGTCACAGAACCATAGCATCACAGAACGTTAGGGGTTGGATGTGACCTCAAAAGATCATCTAGTCCAAGCACCCTGCCAGAGCAGGATCCTGTTTGAAATTCAACCACAAACTGAGAGCAGCAGGACTTCGAAAACTTGCTCTTAATAAAAGTCTGTAAAAGAAAGTAATATGCTAGAAGGACAAAGCCTCAGCCTTCCCTCTGAGCCCACTGGATGCAGTCAGTGCAGAGAGATTTTGCCATGAGTTAGGGAGAGCTCTTGGTAAACACTCATTTTGTAGTCTTCACTGGAAGAAGAAATGCAGACAGATCAGTAAATATGTTTTGTAGGCAGTATTTAAATTGCATATTTATTATATTCCTGAGAGATTTAAATGGCTCGCTTGGAGCTGTTCCAGTCTGTTATGCAAATCTATTTCTGATGTGTTTCAGGAAATAGCAGAATCACAGGACTAGGAGATGGGAAAGACCTATTAGGTCATCCTGTTGATCTTTCCGCTTCTCTAAATACCCCTAATCATGGTGAAACCAAATCTAGGTATTGCAGGATGCCAGAGTTTATTTTTGTTGTTGCTGCTGCTCTTCTGTTTGTTTTTTGTTTGTTTGTTCTGTGGGTTTTCCTTGTTTGGTTTGGGTTTTGTTTGTTTGTTTGTTTTGGGTCTTGTTGGTTGGGGTGGGTTTTGTTTTGTTTGTTCCCCTCCACCATTTACTCCTAGTTTTATGAATAAACCAAGTAAAATCAAGTTGAGAGATGGACTGCACTGCAAGCTATTTCCAGGTTGTGATCCCCAGAGACAGAACTATATCTTAATATCCACAATTTAAAATACTACTTAAATGCCAAGTCATTATGGCCATTATGTACTGCCCACTGCTATTTAGGATCCTCTTCTGCTCGATTCTTGTAGGAGCTTGAAGCAATTACATGGTTGTTAACAGCAGACAAGATGAGCATTTGCAACAAGAGCTATTTCCTATCTAACTATTTGCATAAAACTTTACATGCCTGGTATTATTCCAGAGTCAGGAATGATTTGTAATTACAGTCCAAGCACATAAAAACAGCCAAAGACACTTTGTTCTCCTACTGCATGGGATTGAAGAGGAGAAAACCTCCCGCAGAAGGCAGTAAACTCTGTGTTGGAATTAGCTGCCTATTGCCAGAGTTGGAGCTGAGTCCTGCCCTCTGCAGTGAATGCATCAGGATAGGCTGTACTTTAAACCCAGCATTTCCTTAACAAATACCTAAACTGCAAGAGTTTAGCAACACACAGCCCTCACCTTCCAGAGCTTGCGGCCAGTAACAGAAAGAGCCCACAAGAAGGCTGCAGAGAGACTGTTTGCAAAGGCCTGTGGGGACAAGGAAGTTCTCAGCACTGGTCAGGCCATACCTTGAGGACTGTGTCCAGTTCTGGGACCCTCAGTTTAAGAAAGATGTTGAGGTGCTGGAAGGTGTCCAGAGAAGGGCACCAAGGCTGGTGAGGGGGCTGGAGCACAGTCCTGTGAGGAGAGGCTGAGGGAGCTGGGGGTGTGTAGCCTGCAGAAGAGGAGGCTCAGGGCAGACCTCGTTGCTTTCTACAACTACCTGAAGGAAGGTTGTAACCAGGTGGGGTTGGTCTCTTCTGCCAGGCGGACAGCAACATAACAAGTGGACACAGCCTCAAGCTGCATCAGGGCAGGTTCAGGCTGGATGTTAGGAAGAAGTTCTTCAGAGCAAGAGTGATTGGCATTGGAATGGGCTGCCTGGGAAGGTGGTGGAGTTCCCATCCCTGGAGGTGTTTAAAGGCAGGCTGGATGAGGCTCTTGGTGTCATGGTTTAGTTAATTAGAAGGTGTTAGGTGCTAGGTTGTACTCGATCATCTCAGAGATCTTTTCCAACCTGGTTAATTCTGTGATTCTGTGACAGGACAAGAGCAATGGCTTCAAAGTAGAGCAGAGCAGATTTAGATTGGATGTTAGGAACAAGTGCTGTGTCAGGAGGGTAGTGGAACACTGGAACAGGTTGCCCAGGGAGGTGGCTGTGTCCACATCCCTGAAGATATTCAAGGTGAGGCTCAAAGAGGGCAGTGGGTAACCTGCTCTAGTTGAGGATGTCCCTGCTGACTGCAGTGAGGGCTGGACTTGATGAGCTTTGTAGGTCCCTTCCAACCCAGACCATTCTATGAGTCTGTGATTCTATACCTGAAAACAAAAAAACAAACAAAAAAGACTCAAACGTAAATTGTTCCAAAAGTTAAGTTGAATTTAGCATACTGAAAAGACAACTCAAACTCCTCCACCTCCATCATTTTTATTGTTACAAAACTCACACAATCATAGAATCACAGAACTTCAGAGGTTGGAAGGGATCTCCAGAGATCATTCAGTCCAACCTCCCTGCCAAAAGCAAGATCACCCAGGGTAGTCCACACAGAAATGCACCCAGGTGGGGTTGGAAAGGCTCCAGAGAAGAAGATTCCACAGTCCATCTAAGCAGTCTGCTCAAGGGCTCTGGCATCCTCACTCTAAACAAGTTTCTCCTCATGTTGAGCTGAAACCTTCTCTGTTGCCCAGTTTGTACCCATTGCTTCTTGGCTTATTGCTGTACAGCAGCCAAAAGAGCTTGGCCCCCTCCACTTGACACCCAGCCTTCAGCTTTTGGCAGACATTGCTCAGATCCTCTCTAAGCTTTTTCTTCTCCAGACTAAACAACCCCAGGGCTCTCAGTCTCTCTTCATAGGGAAGATGCTCAAGTCTCCCTGTCATCCTTGTGCTGGACTCCCTCCAACAGGTCCCTGTATCTCCTGAACTGGGGAGCACAAAACTGGACACAGTATTGCAGGTGTGATCTTAGCAGGACAGAGTAGAGGGAAAGAAGAACCTCCCTAGCCCTGCTGGACATACTTTCTTGCTGCACTCCAAGCTGCCATTGGCTCTCATGCCTACAAGGGCACATTCCTGCCCCATGCAAAACTTACTGCCCACCAGCACTCCAAGGTCTTTCTCCACAGAGCTGCTCTCCAACAGGGCAACCTCTAAACTGTGCTAGTGGATACCCCAGAATAAGTTCTCTATTTCCTTTAGAACGTGTTCCTCACATCCAATCTCAGTCTGCTCTGCTCTAGGTTGAAGTCACTGCCCTCATCCTGTCCCTGCAGGCCTTTGCAAACAGTCTCTCTGAAGCCTTCTTGTAGCCCTTTCAGGTCCTGGCAGGCTGCTCTTAGATCTGCCTGGAGCCTTCTCTTCTCCAGGCTGCACATCCCCAGCTCCCTCAGCCAACAAGGAGGGAGAGCTGCTCCAAACTCCTGATCATTTTCTTGCCACTGGTGGTTTGTAACTCTTAGGAGGTCTTTTCAAAAAAAAAAAAACAGTTCTATGTCTCTAGGTTTTTGATAAATGACACTGATGGTCTGATACTTGGTTTGTGCAGTTCAGCACAGAGAAATATGATGCAATGAAGGAAAGATCAAAACTATTCACAGAGTCTAAAATGAAGCACAACACAAATCAAGAGCAGACATAAACATCACCATGGGTAATGCATTGAATTTTTCACTGGAGTGTTTTAGGAGAAGCAGAAGGGCTTTGCGATTTACACTGTATATATAATCAGTGTCCTTTTCTGTTAAATCAGGTAGTAATGAGATCATCTGAGGAATACTTTGCATTTTTGCTCTCATTATCCCAAGTTCTCTACTAATTAACTTGTTGCATGGCTCTTTTAAAGCCCTCAGAATTAAAGCGGCCACAGTTTGGCCTTAAGTTGTCAAGTGTTGATCTCACTCCTACGGAAATCGAGGGCCAAACTGAGATGTCATTTAGTTGTAGGCCAAGCACATAGCACCATAGACTTGTTTCAGTTGGAAGAGGCCTCCAAGATCGAGTCCAACCACTGACCTAATACCACCATGTCCACTAAACCACGTCCCCAAGGGCCATGCCCACAGGTTTCTTGAACACCTCCAGGGATGGTAGTTCCACCACCTCCTTGGTCAGTCTGTGCCAATGCCTGATCACTCTTGCAGCAAAAAAAAATACCTCCTATTATATAACCTAAATCTCCCCCACTGCAGCTCAAGGCCATTTCCTATTGCTGTATCACTTGATACTAGGGAAAGTGGAGTTGCCATCCCTGAAAGTGTTCAAGAAAAGACTGGATGGGGCACAAAGTGCCATAGTCTAGTTGATTGGATAGGGCTGGGTGCTAGGTTGGGCTGGATGAGCTTGGAGGTCTCTTCCAATCTGGTTAATTTTACAATTCTTTGAAAAGAGTCTGGTCCCTACCTGGCTTCATCCTCCCTAAAGGCAACTGTAGAGATCAATGAGGTCTGCCTTGAGCCTCCTCTTTTCCAGGCTGCACAGCCCCAACTCCCTTAGCCTCTCCTGGCAGGGCTGTGCTCCAGCCCCCTCACCAGCCTTGCTGTCCTTCTCTGGACACGTTCAAGCACCTCAATATCTTTCTTAAACCAAGGGTCCCAGAACTGGACATAGAAAATTGTGGACCCATTAGATTCCTATTTTCCTACTTGTTTGGGGGGTGGGAGTGGCAGAAAACGTAGTAAAGATAAAGCAGCCTTCACTAGCACAGCAACAACGTAATGAAAATGCGCCTGAAAGATGTTCCTGTATCTCTTGACTGAAATTTATAGGGATACCAAGATTTTATTGACCCAGTTCATTGTGTTATCTAAAGCAATTTATTGTGGTTTCTCCATGAGAGATAAATCCACTGAATTCACACTCAAGTACCAATGCTTTCTATGTAAGACCTAATATATACATCAGATAAGGATTGCTGATCTATAGCTGCCCATTTCTTACACCTCTCCTCCCTTACAACAGTCTGCCCTAAGTCTTTCTTTTTTCCCCCTCCCCTCCATACTTCTCACCACTGTATATTTCATTTGTCACTTTACTTCTTATCTGGAAAAGGGATTTATGGAATGAGCCATATACCCAAATGGGCTCTTGAATAACATGCCACAGGCAGGCACCCCTAGCTATGAATTTCAGCTCTTCTGCCTAAAGATTTTTTTTTTTTTTGAGGGGGAAAAGACACCTAAATGAAGCAGTGCCTTTGTCCAGCTCATTGAGTCACAGCATGGTCAGGGCTGGAATGGACCTCAAGGATCATCCAGTTCAAAACTCCCTGCCGTGGGCAAGGACACTTCACACTAGATCAGCTTGCTCAGAGACACATCCAGTCTGGCCTTCAAAACATCCAGAGATGATGCTCCCACCACCTCCTTGGGCAACCTCTGCCAGTCTCTCACCACCCTCACGTTGAAGAACTTCTTCCCAATGTCTAATTTTAATCTGCCCTCCTCTATACTGGATCCATTTTCCTGAGTCCTGTTACTTCCTGATAGTCTAAAAAGTCCCTCAGCGGCTTTCTTGTAGCCCCTTTCAGACACTAGAAGGCCATAAGAAAGATCTCCTGGGAGCCTTCTCCTCTCTGGACTGAACAACCTCAACTCTTCAAGCCTGTCCCCATAGCAGAGCAGCTCCAGCCCTCTGATCACCCTCGTGGCCACTTTTTGACAGGTTCCAGTTCAAGCATGTTCCACAAACCCCTCCAAGACCACTGTTAAAAGCCCAACAGAACATGAACAGGCAAACAGAAAAATGAAAACAAAATGTTTACTCTTTCCACACTACTGCAGCCAATCAAGATTCTGGTCAGAAAGAGATGCAGAAGTCTGACTGATGTCTTCAGAAAGGGATCTTATCCCATGCCACCTGCGCCAGATTCTCTGGTCCTACTGTGGCAGGGGGGTTGGACTGGAAGCTCTCCTGAGTTCCCAACCCCATATCCTGTGATCCTGTGTGATCTTGCTGCCCAACTCTGGTTCAGGATAGAAGCAGGACCACATGCTCAGGGGAAAAAAAAGCCAGGGCTGCAGCCAAAGACCCTCCTTCTTGGGTCCTGCTCTCTAGTTAGCTCAGGACTAAAAAAAAAAAACCCAGCAGCATGTGAATGTCTGAGAGCTCCTGCTGCTCCTGCTGTGCATCTTGCCCTCAGCTGTGACAAGGCTGCTCTGCTGTGCAGCTTGTAGGAGCATACCACCAACAGGGAAGAAGAGCTATTTACTTATTAACAAAAGACCTGGATTGAACTAAAACATAGTGACTTTTGATCTGTACTTCTAGCAGCCAGTTGCTCCCAGATACATTTATTTATTATTATTTTTGAAGTGCAGTTGCCAGCTCTTACACATCATTAACATCTTTTACAGTCCCTTTGCAATCCAAAGCAGATGGTTTGCTGAAACAGTGGCTTAGCCAAAATGCATTTATTCACAACTCCTGCTGATCATCTAGGAGGAAAAATACCAGCTAAATATTTGATCTGAAGTTATTTTCTTCCCATTTTAATCCCCTCGGGTGGCTGCCTCTTAGGTTTGTCTGAATGCAAAAGAGAGAAGGAGAAAAATCTCCTTCTGCCCCTACAAGGAAGCTGAAAGAATCACAGAATCTTAGAGGATGGAAAGGACCTCGAGGGATCATCCAGTCCAACCCCCTTGCCAAAAGCAGGATCACCCAGAGTATTCCATACAGGAATGCAACCAAGTGGGTTAGAAAGTCTCCAGAGAAGGAGACTCTACAATCCCCCTGTTCCAGGGCTCTGCCACCCTCATTGTAAAGAGGTGTCTCCTCAGGAAAAAAAGAGAGCAGTGTGTGTCTCTGTTAAGGCAGTGCCACACACTTTAAGAACTAAGAAAAATGGACTCACAAGAAACTGCATCCTGATTCTTGGGCACCATGATTCCCATTTGCAGAATTGCAGAACTACAGAATGTCAGGGGCTGGAAGGGACCTCCAAAGCTCAGCCAGTCCAACTCCACCTGCCAGAGCAGGAGCACCTAGAGTAGATCACACAGGAACACATCCAGGCAGGTCTTGAATACCTCCAGAGAGGAAGACTACACAATCTCCCTGGGCAGTCTCTTCCAGTGTGCTGTCACTCTCACACAGGGGAAAAATTCCTCCTCATGTTTCCATGGAACTCCCTATGCTTCAGTCCCAGCATTGCCCCTTGTGCTGTCACTGGCATCACCCAGCAAAGCCTGGCTCCAGCCTCTGGGTGCTCACCCTCCATATCTTTATAAATATTGATGAGGTCACCTCTCAGGCGCCTCCTCTCCCAGGAGCACAGCCACAGCTTCATCAGGCTCTCCTGATAACAGAGATGTTCCACTCTCTTCAGCATCTTTGTGGCTCTGCACTGGACTCTCTCAAGCAGTTCTATATCCCTCCTGAACTGAGGAGGCCCAGAACAGAACACAGTACTCCAGATGCAGACTCACCAGGGCAGAGTAGCAGGGCAGGAGATGAAGAACAAAGGTGAAAAAGGTTAAGGACAAAGAGAAGAGGTGGGCTATGGACTGGGAAGCCTAATTTACTTCTGACATAGAAAAGGACATACTTTTGTTCTTTGTTTTTTTTTTTCTCTTTTTTTTGTTTGTTTGTTTCTAAATTCCATTCTCAAGAAGTTAGTGATCCTCAGATCATTACTGATCAAAGGCTTAGCTTTGAGTTGCTCTGATTTTAACAGGGAGAACTTTCTTCTCTATTTACATGAGGAATTGCTCCCTGATAAGCTAAAACTGAAAATTAACTAAGAAGATTTTGACAAATGAGTTTCCATTATTTAGCAGGTAAAAAAAAAAGCTCAAACTTACACATAAACTTTGAAAATCTAATTTCCCTCAATTTCCTTCAAACAATGCATTGCATTGCTCAGTATTTCAGGTTAAACTTTGCTTCTAAATTGCCATCTCAGTTAACAAACTCCTGGACTCTGACTTAGAAAGAATCACCTCCAATACTATAAACAACAACAACAACAAAGAGAATCTGGGAACATTCTTTTTGATTTTTAAAAAGACTCTCATAATAAATACCATTAAAAGTTGGCCTTGAGACCTGCACTCCTCTGTGCAGGTAACAATGCATTGCAACTTTACATGTTGGGAGCTGACTGAAAACCTGGGAAGATTTAGGTTTGGAGAGATTATTGTCTCTGTTTAGCCCATACCTAGGGCTACAAATCTGCATTTGCTCCATTAACCAATGACTCTCTCCAGCAGAGGTGAGGAGTAGGAACAGGTTGTCCAAGTAGGTCATGGATCTTCCCTTCCTGGAGGTGTTCAAAGGCAGGTTGGATGAGGCCTTGAGCAACCTGCTCTAGTGGAATGTATCCCTGCCCATGGCAGGAGGATTGGAACTGGATGATCTTTCAGGCCTTTTCCAACCCAACCCAACCCATTCTACAATTCTATGGGTTTAATGAAAGAAACAAGCTGACACTAGCATAAAGTATAAAAGCTTAAGCTCATCTTAGTGGTCACAACAAACAAAGATGCAGTCCTTGGGGAGCAGAATGATCACAGAATCACCGAATGGTCTGGATTAGAAGGGACCTCCAAAGCTCATCTAGTCCAGCCCCCTCTGCAGCCAGCAGGGACATCCTCAACTAGATCAGGTTGCCCTCAGCCATGTTGAGCATCACCTTGAATATCTCCAGGGATGGGGACCTAATAACCTCCCTGGGCAACCTGTTCCAGTGTTCCACTACCCTCACGGTACAGAACTTATTCCTCACATCGAACTTACATCTGCTCTACTCCAGTTTGAAGTCATTGCCCTCATCCAGTCCCTGCAGGCTTTGTAAATGATGAGTAACCCCGCCAGAAACAGGCAGAAATACAGAGTGGAGAAGCATGACTCAAGCTCAGCAGACTTCCCTGATAATACTGAGATGAAATAGACTGAGAGCATGTTATGTCCCTCCCAGCTTCAGCTCCTGGCTGACTGGAAAGTGCTGAAGTCCTGAAAACTATGGCTGGCCCAGGATTCAATCCTAGGCAAACCAGGGTATAGAGAGAACAGACCAAAGGAGATTGTCAGTTCCACTGTTGTGTCTGTGCATAGACAGAATCACAGAGTCCCAGGAATCATCAATTTGGACGAGACCTTCAAACTCATCCAATCTAGAGTTAATCTTAAAACATGTCCCCAAGCACCAGATCCACAGGCTGCTTAAAAAAGTCCTCTCCTGGGGACTCCAGTACTGCCCTGGGCAGACCATTCCAGTGTCTGGGAAGCCTCTCTGGGAGGAAATAGTTCCTAGCATCCAGTCTGAAGCTCCTCTGGGACAGCTTGGAACCATTCCCTCTGCTCCTGTCCATTGCCACCAAGGAGCAGAGGCTGCCCTGTCCTCGCTCCATCCTCCCTGCAGGAAGCTGTAGAGAGCAAGGAAATCTCCCTCAGCCTCCTCTTCTCCAGCCTGCACACCCCCAGCTCCCTCAGCCCCTCCTCACAGCCCAGCTGTGATATTATGTTCTTTTGAAGTCTCTACCACATTCCATGTCTGGAGCAGCTGAGAAAAGGTGGCTGAGCAGATCCTTCTAGCTCCAAAAGGAGGTTGGAGTGACTTAAGTGTTGGTCTCTTCTCCCTGGTAACAAGTGACAGGACCAGAGGAAATGGCCTCAAGTTGCATCAGGGGAGGGTTCTCAAGGACATGGAACAGGCTGAATCCTCATCCCTGGAGGTGCTTCAAAGAGACAGAGATGTGGTGCTGAGGGACATAGTTTAAGACCAGACTTGTTAAATTAGATAGTTGTTTAAATTAGATAGTTGTTGGACTTGATAATCTCAAAGGTCTTTTCCATCTGAAATGATTTTTTTCTTCTATGTGTTCGCCTGAAATTATCAGGAGAACAATTAAACACTGGCAAGGAACTTGTGCTGTTCTCCTTTTTTCTCATTCTCAACATTGTTTATTTTTTCTGACATCACCCTAAAAAAAAAAAAATCCACCAAAATCAAAGTATGAATCACTTTCTTCTTGTTTCAAAGCATTTGAAAGCAGAAAGAGAGAGCAGAGCACAGCCCAGTTAACTCTGTAGTCAACTAGAGATCTCTGAGACAGCTCACTGCCTGCTGAATGAGATGTCCCTCCCATCATCACTTTATTTTTTCTTTAGTTTCTTTTTTCTTGTTTTCATTTGCTTGTTTTGTTGCCTTGAAACAAACATCTCATATTAGTGTTCTGGCTGGAGAAGCCTAATGGACCTTGAAATAAGTTTCGTTATGATGAACTAGTGAGCTGAAGTTAGAAGGCTTCTGCAGGCCAGGCAACTTTAGAGAGGCTCACAGAATCACAGAACTGTCAGGGCTGGAAGGGACCTCAAGGATGATGCCCTGGGGAAGGGCACCTCATACTAGATCAGCTTGCTCAGAACCACATCCATCCTGGACTCAAAAACATCCAGGGATGAGGCTTCCACCACCTCCCAGGGCAACCTCTGCCAGTCTCTCATCAACCTCATGATGAAGAACCTCTTCCTAAGGTCTAATCTGCACCTTCCCTCCTCTAGCTTGGATCCATCTCCCTGACTCCTATCACTACCTGACATTCTATAAAGTCCCTCCCAAGCTTTCTTGTAGCCCACTTCAGATACTGGAAGGCCACAAGAAGGTCTCCTCGCAGCTTTCTCTTCTCCAGACTGAACAACCCCAACTCTCTCAGCCTGTCCTCATAGCAGAGCAGCTCCAACCCTCTGATGGCCATCATGGCCCTTCTCTGGACACCTTCCAAAACTTCCAGACCTTTCCTGTTCCAGAGACTCCAGAACTGGGCACAGTGCTCCAGGTGCAGAGGGGCAGAATCCCCTCCCTCACCCTGCTGTCCACACTGCTCTGGATGCAGCCCAGGATAGGGTTGGCTACTCTCAAGCCAGTCACCAGGTTAGTACATCCTGAGGGATGAAATTTAAAATAAAGGCATAAATCCCAGGGGATTAGAGATATTGCTTCTGCTGAAAATGCAAGGATTTGATAATAATAAAAAGTCCTCCTCCCCCCAATTAAAATAAATCCCATCTTGGTGCTACTAACAGCTTGCAAGGATTCCCTCAGTTTCTATGGCAATATGTCCTGTTAAGGATATACCTAATCAGCTTTTGGCTCCCTAACACTGATTCAGAACTTGATTTGGAACCATGAACTCATTTCCCACTGCTTATTTTTTAAACAGATTGCCCTCCTTTCTAAGAATGGGGACACTGATCTTCCCACAGCTCAACAGGCTGGAAGAAAAGGGAATGATGATGCAATACAGCATTAAAAAAAGACCTTGAATAATCCTCCTTCAAGGCAATGCACCAAATCCTTAGGCTCTGAGGCACAGAAAAATATTAAGAGGAGCCATTTCCAAAGTTGCTGAGAAATCACCTTGATTCTGACAGAAAGGATTTACTACTTGCTTTCCCTGCAATAACCTCTGCAGGCATTCAAAAAGAGAATCTTAGGATTATATTGGAAAGCTATGTTGAGTCCTAGGTGGTGATGGCATGTCCAGAGAAGGGCCATGAGGGCTGGAGCTGCTCTGCTATGGGGACAAGCTGAGAGAGTTGAGGTTGTTCAGTCTGGAGAGGAGAAGACTCCCAGGAGACCTTCTTGTGGCCTTCCAGTAGTGAAGTGGGCTACAAGAAAGATGGGGAGGGACTTTATAGGGTGTCAGCTAGTGATAGGACTGAGGAGGATGGATTCCCCAAGTTTAGAGGAGAGAAGATTCAGATTGGATGTCAGGAAAAAGTTCTTTGTCATGAGGGTGGTGAGAGACTGGCACAGGTTGCCCAGGGAGGTGGTGGAAGCCTCATCCCTGGATGTTTTTAAGACCAGGCTGAATGTGGCTCTGGGCAAGCTGACCTAGTGTGAGGTATTTCTGCCCATGACTGGGGGGTTGGAACTGCATGATCCTTGAGGTCCCTTTCAGCCCTGACAATTCTGTGATTCTGTGACCAGTTCATGCTTCAATAGATCTGATTTTACATCTCACAAAACTTCAGGCAATTCCAAGCACATTAAAAACTGTATTTTAATCTTATTAAGGACAAATTGCAGCCTCCCAAAGCCTTTCCCTTTTTTACCAGCTAACTACATGCGATTTAGGACAATCATAACTTCTAAGTAGCCCTACAGCCGAAACTCAGGTGAGTATGTACAACAACAGGAACCAAATATTAGAAAGAAACCAAGAAACCATGAAAACATTTGAAGGGCATCAAATGACTAAGACCCATTCTTCCCTGCACACAGAGGAAAATACGGTAAGCCACAGAGCAGAAGTGCACTTGTACTCCTCATTTTTTATAGGTCTTAAAGGAATTAGGGCTTGTGACACTCTTCCAGATGTGTTTGTTGTCTAATTTAAGACTAAAAGCCTTAAACTTCCTCCCTCCCACCCTCTCTTCCTTCCATCCCTTCCTTCTCATCATCTGCATGCTGAAGAACTTCCCAAAGTCTAATCTCAATCTCCCCTCCTCAAGCTTGGATCCATTCCCCCTAAGTCCTATGACTACCTAACTCTCTAAAAAGCCCCTCTCCAGCTTTCTTGGAGCCCCCTTAAGATACTGGAAGGCCACAAGAAGGTCTCCTGAGACACCTTCTCTTTTCCAGACTGAACAACCCCAACTCTCTCAGCCTGTCACCACAGCAGAGTAGCTTCAGCTCTCTGATCACCCTCGTGGCCCTCCTCTCTCCTTCCAGCCTAAAGCCACTGCCCCTCATTCTACCACTGCAAGCCTTGTAAAACTGTTCTCGTTTAAAACCATTCCCTCTTGTCCTACCACTCCCAGGCCTTGTCAACAGTCCCTCCCCAGCTCTCCTGTAGCCCCCTTCAGGTACTGGAAGGCTGCTATGAGATCTCCCTGAAGCCTTCTCTTCTCCAGGCTGAACAGCCTCCATTTTCTCAGCCTGCCCCCAAGACGAGGTGCTCCAGCCCCTCTTACCACTTTGTGGCCTCCTCCGGACCCACTCCAAAAGTTCCCTGTCCTCCTTGTGCTAGGGACATCAGAACTGGACGTGGTGCTGTTATCTGGAGGATCCAGGACATGTCACTGTATCACTTTAGGTTAGATCTGGAGTCATTGTAATTTACAGTTTGCAGCTAGCAAGCCACAGGCTCCGCTTGAGAGTTCAAGGGTTTAATTTCAGATAACCACCCCTGCACACAGCTGGTAATGTTTACAGTGTAATTTTTTCCCCCTGTGAGTATAAACTAGAAAATTGTCAGAGGAAAAAAACTGAAATGATTCAGCAGCCATGGTCAAGTGAGCAGCTGATCGTAGAGGTTCTCCATCCGGTCTTTTTATACTGCATGCTAAGATGTGTAGCCTAATAGAGCTTTCAAGATGCTGTAATTGACCTCAAATGAAGACTTTGCTTCTCTGGAGCTCTTCAAACTAGAAAACTTACTTAAATATATCTTGGCTTGTAACTTCTAGCACTGTTCAGGATGAGGGGTCTGGAGCATCTCTCTCATGAGGAAAGGCTGAGACACCTGGAACTGTTTAGCCTGGAGAAGCGCAGCCTGAGAGGGCATCACCTCAGTGCTGATCAAAAGCTAAAGGGCAGAAGTCCTGAGGATGGGGTTGGGATCTGCTCAGTGGTGCTCAGTGGCAGGGCAAGGGGCAAGGAGTACAAACTAGAGCACTACAAGAAAACTTCTTTGCTGTGAGGATGGCAGAGCAGTGAAGCAGGCTGCCCAGAGAGATTGTGAAGTCTGCACCTCTGGAGACTTTCAAAACCCACTTGGACACATTCCTGTGCAGTCTGAATTAGGCGACCTTGCTTTTGGTAGAGGGTTGGACTAGATGATCTCCATAGGTCCCTTCCAACCCCTACAATTCTGTGAGTTACCATCTTGTCCCTGAACAAGCTTATGCAACATAATCATCAATGCCAACTGCAATCTTTCCAGAAGATAAAAATCACCAACTTTGGGAACTCAAATGCCAGAGAACTCCAATACTGGGCTCTCGGTAACTGGAAGATAACCACAAAGTGACTTTCCTTTTGTCTCCAGAGTTCTGGTCCTAGTAATGAAGCTCTCCAGTGCAAGAAGGCTGTCTGAAGTAATGGGCTTGTAGGGACAGGACAAGGGCAACGACTTCAAACTAGAGCAGAGCAGATTGAGATTGGATGTGAGGAACAAGTTCTGCACCATGAGGGTAGCGGAACAGTGGAACACGTTTCTCAGGGCAGTGCTTGGGGCTCCATCCCTGGAGATATTCAAGGTAAGACTGGACAGGGTTCTGGGCAACCTGATCTATTGAGGATGTTCTTGCTGACTGCAGAGGGGGTTGGACTGGATGATGAGCTTTGGAGATCCCTTTCAGTCCAGCTCATTCTGTGATTCTATGATATAATGAGGGGCAGTGGCCTTGAGCTGGAAGAAGGGAGAGTTAAGCTGGGTATCAGGAAGTAGTTCAGAGTGAGGATGGTGAGACACTGGCACAGGTTGCCCAGTGAGGTTGTGGATGCTTTCTCCCTGGAGGTGCCAAGGCCAGGCTGAATAAGGCCTTGAGCAACCTGGGCTAGTGGAATGTGACCCTGCCCATGGCAGGGGGGTTGGAACTGAATGAGCTTCCAGGTCTCTTCCAACCCAACCCATTCAATGATGCCAAGTCGAACGCAGTGACTCAGTTCTTTTTTACTGCAGCTGAGCTGATCTACCAAAGGGAATTGAAGCTTTTGCCTGATTCTGCCTGAACTGGATGGACTGAACAAATTGCTGGATGCTGTTACCTGACTAAAGGCTGGACATACATCACAGCAGTTCACAGAGCCTTTTCCTAGTGACTGAACAGAAACATTTGAAAGGATGAAGCCTGCTCTGGCTGGGTGAAACACCAATTAAGTCACTAGATAGAAAACCAGCTACTCTTGGCAATACCACCAGAAGCACAGTATTTCAAGGCAGCTTCTGGGTTCCCCTGAGATGTGGTTTTGCTGTCTTTGAATAGCCTTGGCTTAGCTGCCTTTCTTCACAGAAAAAAAATAACAAAAACCCAAAACCAAAAATCAAACCAAACAAAGTTATTTGAGTGATATTTCTGAAAGTGACATACTTTCCAGCTGAGATCACACCTGCAATACTGTGTCAAGTTTTCGGCTCCCCAGTTCAAGGGACGTGCTGGAGAGAGTCCAGCAGAGAGCTACGAGGATGACTGGGAGACTTTAGCATCTCCCCTCTGGGGAGAGACTGAGTGCCCTGGGGCTGTTTAGTCTGGAGAAGTGAAAGCTGAGAGGAGACCCTACTAACATCTATAAATATCTGAGAGGTGGGTGTCAGGATGAAGGTGCCAGGCTCTTTTCAGTGGTGTTCAGTGACAGGACAAGGAACAAAAGGTAGAAGCTATAACACAGGAGGATCCATCTCAACACGAGGAGACACTTCTGTATGGTGAGCATGCTGGAGGCCCAGAGCAGGCTTTCCAGAGAGGCTGTGGAGTCTCCTTTTCTGGAGACTTTCCAAATCCGATCGGGTGTGTTCCTGCGTGACCTGCCCTAAATGATCCTGCTTTTGGCAGGGAGTTTGAACTGGAGGATCTCTGGAGGTCACTTCCAATCCCTACCATTTTGTGACTCTGTGATTCTTTTTTTTTTTATCTCTTCCCCCAAGCTGGGTGTGAATGAAGGATGCAGATAAACATAGACATTGTGATATTCATAGAATCATAGAATTGTCAGAGCTGGAAGAGACGTCAAGGATCATCATTCTTAAAGAAACTTTTCCATAAATGAATTGAACAAGACCTAGTGGCCAGGCATGATGTAAAATCACAGAATGTATGGAGTTGGAAGGGACCATTAAAGGTTATCTATTCCAAATCCCCCTGCATTAAGTACATCCCCAGGTAGATCAGGTTACTCAGAGTCTCATCAAGCCTGACCTTGAATGTCTCCAGGGTTGGGGTTTTCACTGCCTCTCTGGGTAACCTGTTGCTGTGTTCTACCACACACATAGTAAAGAACTTCTTCCTTAAGTCTAACCTAAATCTACCCTTCTCTAGTTTCAAACCACTGTCTCTTGTTCTATTGCTACAAGCCCTTGTACCTTTCCTGTAGCCCCCCTTCATTTAGTGGAAGGCCTCTCTAAGTCCTCCCTGGAGCTTTCTCTTCCCCAGGCTGGACACCCCCAACTCTCTCAGCCTGTGCACATAGGGGAGATTCTCTGGCCCTCTCTCCAGCCTTCTGATGATCTTCGTGGCTCTCCTCTGGACTATCTCCATCAGGTCCATGTCCTTCATGTGTTGGGGGCCCCAGACTTGAACACAGTACTCCAGGTGCGCTCTTCTCAGAGCAAAGTAGAGGCAGAGAATATCCTCTTGATCTGCAGGCCACGTTGCTTTTCATGCATCTCAGGATGCTTTTGGTTCATGTTCTTGTTGTGTTAGGGGCCCAGAACTGGACACAGTAGAATTACAGAATGGTCTGGGTTGGAAGTGACCTCCAAAGTCATCCAGTCCAACCCTCTCTGCAATCAGCAGGAGCATCCTCAGCTAGATCAGGTTGTCCAGAGCCCTGTCCTGTCTTACCCTGAATACCTCCAGGGATGGGAGCCAAACTACCACCCTGGGCAACCTTCACGGTGCAGAACTTGTTCCTCACATCCAATCTGCTCTCATTTCAAACCAGCGCCTCTCATCCTGTCGCTGCAGGCCTTTGCAAACAGTCTCTCTGCAGCGTTCTTGCAGCCCCCTTCAGGTCCTCACAGGCTGCTCTCAGGTCTGCCTGGAGCCTTCTCTTCTCCAGGCTGCACACTCTCAGCTCCTTCAGCCTGTCCTCCTAGCAGAGCTGCTCCAGCTCCTTAATAATTTTTGTGACCTCTTCTGGATCTGCTCTATCAGGTCCATGTTGAGGGCTTCAGAGCTGGACCCAGCCCTGCAGGTGAGGTCTCAGCAGAGCAAAGCGGTAGAATCTCCTCTCTCTGTCTCTGGCCATGCTGCTTTGGATGAAGCTCACACTGCCTGCTCATGTCCAGTATCTCATCCATCAGCATGCCCATCAGCATTCCCAAGTCTTTTTCCACAGTACTTCTGTGAGGTCTCTCCAGCAGAGCAGAGTGGCAGAATCACATCTCAATCTGCTGAACACACTGCTTTTGATGCAGTTCTGGATGCCTTTGGCCTTCTGGTCTGCAAGTCCACACTGCTGGCTCATGTTCAGCTTTGGGCGTGAGCACTTCAGTATTTTCCACTAACTTAACAGCCATTCAAATGAAATGTACTTTAAACTGGGAAGGTGTTGATCTCTGAAATCCACAGCTTGTGCCTGGTGTGGTCAGCACTGAATGGCACCCCCTGAATGTTCCATGCATAAAGCAGAGCCAGCTGAAGAGTAGGAGGATGTCCCAGCTCTGCTGGAGTAAAGTGCAACTGCCTGCAGAATGGAGAGAGCAGCAGCTCTGCCATCCCTTTGCAGTCAGTGCTTGCAGTGATCATGGGCAAAGCCTGGCTATGATTATTGGGGCAGGGCTTTTGCTTTCTGCTCTAATTGGGCAGTGACCTGGTTGGAAAATTGAGATCCTTTCATCCAGAACTCTAACCAAACAGGTATGAAAGACATTACCTAAGATGAATATATCCCCCTCTGGAAGGGAAGGTAAAATCCTGACTCCCCTCTTAGAAAGGGAAGTAGCCAAGAATAAAGCCACTGCCAGTTGCTTAAGGACCTTCTCTGAATGACATTTGGACTCCTGTCCAAAGAACTGATGGATGTCTGAAAGCAACAGCCCTAAATTCTACAGACTGATGTCACGGAAATACCAGGGGGATGATTTTTACGCTAAACTTATATAAATACCTCTGGACTGATCTTACTGGATTCATTTCTGGTTTGCTTCAGTGTGACACCAGAACCAGGCACAAAAACTGTTATCTGCTCGCAGTAAGTCAGCTACAAAGCAGGTGGCCCTGATTGCAAGTCAAATGGTAAAGCATGAATGGATTAACATCAAAACCTTTTTTCTTTCTCTTTTTCTAACTGAAATTGCTTTCAGCTTGCTGAATTTCTAATGCATCCTTTGGCGATCGCTTCCTCAGTCGCCCAGTCCCTCTTTGCTCTCCCATCTGCGTAGCTCTGATGATCGTGCACCATGCAGAGGCAAGAGCTGTATTTTTAGAGGCAGGATCACTATAATTGATTTTCTCCCTTCAGTGGCTGTGAGGAGTAACCAGATACTTTGTCACTTTTAAGTCTAGAAGCTCACTCTTTCTTTACCTCTGTGCCATTTCATCACAACTCAGTCAGAAGTGTGCTGAAGGGATAGCTGAATCCTTCCTGCTGAGCCAACAGACTGGTTTTTAATTGGCTTTTATGAATCATTTTCAAGGTGTTTGAAATTGCAGAAAATAAATTCCAGTGATAATTTAAGAGGGATGTTGATTCCTTTTTTGTCTCATTATTCTCCTGAAGGATTACTTTATGTACATGCTTAGCTGCACCTTAAAGAATTTTGTTCTCTCAGAGCAAGTCTGGTTAAATCCTTGCTGCTTTCAGGTAATGAACACAGAGAAATTATTGTTTCGTAAAATACTGTCACATGGGAAATATTTAAATACTTTTTAAAAAATATTAATTGCAATTAAGTCATGCAGCTGCTTTGGTTGGAAAAGACCTCTAAGATCAAGTTGAGTATGGTGAAACACTGGCACAGGTTGCCCAGGGAAGTTTTGGGTGCTCCCTCCCTGGAGGTGTTCAAGGCGAGGCTGAATGAGGCCTTGAGCGACCTTTTCTAGTGGGAGGTGTCCACTGGAGATTGGAACTGGATGAGCTTTGAGGTCCCTTACAACCTAAACCTTGTATGATTATCAAGTCCAACCATCAACCCAACACCACAATGGCCACTAAACCATGTCCCCAAGTGCCATGGCCACAGGTCTTTTTAACGTCTCCAGGCACAGGGACTCCAGGACCTCCCTGGGCAGCCTGTGCCAATGCTTGATCACTTTTGCAGCATTTTTCCTAATATCTAACCTAAACCTCCTCTTGTGCAGCTTGAGGCCATTTCCTCCTGTTCTATCACCTAATACTATGGAGAGGAGACCAATTCACACTTCACCCCAACCTCCACTTAGGTTGTAAAGAGCAATGAGCCTCCTCCTCTCCAAGCTAGACAACCCCAGTTCCCCCAGCCTCCTCACAAGACCTGTTCTCCAGAACAAAACTGCAGCATAGCCTTCAAAAGGGGATGTAGTTAGGCATCATGAAAGCTCTGACTTACAAACTCTGATTTCTTCTGCTTTAAGTCTCCTCTTATTTGTTTCCCATGAGAACATGAAAGGTAAAACAACTGAGACTTGAGAATCTTGAATGTTTCTGTTTAATCCACTACAGGATGAAGCCTAAGCAATGGAATGAAACCACCTGAATGAAACTGGCTGTATCCAATACAGTGAATCTTCACAAGAGATGTGTCAGTCCTGTTCCTTTGATAAATATACTCAGCTTATCGACACACCACAATTCTTCTAACACCAGGAGGTTTCCTGCTTGCTTCCTCAGTGTTTCTCAGGCAGAATTTAACTCCTTCTGCTCGGAAAAATTAAATACTCATAGAACTTCCAACTGTCTTCATAGTAAAATACAGTGAACCGCAGAACCACTTAATTACTGAGGCTGAAATAGACCTCTAAGATGATCAAGTCCAGAAGTGTAGAAGTGACTGATGTGAGCTTTGGGCTACGTCTTTAAGCATTCCAGATTAATAAGTTCCATTTACTTCACATACCCAGAAAATGGACAGCTACTGTTTTATTTTTTTCTATGGCAGTCAATTAGCTTTCTAATCCATTCCTGCTATTAGTGGTATCAGCTGTAATGTCATTTCTTGCCAGACAAAAAACAAACATCACTTGGAAAGCAGCTGGGAAAGCAGAAAGAGGGAAGGAGCAGTAAAGGAGTGGTTTCTTTCATTCAAAGTAATAGAATCATAATCATAGAATGGGTTGGGTTAGAAGGGACCTCAAGAAGAATCTAGTTCCAACCCTCCTGCCATGGTCAGGGACACCTCCAACTGGTCCAGGTTGCTCAAGGCTTCGTCCAATCTGGCCTTGAATACTTCCAAGGGAGGGGACATCCACAACCTCACTGGGCAACTTGTTCCAGTGTCTCGTCACTCTCTCTGCAAGGAATTTCTTCCTAATCTCCAATCTCGATCTCCCTTCTCTCAGCCCAAAGCCTTTTCCTCTCACCCTGTCACTTCCAGCCCTTGTCAGAAGTCCCTTCCCAGCTCTACTATAGCCCCCTTCAGATACTGCAAGGCTGCTCTAAGGTCTCCCTGGAGTCTTTGATTCTCCAGGCTGAACAGTCCCAATCCTCATAGATGAGGTGCTCCAGATATCTGATCCCTTTCACAGCCTACTTCAGACCTACTCCACCAGTTTGATGTCCTTTTTGTGCTGGTGGCCCCAGAATTGGACACAGTGCTGCAGGAAACAAAGGAATTCCAAGAAATAAAGAAATACCTGAGATTGTTAAAGCAATGTCATTTCAGGATGAGTAAACTTCATATTCCATACTCTCCCAAATATATATTTTTTACATGCCAAAACATGTCAGGAAACTTTCAGAGGACTTTTTTTTTTCCCTTCAGTAGAATGTTTGTCAGTATCAAAAAGGAAATATTTAGAGGTTATTGTGTTTACCTCTCTTCGCTTTGCCCCATTAACCACACTGCTTTGCAACTCTTTTATTGACTTCAAAGAGTTTGTCAAGGTTTTCACAACAAAAACCAGCCAGCCAAAAAGGAAAACACACACACACTCCCAAACAAAACTCACTAACCTGAAGAGAACAGATGTAGAGGTACTGCTAGAAGGTTGGGAGCTCTCCCTATGGAGTAGCCCACGGTAAGCTACAGAATGGGGGATGTGTGGTTGGAAAGCAGCAACTCAGAGAGGGACCTGGGGGGTATTGGTTGGCAGTTGATTAAATATGAGTTGCCAGTGCCCAGGTGGCCAAGAAAGCCAATGGCATCCTGGCTTGGATCAGAAACAGAGTGGGTAACAGGGACAGGAGGAGATCATCTTCCTGTGCTCAGCACTGGCAATGCCACAACTTGAGTGCCGTGTTTAGCTCTGGGCCCCTCACTGCAGGAAGGACATTGAGAGGCTGAAGCCCATCCAGAGCAGGGCAGTGAGGCTGGAGAAGGGCTTAGAACAGCTTAGCTGTGAGGAAGGGCTGAGGGAGCTGGGGATGTGCAGGCTGGAGGAGGCTGAGGGAGACCTCCTTGCTTTCTACAGCTCCCTGCAGGGAGGCTGGAGCGAGGAGGGGCCAGCCTCTGCTCCTTGGTGGCAAAGGAAAGGAGCAGAGGAAATGGTTCCAAGCTGCCCCAGGGGAGGTTAAGGCTGGAAATATTTCTTGCCAGAGAGGCTTCTCAGACACTGGAATGTTCTCTCCAGGGCAGTGCTGGATTTCCCCTCCCTGGAGGTGTTGAAGCAGCCTGTGGAGCTGATGCTTAGGGACATGGTTTAGTGTTGGCCCTGCAGTGCTGGGTGGAAGGTTGAGGTGGATGAGCTTGGAGGTCTCTTCCAACCACATGTTTTCGCTGATTCTGCGAACAGCTGTAGGGAAGATATTCTTGGCCCTTGCAAGGCTGCATAGTAGGAACAAGATAATATGATCCCAGATGGATATCCTGAGAGAGAATGAACCAAAAAAGACAAGCAGACAAAAAGAGAAATGCTGCCTCAGCTGCCTCATGTAAGCATTTCTGTAAGTGAAATCAGCTCCAATCCAGGGAGGTAAAACAAAATCTCAAGGAAAACCAAGCTCAGAATTCTAAATCAGTGTGAAAGTTCTACTGGTAGAAATAGCACTCCTGAAGAAAGGCTGTCCATAGTCTTCATGGACAAATAGTATCTTTCTGGACCTGCGAGACCTACCCCAGGTGATCCTGTCCTGGTCTCAAAGTTGGACAAGATGAATCACAGAACATGGCAGGTTGGAAGAGATTGCTAAAGCTCATCCAGTACACCCTGTCCAACCCCCATCCAGAGCAGAAGCACCCAGGGCAGGTCACACAGGAACACATGCAGGTGAGTTTTGAATATCTCCAGAGAAGGGGACTTCACAACCCCCCTGGGCAGCCTGTTCCTGGGTTCTGGCACCCTCACAGTGAAAAAGTTTTCCCTCATATTCACATGGAATGTTCTGTGTTCCAGCCTGCACGCATTATTTCTTGTGCCATCACTGGGCACCACCCAGCAGAGCCTGGCTCCAGCCTCTGGCCACTCACCCTGCACATCTTTCTCACCATGACTGAGGTCACCCCTCAGGCTCCTCTTCTCCCAGCAGCACAGCCCCAGCTCCCTCAGGCTCCCTTCCTGAGGAAGATCTTCCACTGCCTTCAGCACCTTTGTGGCTCTATGGTGGACTCTCTCAAGCAGTTCCCTGAGGTCCTTCTTGAACCAAGGGGCGCAGAGTTGGACAAAATATTCCAGATGTGGCCTCACCAGGGCAGAGTAGAGGGGGAGGAGAACCTCTCTTGACCTACTAACCATAGGCTTGAGGAGACTACTTCCAACTCCTAATGTTCTATGATTCTGTGGATTCTTGGTCTTCAAGTTTCATCTAATAGGTTCCAATGGTACCAAAGAACCACACTTCTAGGAAAATGCAACTTATCAGCCGAGGAAAGCCTCTAGCCTGTTTTAAGCATTAAGACCTGCAGATGAAAACAGATAAATGTGAAGTGTGCTACAAAGAGAGAAGATTCAAACTGAAGGTACACTGTGGCTGTACATTACTTAACTAAACCCCTAACTCCTAAGGCTCACTAGTTTGAAAGCAGGGAGCAGATGAGTATTTAAACCAGAATAAACTGAAAACAGAAATTTGGTGTAGTAGTCTGCCACATAAGGTGAGAACAAATGGGAGCATTAACTTATCAGAATTATCTTCTGATATAGATCATCAAGTCACAAAATCACAGAATCACTGCAGCTGGAAGACCCTTTTAGGGTCATTGAGCCCAACCATTCACTATCTCCAACAAGGTTGGTGCTAAAGCATGGTCCTCAGCACCACATCTCTGTGTCTCTGAAACACTTCCACAGATACCTTCTCTGGAGATATTCAGTCACCTCCTCAAGCAGTCTGTTCTGGTGTTTGAGAACCCTTTCAGTGAAGGAGTTTCTCCTAATGTTGAACCCAAATCTCCCCTCATGCAACTTGAGGCCATTTCCTCCCATCCCATCGCTTGTTACTAAGGAGAAGAGCACAACTCCCACCTTGCTCCAATTCCCTTTCAAGTATTTCAAAGAATCACAGAATCAAACAATTCGTCAGATGGAAGGGCCCCTCAAAGGTCATCTTGTACAACTTCCCTACAGTTAGCAGGGATATGTCCAACTATAGCAGGTTGCTCAGGGCCACATCATTTGATCTCGAAAGACCTCAGGGACAGCACCTCAGCCACCTCTTTGGGCAACTTGTTCCGGTATTTCAGTCTCATTGTGCAGAACTACCCCGTGATGTCCAACCTAAATCTCCCCTGCTCCACTTTCAAACCACAGCTCCTCATTCTTCACAGGCCCTTCTGAACAGTCTCTCCCCAGCCTTCCTGTAGCTTCCCTTCATATACTCAGTTGCATTTAGCTCTGCACACAGTTTGCACCACCACATTCCTTTACTGCGGCATAAACCCAAAGATGCTCTGGTTGAAAGCATCATTTTCTACAGAGAACTCAGGATTCTTGTGATGTTAAAGCTGCCACCCAGCTAACAGCATCCCCAGAGAGCTGTACTGCTCTAAGCACACCTCTGTCTCTCTCTGCAATGCACCCTAAGCCCTGGGAGACTGCTTGATCTTCCCAAAAAAGTCCCTCACCTTGACCTCTTTCAGCATTTAAAGGACTACTTCCCTCTAGTTTCCTTTACTTCTTGTTGTTATCAGAACTTATTACCTCAGCTGGAGGAGAACAACAGGGTGTTATGAGGATTTCTCTGTTTGTATCTTGTGTGTAAAATTGTCATTGCTTTCTCTGGCTGCTGATAAACAAAGATGCTCAAAAGCACTAACAGACATAAGAGGCTTCAGGTGAAGCATGCAGGTCTTTTTCAGTAATTCTGATTCAATGAGTCACTCAGAGCTTTTCTTGGTTCAAAATCAGATGTCTTGAATTAGAGAGTAAGATCTCTACATATTTTACAGATCCCAGTTTTGCCCAATAATAGACAATTACAGGACCACAGAATTTTCAGAGTTGGAAGGGACCTCAAGGATCATCCAGCTTCAATCCCCCTGCCATCAGCAGGGACACGTCACACTAGATCGGCTTGCCCTGAGACACATCCAGCCTGGCCTTCAAAACCTCCAGGGATGAGGCTTCCACCACCTCCCTGGGCAACCTGTGCCAGTCTCTCACCACCCGCATGCTGAAGAACTTCCTCCTAAGGTCTAATCTAAATCTCCCCTCCTCTAGCTTGGATCCATTGTCCCCAGTCCTATCACTACCTGACACCCTAAAAAGTCCCTCCCCAGCTTTCTAGTAGCCCACTTCAGATACTGGAAGTCCACAAGAAGGTCTCCTGGGCGGCTTCTCTTCTCCAGAGTGAAGAGCCCCAACTCTTTCAGCCTCACAGAAGAGGAGCTCCAGCCCTCTGATCACCCTCGTGGCTCAATTCAGCTATTCCTTAGAACTAGTGATGCTCAGAGCATTTATCACTGACCTGCATGAAACACTTTGCTAATGACATTGAACTGGAAGGAGTGGCTGGCACCCCATAAGGCTGCCCTGCCATCCAGCCAGTTGGGCAGAGATGAGCCTCATGAAGTTCAACCAGAATAGAGTCCTGCATATGGGGAGGAACAATCCCTGCACTAGTAGGGGTGAGGAGCTGACCTGCTGAGGAGCAGCTCTGCAGAAGACCTGGGAGTGCTGGTGAACAACAGGTTGACCACATGCCAGGAATGTACTCTTATGGCCAAGAAGGCCAATGGTCTGCTGAGGTGCATTAAGAAGAGTGCAGTCAGCAGGTCAAGGGAGGTTCCCTTATGCCAGTACTCTGCCCTGGTGAGTATTGTGTCCAGTTCCGGGCTCCCCAGTTCCGGAAGGAAGGTGAACTGCTGGAGAGAGTCCAAGAGAGGACTAAGAGGATGCTGAGAAGACTGCTCTATCTGTCTTGTGAGGAAAGGCTGAGAGACCCAGAGCTCTTTAGCCTACAGAAGAGCAGACTGAGAAGGCATCCTCTCAATGAATGAGTATCTAGAGAGTGAAGATCATGAGGATAGGGCTGAGCTCTTTTCAGTGGTGCCAGGACGGGGGCAGTGGGTCTGGACTGGAATGTCAGATGTTTCACTTGAATTTCAGGAAAGATCTTCTTTCTTGGGAGGGTGCTGGAGCCCTGGAGCAGGCTGCCCAGAAACCTTGTGAAGACTTCCAAAACCCACCTGAATGTCCCACTTCCATGCACCATGCTCTGGATGACACTGCTTTAGCAGGGGGACTGGACTAGGTGACCTGTGAGGTCCCTTCCAACCCCTACTATTCTGTGATTCTGTGTGACTGTTCCAATCCACACTCCTGTCACAGAATCACAGAATGTCAGGAGCTGGAAGGGACCTCCCAATCTTATCCAGTCCAACCCCCCTGCCACAGCAGGAGCACTTAGAACAGGTCACACAGGAACACATCCAGGTGGGGTTTGAGTATCTCCAGGGAAGGAGACTCCACACCTCTCTAAGCAGCCTGGTCCAGGCTTCTGTCACCTTCACAGGGAAAAAAAATTCCTCCTCACGTTTAAATGAAACTTCCTATGTCTCAGCTTCCACCGTTGCCCCTTGTGCTGTCATTGGGCATCACCCAGCAGAGCCTGGCTCCAGCCTCTGGGCACTCGCCCTGCACATCTTTATAAACATTGATGAGGTCACCCCTCAGGCTCCTCTTCTCCCAGCAGCACAGCTCCAGCTCCCTCAGGCTCTCCTCATAACATAGATGGTCCATTCCCTTCATCATCTTTGTGGCTCTGCACTGGACTCTCTCAAGCAGTTCTACGTACTTCTTGAACTTAGGAGCCCAGAACAGAACACATTACTCCAGATGTGGCCTCACCAGGGGCCCTGCTTGCTGGGTGAGGGTTTCAATTTAGTGTGGTGCTTGACATGGAACAGAAAACAAAAGGCTTCGTTTGTTGAATAATTTCTTCATACCTCAACCCATAACAAAGGAGCTATTGTTGGCATTTCCTCTGCAGACAGCTTCTTAAGTGCATTTCCCCCACACTGTTCCACAGTCTGATCCATTGCTCAATACATTATTTCACCCACTATGGATTTCCTCCAGAGAATGACAGTGATTCTTGGCTGCTCCTGACTCACTGCTGATTGTATTGCAGAGGATGGAGAAGTGCAGTGAAGAAAGTCAGGCTGTTATTAACTCTCCAGATATAGTGATTCTTTAATTCGTAAGGAAGATATCATGAACCAGAGTAGCTTCTGCCTACTTTCTTATAGGCAGTGAAACTACTTTGGCCAAACCGGACATGACGTGAAACAAAACAAGCTTCTGTATCAAGGAAGCAAAAGCAAATCATAGAATCAGTCAGGTCTGGAAGGGACCACAAGAATCAGCCAGTTCCAAATCCCCTGCCATGGGCAGGGACACATCACACTACATCAGCTTCCCCAGAGCCACATCCAGACTGGACTTAAAACACCTCCAGGGATGAGGCTTCCACCACCTGCCTGGGCAACCCATTCCAGGGTTTCGCCACTCTCATGCTGAAGAACTTCTTCCTAACATCCAGTCTGAATCTATCCGTTTCTAGCTTGGTCCCATTCCCCCCAGTCCTATTGCTACCTGACATCTTAAAAAGTCCCTTCCCAGCTTTCTTGTAGGCCCCCTTAAGATACTGAACACACATTCCATTCTCTATTCCATGATGTCAGCAACTACTAAGTTGTGTCCTCCCTAAATTCTCTGAATTCTGTACAGATTTTGAGAGAATTCCTATCATGCTTAGCACTCAAAGGCTATTCCAAAGTCACACGGAGTCATCACAACCCTTCGGTTCTGCAAGCCCTTGTGAAATGAAAACTGTAGAGAGACACCTGACAAGGGCTTGGAGTGATAGGGTGAGGAGAATGGCTTTGAGCTGGTAGAGTTTGAGACTGGAGATGAGGAAGGAATTCTTTGCAGTGAGGGTGGAGAGACACTAGAACATGTTGCCCAGGGAGGCTGTAGATGTCCCTTTCCCAGAGGCTTTCAAGGCCAGGTTGTACAGCACCTGGAGCAACCTGGGCTAGTGGGAGGTGTACCTGCCCATAGTAACAGGGTTGGAACTGGGTAACCTTTAAGGTCCCTTCCAACCCAAACCATTCTATGGTTATAATTCAATGACTTCCAATGAAACAAACCACTCCATTACTAGAGGTCCCCTCTCTGGAGATGTTCAAGGATGAATGAGGCTTTGAACAAACTGGCACCCCTGCCCATAGCAGGGGATTGAAACTATGTGATTGCTGGGCATATATTTTGAGGTCCCTTCCAGCCCCTGACATTCTATGATTCTAGCATTCTATGGGGACAAGACTGTGGATGTGGTCTGCCTAGTCTTCAGCAAAACCTTTGACAGTTTCCCACAGAATCCTCCCAGCAAAGCTGGCTTGGACAGGTGCATCCTGGCCAGGCTGGGTCAACGGGCTGAGGTCAATGAGATGAGATTCAACAAGATCAAGTGCAGGTCCTACACTTTGGCCACAATAACTCCACGCAGCTACAGACTGGGAGCTGAGTGGCTGGAGAGCGCCTGGCACAGAGGTATCTGGGAACACTGGGGGACAACAGGCAGCTGGGCATGAGTCAGCAGTGTGCCCAGTTGGCACAAAAGGCCAATGGCATCTTGGCCTCTATCAGCAACAGTGTGGGCTTCCATTCTGCCCTGTGCTGGCACTGGGGAGGCCTCACATCCAGTACTGTGTGCAGCTCTGGGCCCTCACTGCAAGACAGACCTTGAGGGGCTGGAGTGGGGCCAGAAGAGAGCAACGAGACTGGGGAAGGGACTGGAGTGGAAGGCTGCTGAGGAGAGGCTGAGGGAGCTGAGGGGCTTCAGCCTGGAGGAGACTCAGGGGGGACCTTAGCACTCTCTACAGCTACCTGAAGGGAAGTGGCAGTCAGGTGGGGGTCAGATCCTGCTCCCAGGCAGCTTGCACCAAGAGGAGAGGGCATGGCCTGAAGCTGTGCCAGGGGAGGGTTAGGTTGGATGTTAGGAAGCAATTCCTGCTGAAAAGGGGAATTAGAGACTGGAATGGACTGCCCAGGGAGGTGGTGGGGTCACCATCCCTGGAGTTGTTTAAGGACAGCTTGGATGTGGCACTCAGTGCCATGGTCTGGTCGCTGTGGTGGTTTAGGTCATAGGCTGGACCGGATGATCTCAGAGATCTATGAGAGCCTCACTGATTCTGTGATTCTGTCATCTTTAAGGCCTCTTTCAAAACATTCTCTGATTGTATGATTTTATCAATGTCCTTGTCCAAATAAGGCCTTTTCTGCTGTATTTCTCCCCCTCCATTAATAGAATAAAACATGAAATTTGTCATTTCAGAAAGCAAGTTTATTTCCATGCCATTTTTCATTTCTTTGATGAAAGTAACTCCCACGAAAAGCCTCTCATGCTGGTCTCCTGTTCAGCAGAGAAGCTAAATGTGGAAGCCAGCATGTATTAAGTGGCATTAGATGCTGACATAAAATGACTGCAAGCTACTGATATGCTGTCAGTTACTATCTCCCTGGGACATCTGTCAATATTAATACGCTAAGTGGCTAAGCAATCATCCCTAGTAAATAAGTGCCAGATCCAAGCCCAGCACCCTTCAAGCAATTAAATGGAAGCTTAGGGATGGAATATTAACATGCCATTAGTATTAATTACATTATTTATGCCCATTTTTGCTTTATGGAAATTAATAGCTGGTGGGAAACAAACAGCAAGAAAGGGCTCAAGTTCTCTGGGTCACACTCTTGTTTGATTTGCCATCATCACTCCCTCAGAAACCACAGAGATGTTTGGTCTTAAGATCTACACTGGGTCAATTCATTTCATCTAGCAGTTAGAAGAGTGCTCTCACTAACAGTGAAAGTGACTCTTTCAAACTCTGTTGCAGATTTCCTTAATGACTTTGTGAGAACCAGTCAATATTGTCAAAAAATAGTCAAATAATTCCTCTGCAATTCCCTGAAATGAGGATGGAGTGAGGTGGGGTTCACCTTCTTCCTCCCCAGTATCAGGTGGCCTGAAATTGTGCCAGGAGAGCTTTAGGTTGGACATGAGGAAAAAAAAATATTTACAGTGAGAGTGATGAGGCATTGGAACAGGCTGCTCATGTTGGTGGTGGAGTCACCATCACTGACATGTTCAAGAAACCTGTAGATAGGGCACTTACGGTTTAACCACAGAATCACAGAATGTTAGGGGCTGGAGAGAAAGCTCATCCAGTCCAATTCCACTGCCACAGCAGGAGTACCTAGAGCAGATCACACAGGAACACATCCAGGTGGGGTTTGAGTATCTCCAGAAAAGGTGACTCCACAATACCCTCTCAGTACTGGGGCTAGATCTGTCGAACATCTTCACCAATCCTAAGAATGAGGAGATCAAGTGTACCCTCAATAGTTTTGCAGATGACACCAGGTTGGGTGGGCAGGAAGGCAGAGCGGCCCTGCAGAGAGATCTGGACAGACTGGATCAATGGGCTGAGGCCAGCTCTATGAGATTGAACAAGATCAAGTGTTCAGTGCTGCACTTGGGCCACAACAATCGCCATGCAATACTGCAGGCTTGGGGCAGAGTGGCTAGAGAGCAGATCACTGGATAAGGACCTGGGGGTGGTGATTGATGGGCAGCACAAGCCCCGTAAAGAGAGGCTAAGGGAGCTGGGGGTGTGCAGCCTGGAGAAGAGGAGGTTCAGGGCAGACCTCATTGCTCTCTACAACTCCCTAAAAGGAGGCTGTGGTGTTGGTCTCTTCTGCCAGGAACCCAGGGACAGAACAAGAAGACACAGCTTCAAGCTGTAGCAGGGCAGGTCCAGGCTGGATGTCAGGAAGAAGTTCTTTAGATCAAGAGTGATTGGCATTGGAATGGGCTGCCTAGGGAGGTGGTGGAGTCACCATCCCTGGAGGTGTTTAAGAGGAACCTGGGTGAGGCACTTGGTGCCAAGGTTTAGTTGGTTAGAGGGTGTTAGGTGACAGGTTGGGCTCAATGATCTCTTTTTCAACCTGAAGTCTTTTTCAACCTGATTAATACTGTGATTCTATGATGAAGATGAGCCAGCAGTGTGCTAACATGGCCAAAAAGGCTAGCAGCACCCTGCTTGGATCAGCCATAGCGTGGCCAGCAGGACCAAAGAAGTCATCATGTCCCCATACTTGGCACTGGTGAGGCCACACTTAAAATACTGGGTTCAGCTATGGACTCCCCACTCCAAGAATGACACCGAGGTGCTGAAGCAGATCCACAGGAGGGCAATGAGGCTGGTGAAGGGTCTGGAGAACAGAACTGGTGAGGAGTGGCTGAAGTTACTGAGATTCTTTAGCCTGGAGAAAAGGAACCTGAGGGGAGACTTTCTCACAACTACCTGAAGGAAGGTTGTTGTCAGGTGAGGATCAACCTGTTCTCCTGGGTAATATGCAACAGAAGAAGAAGAAATGGCCTTGAGTTGTACCAGAGGAGGTTGGATGTTAGAAAATATTTATTCACCAAAAGGGCTTTCAGGGTCTGGAACAGGCTGCCCAAGGCCAGTGGTGAAGTACCCATCCCTGAAGGGATTTAAAAGCCTTGAAGATGTGGTGCTGAGGGGCATGGTTTAGTGGAGACCTGATAGTGCTGGGTTAATGGTTGGCCTTGATGATCTCAAAAGTCTCTTCCAGCCAAAGTTATTCCAGTTTTCATATTTTACTTCTGTGATGTAGAAGGCAAAAGGAGGGAAGTTAATTCAAATGTCAACTTTGTCAAAATCAAAATAGAATAAAAACAGAAAGAATTTATCTTCTTCTAAAAGCCCAAACTCTCTCTTCATCTGGAAGACAATCAGCCCACAGCCACTGAATTTGCTATCAAACTTCCTAGCATTTCAATTTCTATCCAGATATCCACAAATTTGAAGGGGCTATCAGCACAGAAAACAAACCCTAACCTCAGAAAGCTGAGTGTGCAGCCATCATTGTTCTGCAAATGGTGATTGCTGCTGTCACACTGAACAGTGTCTGCCAAAAACTGAAATGGTCCACTCTGAGAAAATGCTGGACAAAATCCAGCAAGGTATCCAATCTATGCAAGGTAAGAACAGACAGAGAAACAGAGGTGGCAGCAGTTAGTAACTGAAGGACTTGAGAAAAAAGCATCAATATGGAAGAATATAAAAGCTCAAGAAAAGATGTGTCCAGCTGAACGTAGCAATACAGCAGCGCCTTGAGCAGGAGAAAACAACCCTTCACCTCTTGGCTGAAGGCTGCCTGACCAGCAGAGACTTCTGCCATCTCTGAATTATAAAGCAAGCAAATATTTAGCCTGGTCAGGTGTTATTCCTAAAGATGATCTTGCCCAAACCATTTTTTTATTCTATGAACAGACCAACTCCCACCTCTCTACAACCTCCTCTCAGGTAACTGTGGAGAGGGAATGGTGATGTTAAAATATATCAAGTGATATAGGGAGAAATAATAAATTCAGTGTCCTGTTTTCTAACTGTTTCACAAAGCATGGAAACATTCTACATTTAAAAGCAAACTGTAGACATTTTCAGCTTTGGGCATTTCATATCCCTCCTGATAGGTGTTGGCAATCATAGAATCATAGAATGGTTTAGGTTGGAAGGGACCTCAAGGATCATCCAGCTCCAACCCCCTGCCATAGGCAAGGACACCTCCCACTAGAGCAGGCTGCTCAAGGCCTCATCCAGCCTGGCTTTAANGCAGCAAATGCCACAAAAAATAAAAATAAAAGTAGCACTAAAGACTGGAGGATGAGTGGCTGAAGAGCAGCCTGGCACAGAGGGACCTGGGAGTGCTGGAGAACAGCCAGCGGGGCATGAGCCAGCGGTGTGTCCAGCTGGCATGGAAGGTCAATGGCATCTAGGCCTCTATCAGCAGCAGTGTGGACAGCAGCAGCAGGGCTGCCATTCTGCCCTGTACTGGCACTGAGGAAGCCTCACATCCAGTACTGTGTGCAGCTCTGGGCCCTCAATGCAAGACAGACCTTGAGGGGCTGAAGCAGGGCCAGAAGAGAGCAACAAGACTGGGGAAGGGACTGGAGAGGAAAGCTGCTGAGGAGAAGCTGAGGGAGATGAGGGGCTTCAGCCTGAAGAAGAGGAGACTCAGGGGGGACCTTAGCACTCTCTACAGCTACCTGAAGGGAAGTGGCAGTCAGGTGGGAGTCAGGCTCTGCTGCCAGGCAGCTTGTGCCAAGAGGAGAGGACATACCCTGAGGCTGTGACAGGGGAGGGTTAGGTTGGATGTTAGGAAGCAGTTCCTGCTGGAAAGGGAAATTAGAGACTGGAATGGACTGCTAGGGAGGCGGCGGAGTCGCCATCCCTGGAGATGTTTCAGGACAGCTTGAATGTGGCACTCAGTGCCATGGTCTGGTCGTTGTGGTGGTGTTAGGTCATAGGCTGGATCGGATGATCTCACAAGGTATATTCCAGCCTCAGTAATTCTGTGATTCTGTGCAAAGAGTATGCAATTAAAAGGCAAAACCAAACAAAGAACAATTTAAACCCTACAACTAGAGAGCCCTAGAAATAAAGCTGTGATGTGAATATTACACAGGCAAGCTGCAGGAAATAACAACAACAATAATAATACCCAAATATTAGAACAGCAATATGCATCTTGTATCTCCAAGTAGCCTGCATCAATTTACAAGTCCTCTCTGAACAGGTAGGAATAATTTCAAATTGAAATGCATGTCAGCTGATATGTTTATAATCTGCCACCTCCTTTAGTGCCAATTATTTATGATGTACTCTCTGGGATACTAGGGAGTGGTAATTTACTATAGATTGGGGGGGGGGGGAAGACATCAAGGCATCACCTGCTACAGATTGACTGTTGCAGAGTTGGGATCCACAGCTGATTATCCCCTCAATTAGAACGTGTGTGGTTTAGCATAAGGTAGAGCATCAAAGTCTTCTGCTCCATCAGTTTCAGAAACTGTATCTGAGAGGCTAATGAGAACTGGTTCAGCCTCATTGCTTCAAAGGAATAGATTCTGAACCCTTAAACCCAACACAAATAAATAGGAGAAAGAATCATACAATTAAAGAATGCTTTGCCTTAGTGAGGACCCTTGAAGGTCACTTTGTCCAACTCCCCTGCAGTCAGCAGGGACATTTTCAACCAGATCAGGTTGCTCAGGGCCACATCAAGCTGGACCTTGAATGTCTCCAGAGATGTGACGTCAACCATCTCTCTGGACAAGCTGTTCAAGTGTTTCACCTCTCTCACTGTGCAAAACTTCCTGCTCATGTCCAACCTAAATCTCCCCTGCTGCAGTTTCAAACCATTACCCCTCATCCTAACACTGCAAGCCCTTCTCAACAGTCCTTCTCCAGCCTTCCTCTAGGTTCCCTTCAGATACTGAAATGCAGCTACAAGCTCTCCTTGGAGCTTTCTTTTTCCAGGTTGAACAGCCCTGCTCTTTCAGCCTGCCTTCATAGCAGGCAGTTGCTTCAGTTCTCTGATCATCTTTGTGGCCTTCTCTGGACCTTCTCCAGCAGGTCCACCTGCATCCTCTGCTGAGGGCTGGATGCAGTACTCCAGGTGAGGTCTCAGCAGAGCAAATTAGCAGGATCCCCTCTCTCCATCTCTGGCTACACTGCTTTGGATGCAGCCCAGGATGGTGTTGGCCTTCTGGGCTGCAGGTGCCCATAGCTGGCTCTTATCCAGCTTCTCACCCACCAGCAGGACTGCTCTCAATCTCCCCATCCTGGACTGATAAAGATGATGACCATGACTCAGGTGCAGGACCTTGCACTTGGCCTTATTGAACCTCAGGAGGTTAAAGAAGGACTTCTCTCCAGCAGTAGCTCTTCCTACATTTGTCCAAAACACCCAAGAGATTTTGTGGTTTTTTAGCTTTCAATGTGTCCCTGCCTATTTCTACTCAATGGCTACAGCAGATTCACATTAGAGGTCATGATGGATTAATGAGCTCAGTGAAACTGAATAGTACAACATCCTCCTTTCAAATCCTTTCTGCAAAAGCTTAGGTAACTTCCATAAGCTTTGTGCAAAGTTCCTTTATTGGCCACTGCTGTGTAAATGAACTTCCTTCTTCCAGTGCTGGTGAGGAAGTAATTAACAAAAAAGCTATTTGAAGGGCTCTTGATGAAAATGTCCATCCTGATAATGATTATCTCAGCTCTCATTGATCAAGTGGCCTGCTTTTCTGAGGTTTCCAGGTCACTAATGAAGACTCAAAAAGGCTAAAGCAGTAGGCATGAATTATCCAAACCTGGCATCCATATATCTCTTCTTCACATTAATTGCCAACTTCTTTCACCACACAGAATTTGTGAATTGGGGCAGTTTTGATGTGTGAGGCAGGAGGAGGAAATAAATGTTTGAATAGAAGCAAGAATTAACAATGTGCCTTGCAGCTCCTGCCATTTCTCACAGTGAGGGTGATGAGACACTGCAACAGGTTGCCCAGGGAGGTTGCGGATGCTCCCTCCTTGGTGTTCAAGGTTGGGTTGCGTGAGGCCTTGAGTAACCTGGGCTAGTGGGAGGTGCCCCCACCCATGGCAGGGGAGTTGAAACTGGATGATCTTTCAGGGGAGGTTCTCCAGCCCTCTGATCATCTTCGTAGCTCTCCTCCGGACCCTCTCCAGCAGCTCCATGTCCTTCTTGTGCTAGTAGCCCCACAGCTGGATGCAGTGCTGCAGGTAGGGTCCCACCAGAGCAGAGCAGAGCAGGTGCAGCTTGAGGCACCACCACTGGAGATATTCAAGATCAGACTTGACATAGCCCAGGGCAGCCTGCTCTAGTTGGAGGTGTCCCTGCTGACTGCAGGAGGGTTGGCAAGATAACCTTTGAGGGTGCCTTCCAACTTGATGCAATCTATGCTTCTGTGACTTGGAATGAGAGCCATGGTGTCTTGAATGACAGCTGCAGCAAGGCTGCTTCACAGAGAAATCCAACAGAGGGGGAGGAAAGCAAAGATGTGTATTTGCTTGCTGAGAAAGATACATAAAGTATGTATCAAATTAAAAATAACTTTTATTTTAGGACATTTTGGTCTGCTTTTATGCTGCAATAAATACTGCCTTGTTCCTAGTGGCATTTATTTCTCTTCAGAGAACTAAAATCACAGAACCTTTGTGTTTCCTAGCTGGCAGCTCACAGGCTGTATCTCACTCTCCTTTTTTTGATAGCTGTTTTGAGACCAATTTAGATTTACTGAAAGATCACAGAGATATAGAAAGGTTTTCATATTGGTACCACAGAAAGGGCACCAATGAGACTATGAGGTAAGGTAGCAGTGGGAATGTGAATGTTTCTGCCCAGCATTACAGTTCTGTACAAGAGAGTGTGAAAAACAGCAGTGCCCAGGGAGGTTGTGGATGCCCCCTCCCTGGAGGTGTTCAAGGCCAGGTTGGATGAGGTCTTGAGCCACCTAGGCTAGTGGATGGGGTCACTGGCCATGGCAAGGGGGTTGGAACTGGATGATCTTTAAAGTCCCTTCCAAACCATTCTGTGATTCTGTGAAATGTCCCCTGACACACACATGGGGATGCTGTGCATCTGTACTACCTACTCCAAATGAAGCCCAGACAGAAGGTTATTCCCATGCTCTCTGAAGCTTAGCACAAAAGCACAGCTATGAAGTTATCTGAAGAGTGGTTCCCATAAAGGAGCAACTCAGTGCTTGGATGAATTCCCACAGGCTAACTGCCATGAACTCAGAATTCAGACACCCAGTAAAGGTTTAACTCTGACATCTTCTCACGTTCTTTCCTAAGAGGATGAGGGAGCCTGAGAGACCCGGGACGCTTTAGCTGGGAGGAGAGTAAAGAGGATTTCCTCAGTGCTGATCAATATCTGAAGTGTGGAGGTCATGAGGGTGGAACTGGACTCTTTTTAGCGGTGCCCAGTGATATGAAAGAGGGCAACAGAAACAAACTAGAAGCCAGAAGGTTTCACTTGAACTTAAGGAAAAAATTCGTTTCTGTGACAGTGCTGGAGCCCTGGAGCATGCTGCCCAGAGAGGCTGCAGAGTCTCCTCTAGAGAGATTCCAAACCTTCCTGAATGCCTTCTTGTGCAACTTGATCTAGGTGGAGCCTGCTTTAGCAGAGGGGTTGGACTAAATGATCTCTAGAGGTCCCTTTCACCCACCTGGATGCATTCCTGTGTGACCCTCTCTAGGAGATCCTGCTCCTTCCAACTGCTAATATTCTGTGATTCAGAACTCAAAAGAAATATTTCCTCTAAGTTAGAGGAAAAGTGTATAGAGGATCAGCCCTCTCCTCTGCTTAGTCTTATAACCACCACATCCTTGGTTTCACAGGATTCCAGGATGTTAGGGGTTGGAAGGGACTTCTGGACAGCTTCCAGTCCAACCACCTACCACAGCAGGACTGAAGAATCCAGTGCAAGTGGCACAGGAACACATCCAGACAGGGCTAGAAAGGCTCCAGACAAGGAGACAACCAGACAACCTCTCTGGGCAGCCTGTGCCACTGCTCTCTCACCCTTACAGCAAAGTTCTTCCTCATGCTGAGCTGCAACTTTCTGTGCTGCAGTTTCCATCCCTTGCCCCTTGTCTTATCCCAGGGTGCAACTAAGAAGAGTCTGTCCCCTTCCTCTTGACACCCAGCCCTCAGATCATTATAAACACTGATCAGATCCCCTCTAAGTCACCAGACCAAAAAGCCTCTTCTCACAGGACAGCACTCCAGCCCATTCATCATCTTTATAGCCATCTGCTTTCTCCAGCAGATCCCTGTCCCTCCTGAACTGGGGAACCCAAAACTGAACACAGTATTCCAGGTGGGGCCTGACTAGGGCAGAGTAGAGGGGGAGGAGAATCTCCCTTCATCTGCTGCCCACACTCCTCTTAATGACTCCCAGGACTCCATTGGTCTTCTTGGCCAGCAGGGCACATTGCTGTGCCATGCAGAACTTGGTGCCCACCAGCACTCCCAGGGCCTTCTCCACAGGGCTGCCCTCCAGCAGATCACCTCTCAGCCTGTACTGGTGCAGTTTATTGTTCCTTCCCAGGTTGTTTTAATTTCTTCTGTTACAGTACAGAAGGCAAAGGGAATTCTCATATTAAAAACTCCAAACAAATAACAACAAAAAACCTCAAACATCCTGAAGTTACTAAGCCCTTTTATTCATATGAAAATAATATCCCAAAGATTGAGGTCAATTCAGGCATTCTCACAGCATTTGGAAACTGCACTTCCAATAGGCAAAAACTAAGCTGTCAAATCTTTAATGCTCTAAAAAAAAAAAAAAATTAAAAATGAAAAAGCAAACTCAGCTATTCCAGGCAAAAAGTTAATTCTCTCACCATATTCTACCTCTCCTGCTGACCTTTTCACCTGTCTCTGCTTCTCAGTTCCTCCTCCCTTTCTAGCTTACAGCAGGGAATCTGATTGCACTGCTAACCATCTATTAATATTTAATCACTTTACATTACATATAGCAATCAGTGACCTGTCTGGGCTTTTACAGTGTGATTAACCAATTATCTACTCAAAGACAGAAGGGCACAAGCAGCTACCTTCCCAGTTTTGTCACAAATGCCACTGAGACAGTACATTATGCCAAGCAGTCTCACACTGTACCACACTTAGTTCTGCTGAGTAACAGTAAGCTTTGAACCAAGACTGCTTATTTGAAGAAACTTCTTCACTACCTTGGGAAGTGACTGATTCCCATCCCTAGAGCTGTTCCAAAGAGGTAGTGCTGAGGGACACTGTTTAGCATCAGCCCTGGCAGAGTTAGGGAATGGTTGGACTTGACGATCTGAGAGAGTTTTTCTAACTGAAACAATTCTATGATTCCAAAATCTCTATTAAAAGCATAACTGTAGATATTTACACATCACACACAGCCAAGCAAGCACAGAAAATACTTGAATAGTGTCCACATCTCAGTAAGTGCAATGTAAAACTGTACTGCTGGGATGAGCAGCGAGAAAGCCACACTGTGGTACTGCAGGAGTACACGGAGAGAACAACACTGAGGCATGAGAGCTTGTTTGATCACTGTAGGAAGATCCTAAATGCACTGACACTGTCAAAACAATTGAGTCTCACTGCCAGCCTAACACCATTAAGGCCATTAAAGCATGTCCCAAAGTGCCATGTCCAGGCTTCTTGAACCCTTCCAGGGATGGTGGCTTCACCACCTCCCTGGGCAGTCTGTGCCAATGCCTGACCACTCTGCAATACCTGGCTCTCAGCATCCTCTTCTCCAGACTAAACAATCCCTGTTCTTTCAGCTGCTCCTCCTCACCTGAACTGCGCTCCAGACCCTTCACCAGCTTTGTCACCCTTCTCTGGACATGCTCCAGAACTTCAATGTCCTTGTAGTGTGAGCTCCACAATTGCACTCAGTATTTGAGCTGCAGCCTCATTAGTGCCAAGTACAGGGACACAATCACAGGATCACAGGGTATCAGGGGTTGAAAGGGACCCAAAGAGATCATCCAGTCCAATCCCCCTGCCACAGCAGGACCACATCAGGTCACACAGGAACACATCCAGACAGGCCTTGAAAGGCTTCACAGAAGGAGACTCCACAACCTCTCTGAGGAGCCTGTGCCAGTGCTCTGGGACCCCTGCAGTCAAGAAGTTCCCACTTGTGTTGAGGTTGAACCTCCTGTGCTGCAGCTTCCATCCACTGCTCCTTGTCCTATCCCAGGGAGCAAGTGAGCAGAGCCTGTCCCCTTCCTCCTGACCCCCAGCCCTCAGATATTGGTAAATATTTATTAAATCCCCTCTCATTCTTCTCTAGACTAAGTGGCCCCAGGTCCCTCAGCCTCTCCTCATCAGGCAGTGCTCCAGTGCCCTCATCATCCTTGTAGCTCTGCACTGGATCTTCTCCAGCAGATCCCTGTCCCTCTTCAACTGGGGAGCCCAAAACTGAAGGCACTACTCAAGATGAGGTCTCACCAGGGCAGAGTAGAGGGGGAGGAGAACCTCCCTTGATCTGCTGGACACACTCTTCTTAATGCACCCCAGGATCCCATTGGCCTTCTTGGCCAGAAGTGCCATTACTGTGCCATGGATGTTATCCACCAGCACTCCCAGGTGCCTCTCCGCAGGGCTGCTCTCCAGCAGATCACCTCCCAGCTTGTACTGGTGCAGTTTATTATTCCTCCCTAGGTGCAGGACTCTGCACTTATCCTTCCCTGGTCCTGCTGGCCATACTATTCCTGACTCAGGACAGGATGCTGATGGCCTTTTTGGCCACCTGGGCACATGCTGGCTCACGTTCAGTTGGCTGTCAACCAGCACCTTCAGGCCTTTTCTGCCAAGCAGTATCCAGCCACTTTGTCCAAAGTCTGGAATGTTCATAGGGTTGTTGTGACCGAAGCACAGGCCCTGACACTTGGCTTTGTTAAACCTCATACAGCTGACCTTGGCCCACAGATCTAGCCTATCCAGTTTCCCCTGCAGAGCCTTCCTTACCTCAAGCAGATCAAAACTCACGGAGAGGTCACATTACTCCATACACGAGACCCAACTAACACAGCTTTGCATTTAATGTCCAGAAATAGCTATAGGGGCTACAACAGCATGAGCTGAATTATCATCACTCTAAGCACAAAATTAAGGTCTGCCTGTGATTCAGGCACAGCAAATAGGAAGATGAAAATTGGGTATTTTTCTCTCAAGAAATTATATAGGAATAATAGAAAAGCCTTTACCTATAGCAAACACTAAGACATATAGCATAGAATTATGCAATTAGAGAATGGTTTGGGTTGGAAGAGACCTCCAAAGGTCATTTAGTCCAACCCACTCTGCAATCAGCAGGGATATCTTTATGTATAAGTCAGAAGCAACAGAAAGACTTTTTAATTTGAATTGCTACCACTTTTCAGTGTTTCTGTTGGAGAGGAGCCCTAAACTAAAAGAAAACCTGACAGCACAAAATACCATGAAGAGTTTGCCAGATTTACTAACTCCTTTTACCATGGAGCTCATCCAACAGAGTTTGATTATTTCCCACGAGTATTAATGAACAGCTTAGTTAGAGGAATAAAACAAAACCAAATTCTCTCTTTGCTAAGCACATTCATGAACAAAAACAATGTCTTGGTGCCATCCTGTTAGGAGCAGGTGGAGATCATCAGAGAATCAAATGAATTAGCATATAATCATATAGCACTCAACACAGCACAGCTTTTGATAAGCAAATTGTTAGATGTGTTCTGTTCCCACCTGTTGCAGTGCAAGGACCTCTCTAGGGAAAGCAGCTTTCTAAAGCAGCCTCTAGCTCTGTGAGCACCTTGTTGTCACCAGGATGATGCTTTTTTCCCTTTTTTCAGTCAGGCAATGCAGATACAATATTTCACAGAATGGCAGGGGTTGGAAGGGACCTCTGAAGATCGTCTTGTTCAATCCCCTTGTTCAACACAGGAACACGTTCAGGAGGGTCTGGAATGCCTCCAGACACTGAGGCACCTCCAGGCAGCCTGCTCCAGTGCTCCGCCATCCTCACAGGAAAGAACTTACTCCTCGTGTTTGTGCATAAACTCCTGTGTTCTAGTCTGTATCCACTGTCCCTAGTCCTGTCACTTAACGCCGAGAAAAGTCTGGCTCTCTGACTTGAAATCACTCATGAGATTATACCAGAAACCACAGCTTGGTGTATGTGCATGAGAAAGGGGGTGGAAGAACAAGTCAAACCCAGGTGCAAACAAGCATTTTACTTTGAAACTGATGTGATTTTCCCCCTCCTTTACATGTTCAGATTTCCTTCCATCTAGTGAGCGCTTATGCTACCCTCCTTCAACCACACAATTTCACTCCAACCTCTTTTTGCCGAAGCAAACCCAAATACTGTGGAGAAAAGCATCTAGAGAAGGAGGTAGGAGACAGCCAATGTTTGGAAAAACGATTTACAGTAATTAAATGGCCAAGGTGTTTTTGCTCCTCTTCTGCAGACAGCCAAACACCTCCATTTTACTGACAAAGTGCTAATAATGAGCAGATTTCAACCGCATGCGAAGTTTTCTATTCAGTCATCAGACTCCTAACACAAACGCCTCTGGCCACAAGCATCCAAAGAAGAAGACCTATGAAATTAAAGAGAAGCTTCGTACCTCTGGGCAGCAACTCTGCCACGCTTTCTGTGAGATCCCAGTTGCGCTGTTGCCTCAAGCCGGGTGCCTTAAATGCACTGCAACAGCGTCACTAGAGGGCCAATGCACACACCTCAATCTGCGCGGCTCTGGAGGTGGAGGCGTCCCCGCGGGACCTGACCCGGCCTCGTAGGGAGTGCCGGGGGAGCAGCAATTTCCCGGGTACCGGGCGTGAGTAATGAGCCCGACGGCTGCGCCCGGCACGGCTCCGGCCCCTCAGGGGGCGCCAGAGGAGCGGCAACTTCCCGGGTACCGCCTGTGGGCAGCGCGCGCGACGGCTGCGCCCGGCACGGCCCCGGCCCCGGCCCGGCCCCGCAGGGGATGCCGGGAGAGCGCCAGCTGCCGAAGTACCTCGTGTGGGTAGCGCGTGCGACGGCTGCGCCCGGCGCGGCCCCGGCCCCAGCCCGGATGCCAGGGGAGCGGCAACTGCCTGGGTACCGCGTGTGGGGAGCGCGCCACGGCTGCGCCCGGCACGGCCCCGGGCACGGCCCCGGCCCCGGCCCGGATGCCAGGGGAGCGGCAACTGCCTGGGTACCGCGTGTGGGGAGCGCGCCACGGCTGCGCCTGGCACGGCTCCGGCCCCGGCCCCGACCCCGACCCCGACCCCTCAGGGGGTGCCAGGGGAGCGGCAGCTTCCGAGATACGGAGCGCGAGCAGCGCGCCGAACGGCTGCGCTCGGCACGGTCCTCACCGTTGGCCTCAGTGTTCCCGGTGCCTCTCCGCTTCTCACTGCTCACACGGCTCGGATGGCTCCCTCTGCCCATGCTGTCCTGCCAGCCGTGCGGCCGTCGGCAGCGCTCCCTCTCCTCCGCTGCAGTGAAGGGCTTCCCTCCGCTCCACTGGGAAGTGGGCACCTGCCACCGAGAACTTGAGATTGTTCCTGTGATAATTCTACAAGGTAGCGTCAGGGAATCGTAATATCTCTTCCTTTGACTCTCCCTCCCTCTCTGCTTTCCACTCTTTCTCTCTCTGCTTTTCCTTTGCCATTTCGTTTTCCTTCTGCTCCAGTCCAGGCCTAACTCCTCGTCCGTTTGGCGTTGATTTGCCTTCACTCCACGGAAATTACTTGAATCTTAGCACAACCACCCCTGCTGCTCAGCGTTGGTGCATGTTATGGGTTGAGGCCTATGTCCTAACTATAGAGATGATACCTCCAGAGTACCAGGGGATACAAGGAGGTGAACAGCCCAGTCGGTGGACACAGGAAATGAAGTTACTTCATTCCCAGAATGCCTGCATCTCTCCTTTATGAGGGAACAGCACAAGCTGTCCAGTGCCTTTCTCCTCTCCCTTCTTCCCTAGCAGCCTGGGCTCCATTGTCTTTGGGGTGCAAGAGGGGGAGGCCTGGTTCAGCCTTGGCAATGCCACCAGTTGGGGCCTGGAGCAGTCTAGCTGGGGTCTGCAGATGCCAAGCTGATATTTAGCTGCATCATCTGAGTTTGGTATGGGGTGTAGAGAGGCTGGGGCGGGGAGGGGGGAAGGGGGCATTTGCGGCCTAGGTTTTGGCCTGGTTTAGAGGGGGGTTGTGTGAACCTTTGGTCTAAGAATCGTAGAACTATAGAATTGTAGAATGTCAGAGGCTGGAAGGGACCTCAAAAGATCATTTGGTCCAGCCCCCCTGCCAGAGCTGGATCACCTAGAGCAGATCACACTGGAATGCATCCAGTGGTTCTTGAATATCTCCAGAGCGGGAGACTCCACAACTTCCCTGGCAGCCTGTTCCAGAGTTCTGTCACCCTCACAGTGAAAAAAATCTTCCTTAGGTTGACATGGAACCTCCTATGCCTCAACGTCCACCCATTGCCCCTTGTCCTGTCACTGGGCATCAATGGGCAGAGCCTGGCTCCATCGTGGCACTCCTTACATATTTATGAACATGAATGAGGTCACCCCTTAGTTGTCTCCTGTTCTCCAAGCTCAAAAGTTCCAGCTCCCTCAGGCTGTCCTCCTAAGGAAGATGTTCAACTTCCTTAATCATTTTTGTGGCTTTCTCCTGGACTCTCAAGCAGCTCCCTGTCCTTGAACTGAGTGGCCCAGAACTGGACGCAGTACTTCAGATGTGGCCTCGCTGGGGCAGGAGAATCTCCCTTGACCTACCAATCAGCTCTGGTAATACACCCTAGAGTGGCATTGGCCTTCCTTCTCCACTGCTTTTGGAGAACTGTGGCCAAGGTAGACTATAGATTTGTGTGTTCTATTTTCTTTTGTACTGTTGTTTTTAGTTCTGAATAGCCTTTCCATTTCAACTGCTAATTCTTTCCAGTCTGGTGTGGAGCAGTTTTCTTTAACTCCTTTGAGAAGGGTTAATGAGCATCTGTCTCGCTCCTTAAACCAAGACAGTATGGAATACCCAGGGCTTGACACACTCCTACAGAAGCCCGAAGGCTTTTCCTTGTGGTTATACAAACTGTGGCAATAGGCAGTGGGTTGGCAGGGAGGCTTGCTGAAGACGGGGAGAATCTTTCTTCTTGTTGAAGTGTTGGAACAGGCTGCCCAGGGAATCGCCATCCCTAGAAGTGTTATGAAAATGTCTTGACATGGCTCTTCAGGAAGTTGGTTTAAGGGGTGTGGTGGTGTTGGGTCAGAGGTTGGACTTGATGACCTTAGGAGTCTTCTGCAGCTCTGTTCTTTGCCCTACTCTCTTCTCTTGTGGTATTGCTACATAGCAGATTCTACTTGAAAACTGCTACCAGGCCTTCCCTCAGACATCCTTCTGTTCGGCCTTGACAAAGGTCCTGTTTACCTCAGCAGAAGGTGTTTGCTTGGGCCAAACTATCTCCTGTTACCTGACATGCTCTAGTTGTCATCTCTTCACAGAATACAGACAGTTTAGCTAAGTTCTGGTGTTTAACCTGAGACAGTAGAGATGAATGATGAAATACTCATGGTGTAGATGTCCTCATTGCAAGTCAGGCAGTGTGAAGGGAAACATTAGAGAAGTCACATAGGAGAAGTGCTTAGAAACATGAGAGAAATCACATTTAGAAAGTAATTCCAGTAGCATTTGAAAGTCTATTTTCAAATGAGATGAACCGTGCCTCAGATGTGCCTGTTCCTGTCTAATCTAAGGGAATGAGAAAGCACAAATGGAGACACTAAAAATAGTTAGGGTAGATGAACCTCACTTAGAAAAACATTACAGCCTATTGTAGCATGACAGCACATGTAGTGTAGTTACTTATTTTGTGCAAGGGATATCAAAATATACATTAAAAGGAAATTATGTCTTGATCATGTAGATAAAGCACCTGCAGTTTCTTCTTTTATTTAATCTGCTTGGGTTTATGTTCCTTAAAACATGTTAGTTAGGTTGCATATTAGGATAAAAATTCTTTTCTGAAAGAGTGGTCAGTCATTGGAACAGGCTGCCAAGGAAAGTGGTGGACTTCCTGAATGTGTTCAAGAAACATGTGGCCCTGGCACTTGGGAACATGGTTTAATGACCAAGGTGGTGTTAAGTTGATGGTTGGACTCAATCTCACAGGTCTTTTCCAACCAAAACAATTCTGTGTTGTATTTTTACACCAATGCTAATGCACTGACTGTCCCACTGGTACTTGGCTTAAGGATAAGCTCAAAATATAAGCAAAAAACAGATCCTGTGGTTTGTTCAAAAAAGCCTTACAACTCATTGAGGAAAGGAACATTAACTTGGATGGCTGCATAGAATTCAAGTTCTTTGATGCGAAGATAACTGTTCCAAAGTAAGCTTAGGAAGGGAACTACAGCTTCTCATAACACCCTGCTCAGTAAGACTTGAGGTGAAGCTGGAAAAGGATGGATTTAAGCTAGATGAGGGGAAATTTAGACTAGGGTGCTAGGAAGAAATTCTTTACAGTGAGGGTGGTGAGACACAGAAGGAGATTGCCCAGGACAATTGTGGATGTCTCAGTTAAATATGAGCCAGCAGTGTGCCCAGGCAGCCAAGAAGGTCAATGGTATCTTGGCTTGTATTAAAAATGCTGTGTCCAGCAGGAGCGGGGAGGTGATTATCCCCTTGGACTCTGCTCTGGTGAGGCCTTGAGTGTTGTGTTCAGTTTTGGGCACCACAATACAATAGAGGTGTGGAGGTGCTGGAGCCAGTGCAGAGGAGGGCAAGGAAGCTGTGAAAGGCCTGGAGAATAAATCTGATGAGGAGCAACTGAGAGAGTTGGGGATGGTTAGTGTGAAACAGAGGAGGCTGAGGCCTGGAGGGACATTGTGGAGAGACTGCTGCTGGGCTCTTCTCACGGGTAACTGGAGGCAGAACAAGGGGGAATGGCCTCAAGCTGAGACTGGGGAGGTTTAGATTGGACATTAGGAAAAAGTTTTTCACAGAGAGAGTGGTCAGAGACTGGAATGAGCTGTCTGGGGAGGTGGTGGAGTTACCTGGATGTGTTTAAGGGTTGTTTGGATGTGGTGCTCAGGGCTATGGCTTAAGGTGAATCTTGTAGAGTAGGGTTGTAGGTTGGACTTGGTGATGCTCAGGGTCTTTGCCAACCTGAGTGTTTCTGTGATTCTGCAAAGTATTCCAAGGCCAGGTTAGATGAGGCCTTGAGCTACCTGGGTTAGTGGAAGAGGTCCCTGCCCGTGGGAGGGAGGTTGAAACTGGATGATCTTTAAGGTCATGAGGTTGTGGGCAGACCCTTTTCAGTGGTGGCCAATGGGTATAAACTAGAACCCAGGAGATTAATTGTAACACCATGCAGGCTTTTACTAAAGTAGAACTTTGTGATTCAATGCCAGAGAAAGCCTCATGTAGCACATTGGTTTGAACTATCATGTTAATTTTTTTTTAATCACTCTAAACAACTCAATAAAATTTTAAGTCTGTACAGCCTGACATCATAATCAGAGTAATTAGTCTTCATCCATTAGATGTCAGCTGCTTCTGGATGCTCTCTAAGGCTTAATAACTCTCATTCTCCACTATAAGAATTGCTGTTGGAAGATATTGCTATGAATGCATCGCATTATGCAACAGCTTTTTTTTCTCCACATGCAGATTATATTGCAATTATATTTTGGTTAAAAAATAACTGCTTTATACACCCAACAGTGACTTCTCCATTTGCTGTATACAATAAAGCATAGGAAAACAGCATTTAATAATGAAAATTGTAATCAAACATTTCATGCTGGTGTCACATCTTTGTGGTTATTGAATCTGGCAATAAAAAAGAAAACTGAAGCACTGTAATTAATTCAACCAGCTGGGCTTAAAGAAAGATGAAGATCTCTCTGGTTCAGCCACAGAACATGTAGGTACTTGAGAACTCTCTAGGAAACCTGCTGTCTGAACGGTGCCTCTGACAAAGTGGTGCACAGTGAGGCAAAAAATGCTTATGGCACTGCAGGGGCACTGACAGCCTAAGGGAACAATGCATTCTTACCTCTAGAAACTGCAGAATTCCAACAAGTGCATCCTCAATTTTAGCTTCATATTTTGTAGAACTACCAATTACATGAAGCTTTAGCTCAGACCACTTTAAGAGGAGGAGGGGAAGCCTTTTAAGCACCCCTTATATTATTTTTCCTTTTCTCCAGGCTAACCAACACCAGTTCCCTCAGCTTTTCCTCACAAAACCCTTCAACACCTTTGTTGTCCTTCTCTGGACACACTCCAGCACCTCAATGTGCTTGGAGTGAGGGGCCCAAAACTGAACCCAGTACTCAAGATGTCACCTGACCAATGCTGAGTACAAGGAGCAGTCACTTCCATTGTCCTGCTGAGCAATGCTGTTGACTGTCTTGGCTACCTGAGCACACTGCTGGCTCATATTCAGCTGCCAGTCTGAACCCCCAGGTCCTTTTCTGCTTTCCAGACACTCTGCCCCAAGCCTGTAGCATTTGTGTACTTGTAACTCAAGTGCAGGACCTGACACATGCCTTGTTAAACCTACAGCTGCCCTCAGCCCATCAGTCCAGCCTGTGCAGACCCCACTGCAGAGCCTTCTTACCCTCAAGCAGATCAAGACTTCCACCCATTTTAATGTCATCTGCAATTTCTCTTATCTAAGTTAGAGTTTAAATGCTGGTGTAGCCATGCAGGCATAAGCCAGCAGAAGCCCAAGCTGCTGCTCAACATATTTCCAGCCACTAAAAAATGTTGGTGTTAGGTACTACTACCATCAGTATGAAGTCATTCCAAACCCCCTTCTTGAATTATTTCTCATTTATGCTGCTCCAAAAGTTTATTTGAGCTATGCAGGCAAGGAAATAAAACTTTCTTTCTTAAAAAGATTAGTCTGATTCTGATCTAATTGGAGAAATACAGAGCCAGGATAACTCCAGCAAACAACTGATAGCTGAATGAAGGCTTAAAGGAGAAAAAAAAAAGAAGATTAAATCAACTATGAAACTCAGTTGCATAAAATAAGTAACCTAAATAGATAAACATAAATTGGGGCTTGGTCTTTGTGGTTTTGGTTGTTTCTTTCTTGGTTGGTTGGTTGAGGAATTTTGGAGGGTTGGTTGGGTTGTGGGGTTTTTTTGCTTGTTTTATATATTCACATACATTAATTTTTTGTTGTCAGGCTTGAAGAATCACAGGATCACAGAATCACAGAATGTCAGGGTCTGGAAGGAACCTTGAAAGATCATCCAGTCCAACCTCTCTGCCACAGCCAAAGAAGACGACTCCACAACTGTCCTGGGCAGCCTCTTCCAGAGTTCTATCGCTCTCACAGGATAAAAATTCCTGTTCATGTTTCCATGGAACTTCCTGTGCCTCACCTTCCACCATTGCCCCTTGTGCTGTTGTTGGGCATTACCCAGCAGAGCCTGGCTCCAGCCTCTGGCCACTCACCCTGCACATCTTTATCAACACTGATGAAGTCACTCCTCAGGCTTCTCTCCCAGCAGCACAGCCCCAGCTCCCTCAGGCTCATCTCTTCTCCTAAGGAAGATCTTCCACTGCCTTCAGCATCTTTGTGTCTCTGCATTGGACTCGTTCAGGCAGTTCTGTGTTGAATTGAGGGGCCCAAAGATAGACACAATATTCCAGATGTGGCCTCAGCAAGGCAAAGCAGAGAGGGAGGAGAACCTCTCTTGACTTACTAATCACAGCCCTTCTAATCCACCCTATAATGGCATTGGCCCTCCTGGTCACCAGAGCACATTCCTGGCTCATGGGCATGCTTCCATCCACCAGGACTCCCAGGTCCTTTTTCCCTTCACTGCTCTCCAGCAGGTCATTTCCCAATCTACACTGCTCCCTGGGGTTGTTCTTTCCCAGGTGCCAGACTCTCCCCTTGTCCTTGTTGGATTTCATTCAGTGGCTCCCTGTCCAACTCTGCAGTCTAAGTCTGGCTGAATGGCAGCACAACCCTCCTGTGTGGCAGCCACTCCACCCAGTTTGGAGCCATCAGCAAAATTGCTGGCAGTGCCTTCTGTGGCCTCATCCAGGTCCTTGAGGAATACACTGAACAGAACTGGTCCCAGTACTGACCCCTGAGGGACTCCACTAGACACAGGCCTCCAACTAGACTCCACCCCGTTGACCACAATTTTCTGACTGCTTTCCTTCAACCAGTGCACTTCCACCTCACTGCCTGATCATGCAGAAGCAGCTGGTCACATTAACAGAAAAGCTAAGTGGTGATACCTAAAGACAGAAAGCAACAACAGGCATGGAAAGATTTGCTGCAGCTATCCCAACTCCAACTACATTTCAAGGTGCATTAGAAAAGGATGGGAAGGGAAAACTAGAGATGTGAATGGCATCCCGGTGAGTCATTTCATCTTTTTGCTCCTTGCAGTGCCTTTTGAACCGTTTAAGAGCAAATCCACTGTCAGTGTAAATTCCTTCTGACTAGGATGCTGCAATACCAAAAAGTCAGTTCTTTGTAACTTACTGTCTCTGTAAATCAGGGGAGGAATGGTGTTTACTGTGCTGAATGAACTGAACACTTCCAGTGTTTTTATCAGAGTTGAATTAAGGCAGATGTTGCAAGGATTAAGGGCTTAAAACCATCTAAGTGAATTACTTTGCAAGAGTAGCCTGTTTATTTCATCAGTTTGCTGGACATTAACCTTGGATTCTAAATTTGAGCTCCTTTATACCCTTTCCCAGACACATTAGCATTAGAGCATTTCTGCTTTATCTCTGAAGGTTAACAGATTAATGATAGTCTATGTATTCAAGTGAGTAAAACTACAATCTTCAGATGCATCAGAAATAGGAAACAGAAGGTGAAGGTCTACAACCTGCCATGTTCTGGACCTCAGCACAGCCTGGAGAATGGTGCAACTGGATTAGAATACTGGCTTGATGTTAATAAACTGGGGTATTCTCCAACCACAGCTGGTTGCCCAGTTCTGGCTTTCCCAGTTCGAGAGAGACAGGCATATACTTAGAATGTCCAGTGGAGGCTACAAGGATGATGAAGGGACAGGAACATCTGCGTGATGAGGGAAGGGTGAGAGACCTGGTGCTGTTTAGTCTGGAAAAGGGCAGACTGAGAACACTGATCTTCTCAGTGTTTACAAATATCTGTAGGGTGGGTGTGAAGAAGATCCTGTGGTTCACCCCACAGGACTTTTTCATTCCACCCCTAGTCTCCAAGGAAAAAAAAAAAACAAAATGAAATAAAAGGATAGAAGACAGAAGGCATTTCCTCAAGTGTCACTGATGAGTTGTCAGCACAACTTAGAGCTAACACCCACCATGGCTAACTAACTTATTTTACTGCCTCATACTTAATTTCATAAAGCTAATTTCCCCTTTATAATGCAATGCTGCTTTAGTTCACTGAATTTAGTCCAACACAGCCTTACCTGAGAAGAGCTGCAGTCTTGTCACAATGGCACATGTCACGTTTCATCACTGATTTTCAAACTGCCTGTGTTTACCTTGTTATAGAATTGTGTTCATCAACTTTGCTTCAGAGATTGACCAAACCTAGTATCTTCAACACCAGATCAACCCCATAATCATAGAATCATAGAATGAATCATAGAATGTCAGGGGCTAGAAGGAACCTCAAAAGGTCATCTGGTCCAGCTCCTCTGCCAGAGCAGGATCACCTAGAGCAGATAACACTGGAATGCATCCAGATGGTTCTTGAATATCTCCAGAGGGGAAGACTCCACAATCTCCATGGGCAGCCTGTTCCAGGGTTGTCACCCTTACAGTGGAACAATTCTTCCTCAGGGTCACGTGGAATCTCTTATGCCTCAACGTCCACCCATTGCCTCTTGTCCTGTCACTGGGCATCACTGAGTAGAGCCTGGCTCCAGCCTCCTGGCACTCACCCATTACATATTTATAAACATGAATGAGGTCACCCCTTAGTTGTCTCCTGTTCTCCAAGCTCAAAAGTTCCAGCTCCTTCAGGCTGTCCTCATAAGGAAGATGTTCTACTTCCTTAATCATTTTTGTGGCTCTGTGCTCAAGCAGCTCCCTGTCCTTCTTGAGCTGGGTGGCCCAGAACTGGACACAATACTCCAGATGAGACCTCACCAGGGCAGAGTAATGATGAGGCAACCTTGGATGGGGCTCTGAGCAACCTGCTCTAATTGAAGATGCACCTGCTCACTGCAACTAGATGACCTTGAAAGGTCCCCCTCCACCCAAACCACTCTGATTCTGTGTTTTTTTCCTCTAACCACTGAGCACTATTTATCAAGTGCAGGAAATCCAGGCTCCACAATACCACAGACCAAGGGTAGAAGCTGAGATAAAAATTTGAATGTAGCAGAAATGTCTGCACATCACCATAATCAATTCAGTTTTCCAAATGGAAATAACTTCACAGCTTAACCACAGCTTTGAAGAAGCTGCACAGAAAATTGCATGTCAAGATGATAAATCTGTCAATTTGGAAAGCTGCTCATTTTTATGGTCATGGCACCAACAGTGAAATTGGGCCTCTCACTGCAACACAGCCATTGAGGTGCTGGAGCATGTCCAGTGAGGGGCAACAAAGCTGGTGAAGGGTCTGGAGAACAGGGCTGGTGAGGAGCAGCTGAGGGAACTGGGGGTGTTTAGTCTGGAGAAGAGGAGGATGAGGGGAGGACTCATTGCTCTTTGCAACTCCCTAGAAAGAGGTTAGAGCCAGGAGGGTGCTCATTTCTTGCACCAAGGAACTAGAAGTAGAGTGAGAGGAAATGGATTCAGTTGCACCAAGAGAGGTTTAACTTGGATATTAGGAAAAATAATTTAGCTCAGGTGTGGTCAGGCATTAGCACAGGCTGCCCAGGGAGGTGGTGGAGTCACCATCTTGGGTGCTGTTCAAGAAACCTGTGGATATGGCACTTTGGGGCCATGGTAGTCTTAGGTTGAGGGTTGGACTCAATGTATCTTAGAGGTCTTTTCCAACCAAAACAATTCTATGATTCTGTAATTGCTGTCCAAAAGGTGCCCTTAACTGATGTAATAGCACTAACCTGTGATCAAGAAGAGCGTTCCTGCATGGAAGTCCTCCTTTTGCATCATTGCCATGGCACTAACCTAGATTGCAGCCTGGAATCACTGTTTTGCCTGAAGGAAATAGGAACTGAAGAAACACAGATAAATAAGATTTCTAACTGGTTTTCAAGTAAATATAGGAAAAAGAAAAAAAAAGAAGGAAAAAATATTGACAAATAAATTTAATCTCAATTGTTTTTCAAAGATGAAAATGCTTTCCACTACATTAGCCCCACCAGAATCAAGTCTTTCTGTATCATTACACTTAATGTTAAGTCAGATGCAGGTTTGAAGAAATTAAAGGAAAACACATCTTGAAATAGGAGTTCTTACAGAAATGTTTGGGAAATGCTTTATCTGCGAAACACTACTTGGAGATTATCTTGGCAATTCTTCCTTTCTTAATTTCCTAACCTCCCTGTAGCAAAATTGTGGGACTACTGATATGGAGAGGAAGTTGGGAACACAATAGAAATTAAAGCTTATTTAATTAGCAAGAGTTTACCAGATAGAAAGGTAGAAGTAAATCACTGAATGGTGTGGGTTGGAAAGGACCTCCAAAGGTCATTTAGTCCAATCCCCCTGCAGTCAGCAAGGGCATCCTCCACTAGATCAGGTTTCCCAGAGCCCTCTCCAGCCTCACCTTGAATATCTCCAGGGGCAGAGCCCCAACCACCTCACTGGGCAATCTTTTCCAGTGTCCCTCTACCCTCATGGTGCAGAACTTGTTCCTAAATAAAGTGTCAGCTAAGGAGTTAAGATCAAGCAGAGTATTTGTGCATAAAACAAGTGAGATTCACAGACCTCTGTTTGAAAATAACTAATTATGAATCTTTATCAGGACTTTTTACATCTCATGAAGGTAATGAGTGGCCTTCTACTTGCTACTAATTATACATTATGACTATCCCCTCTTCTTCTGTTTGTGGGTGGCATGGAGGTATGCCTAGGGTATTTTTTTTTCTTGAGTTTTTATCCTGCATTGTTTTACTGACATACCTTAAAATTAATTGTTTTAATTATTTGTGGTTTAGGTTTTTGTTTTTTTTTAAACAAAAACCCAACAACTGACTCCTGCTTGAAAGATGGTTCAGGTACTTTTCAGTGATTATGTGACAACGTTTTCTTAAATATATAAACTCCATTTTGGCTCTGGCACAGATGACTGCAACACCACACACAATTCTAGACAGTGTTTTGGTCCTTTGTCTAAATCTCTGACTTCATGTGAAGGTTCTTCATGGTTCTTCTGAAGAAGTCTGAGCAATAAAGTATATAAAAGAATAAAAAATAAATGAAGACTATAAAATAAGCTCTAAAGTATGGTTAAAATATCACAGTAATGCAGGCCCTTAGAGCAGCCTTCCAGTACTTGAAGGGGGCTACAAGAAAGCTGGAGAGGGACATTTTACAAGGGCTTGCATCAGGAATGGTGTGGTCAGCAGGAGCAGGGAGGTCATTCTGCCCCTGTACTCTGCACTGGTTAGACCACACCTTGAGTACTGTGTTCAGTTCTGGGCCCCCCAGTTTAGAAGGGACATTGAAATCCTTGAGCGTGTCCAGAGAAGGGCGACGAGGCTGGTGAGAGGCCTCGAGCACAGCCCTACGAGGAGAGGCTGAGGGAGCTGGGATTGTTTAGCCTGGAGAAGAGGAGGCTCAGGGGTGACCTTATTGCTGTCTACAACTACCTGAGGGGTGGTTGTGGCCAGGGGGAGGTTGCTCTCTTCTCTCAGGCGGCCAGCGCCAGAACGAGAGGACACAGCCTCAGGCTGCGCCGGGGGAAGTTTAGGCTCGAGGTGAGGAGAAAATTCTTCACTGAGAGAGTCATTGGACACTGGAATGGGCTGCCCAGGGAGGTGGTGGAGTCGCCGTCCCTGGAGCTGTTCAAGGCAAGGTTGGACGTGGCACTTGGTGCCATGGTCTAGCCTTGAGCTCTGTGGTAAAGGGTTGGACTTGATGATCTGTGAGGTCTCTTCCAACCTTGGTGATACTGTGAGACTGTGATACTGTGATACTGTGGCTTGTAGTGATAAGATGAGGAGGAATGGATTTAAGATAAAAGAGGGGAGACTTAGATGAAGGTTAGGAAGAAACTCTTCACAGTGAGTGTGGTAAGACACTGGAACAGGTTTCCCAGGGAGGTTGTGGCTGCTTCCTGCCTGGAGGTGTTCAAGGCCAGGCTGGATGAGGATGATCTGGAGGAAGGTGTCCCTGCCCCTGGCATGGGGGCTGGAGCTAGATGATCTTTAAGGGACCTTCCAACCCAAACCATGATTCTAACAATACAGTTTGAACCAGGCTTTATGTTGAGTGAAGTTATCAGCTTCAGAATCAGAGCCTACAACTTTGGATCAAGTAAGAAAGTCTCACGGCAAACTCCTATGGTCTTCGTGGTGGCACAGCATGGAAATAATGCCCAAAGTCCCACTAAACTCACTTCAGATATTGCAGAGGAGCTGCAGTGAGCCCTTTGTATTAGGTAGGCAGAGTATATTCTGATTTGCAGGGATGCACACAGACATCCAGTTTATGTCAATGAAAGCAATACACATCAGTTACCTCAGTGATCACTCTCATTGCCCTGCTATCAACATGAAGAGATTCTTTTCCTTCCATCGCATAGAATTCTTCCTCATCACTATCCTTAGTTTAACACCAGCAGAACCTGAGCAGTTTCTTTTTCTTTGGCATGTAGCACTCCTTTAACAGTCTGTAGATTCTTGTTTCAGAAGCACTCTGCATCCTGACAGATCAAGGTACCTTATTCCTCCTTCAGTCTCTCATGAGCCATGATTGTTCTCATGGCTGCTGTGACAGTTTGATTTCAGGTGACTCATCTGCCAGCCAGATACAAAAATGACATTTCTGAGGTAGCAGAGCAAGGAGGAAGCAAAGAAATTCTCTGCCAGAGGCAGCAAGTCAAGTTCCTATTGCTTTGAGAGCCTGTCTTTCCTTCAGAGATATCCTTATCCCCAGGTAAACTCCAGGCCGTCCAGAGTCTTTTCCAGAGCTCTCTATTTCCACCACAACAGAGTTAAGGGTGGGACAGGTAATCCTGACTTACCAGGCTGCATCAGTAACCACTGCTCCTTCCCTGCCACCCAAAAAGAGGGGCTAGTAGATATCAGGATCAGACCTTAGCATGATGTCCTCACTTCCTGGCCAGGAGCCCTATGCAGACAGAGCAATCTACTGTATTCCTTGCTTGTGAACTCAAGACTTACCTTCTCCATGCCCTAAAGCCTGTTCCTGTGTGCCACCCTGACCTCTCTGGAGAGCTTTTGCTACATCTTTCCCAGAGTTGCATTTTTCTTCCTAATGCAGATCCATAGTTTAGAGGCTGGGCAAAATCTTTCACATGGTGGGAGCTGGAAGAGACCCCCCCTGGAGATCATCTAGGCCAGCCCCTCTGCTAAAGCAGGGTCATCTGCAGCAAGTTGCTCAGAAGCACATCCATAGAATCATAGAATTGCGTGGGCTGGAAGGAACCTGCAGGGATCATCCAGTTCCAATCCCCTTGCCATGGGCAGGGACACCTCACACTAGATCAGGCTGTTCAGAGCCTCATCCAGCCTGGCCTTAAACACCTCCAGGGGTGCGGCTTCCACCACCTCCCTGAGCAACCTGTTCCAGAGTCTGACCATCCTCATGGTGAAGAATTCCTGACGTCCAATCTGAATCTAACTCACATCCAGGTGAGTTTGGAGTCTTTCTAGAGACAGGCCTCTAAAAGCAGCTCCTCAAAGTCAAGGTTTTTTTTTTTCCTTAAGTTCAAATGTTTGAGACTTCCTTCAGGGTTGATCAGAGCCAGTAAATCTGATCCTGAGAACAATTCCTCAATTCCCAGTATTACTGGGAGTCATATGCTAGAACAAGATTTGGAGGGACAAATAACCCCATTGCAGTTTTCAAATACATTTCTTCACAGTGCCTTCATTTGGAGAAGTTAAAAACATTTATGTGATAATTGGATTCCTCCTGATCTGTAATCACCCATAACTGCTCTCTTTTCTGAATTTCTTCTCTCTTAATATTTCCTAAAATGCTCAAAATTGGAAAAAGAACATTCCAGATGCTGCCTAAGTACCTATTTCGTGATGATTGCATTTTAAGCAACATCACCATTTCAGGATGTGGTTTAGAAGCCTTTATATTGCTGCCTGAAGAGGGCAAAGGAGGTGGTTTGCAGAGACAATCTTACCTGCCACTAAATAGCAACTGTGCAAAGACAGGAGTGGAGGAGCTGGAATTACTTGAGCTGAAATGAAGCACAGAAATATTTGAATTGGCTTTGGGAAGTGTTTGACTAGTCCAGCCTCTAGAAACATTTCCCATTGCTATCAAATGCTAGAAATTGAAGTTACCACATGAGCTATACACAGCTTCATCTGAAAGGTGCAAGAGGACTTTAATGGATTCATAGAATAGTTTTGAGTTAGGAGGTACCTTTAAAGGGCATCTAGTCCAACCTCCTCCAGCTTGGTGTCATCTGCACACAGGCTGAGGGTGCAAGTTCACTGTTCACCAGCTATGTATTCACAGTCTCACAGTATCACCAAGGTTGGAAGAGACCTCATAGATCATCAAGTCCAAGCTGTTACCACAGAGCTCAAGGCTAGACCATGGCACCAAGTGCCACGTCCAATCCTGCCTTGAACAGCTCCAGGGACAGTGACTCCACCACCTCCCTGGGCAGCCCATTCCAGTAGCCAGTGATTCTCTCAGTGAAGAACTTTCTCCTCACCTCAAGCCTAAATTTCCCCCGGTGTAGCTTGAGGCTGTGTCCTCTTGTTCTGGTGCTGGCCGCCTGAGAGAAGAGAGCAACCTCCTCCTGGCTACAACCACCCCTCAGGTAGTTGTATTCTTCAGGAGAAAATGGCTTTGCAGAGTTCTACCATCAAGAGCTGTGGTAAGATAGAGGCAAAAGCATCTGAGCAGCTCTGTCTATCTACAGAAAGACAACCTGAGAAGGTTGTTCATTCTGGAGAAGAGGAGGCTCTGGGGAGACCTTAGAGCTGTGATTCAGTATCTGAAAGAGACCTACAGGAGGGCTGGGAAAGGACTGTTCAGAAGGGCTTAAAGTAGTAGGATGGAGGACAATGGTTTCAAACTGGAGCAGGGGAGATTTAGGTTGGACATTAGGAGTAAGTTCTGCACAATGAGAGTGGTAAAATGCTGAGGTGGTGGAGGCCTCATCCCTGCAGGCATTCAAGGTCAAACTTGATGGGACCCTGATCAACCTGATCTAGTTGCTCACTGCAAGGGGTTGGACAACATGGCTTCCAAGGTGCATTCTATGGTGTCCATTTGAGCTAAACTACAGCTACTTATTTGATTGTGCTTTTAAAGGAGATAGCCTTAACTTTACTTACTGTTCATCGTAGTGAGGAGAGAAAACAATCCTCATTGTGATTAAATTTGCATATACACAGCTCCTGCTTTTGGCAGACTTAAGCACACACTCTGAGAAAAGTGATAAAGAAGTTATCTCTCCTTAATGATCTTTAGAAGTTACAATCTGAAACATTTTATAGCTTTGCCAAATGCAAGAAAAGAGCTGACAGACTTCATCCTAAAAACCTAATGTGTGCCCATAAGAGCCACCTAAGTTTTCCAAGTGTACTAGATAGTGTAGTATCGCTATGCAGGTCCTGCTTTAGCTGAATCCTTCTATAATCATAAACATTTACTTCCTAAAACAAACCTAAGGCAAAACTTGAGCCATCAGAGGTTCAAAGATCTGCAGAATTCAGTCTTCATCCACCTAATACTGGCAGTGATGCAAGAGATGTAGAGACAGGACAGAGGTTTGGAGCAGCTCTGCTATGAGGGCAGGCTGAGGGAGCTGGGATTGTTAAACCTGGAGAAGAGAAGGCTCCAGGCAGACCTAAGAGCAGCCTGCCAGGACCTGAAGGGGTCTACAAGAAGGCTGCAGAGGAACTGTTTGCAAAGGCCTGCAGAGACAGGACAAAGGACAGTGGCTGCCAACTAGAGCAGAGCAGATTGAGATTGGATGTGAGGAACAAGTTCTGCACCATGAGAGTGGCAGAACACTGGAATAAGTTGCCCAGGGAGGTGGTTGGATCCCCATGCCTGGAGTTACTCAAGGTGAGGCTGAACAGGGCTCTGTGCAACCTGATCTAGTTGAGGATGTCCCTGCTGGCTGCAGGAGGAGTTGGACTGAATGAGCTTTGGAGCTCCCTTCCAATCCAGACCATTCTATGATTCTATGTCTCTGACCTGAAAATGATCCTTCTGGTGAAAGTTTAATCCAAAGAACTAAATTAACAAGCTTTCAGCTTTTACAAAATTACATTTTCTTTTTAAAATAAAAAAAAAACCAAACCCAAACCTTCACTGAAACAAAATCTTTCTGTGGTCTGCTTTTAAGATTTGGCCTAATCAGCCTTGTACTGAAAATGTTTGGAAGAGCTGATGGAAGTCATTAGTGTAAGTCCCCTAGGGTGTCACCACCAGGACAAGAATAACTCATTTAAGATGTTTTAAATGCATTTTCATGTTCCTTCCAATCCTCATTGAAGACCTCAACCAGACTTATGCAGTGGAAGAGAGATTTTTTTTAAATACTTATCCATAATTATTACCCAAGTTCAGACCTGCTATGAGGAAATAGTCTTATAAATACCAAAGAAAAGCCCTGGTAGGTGCTTAGGTACTTGTGACTTCCTCTGAATATATTACTGACTACTGAAAATTAAGTAGCCACATAGCTAAGGATTGATACCTGAAATGGCCTTCATGGATAATATTTATCAAAATCACAGGAGCACACAATTGTCAGGGTTGGAAGAGACCTCAAGGATCACCCAGTTCCAACCCCCTGCCATGGGCAGGGACACCTCACACTGGATCAGCTTACCCAGAGCCATATCCAGCCTAGCCTTCACAACTTCCAGGGGTAAGGCTTCCACTGGCTCCCTGGGCAACCTTTTCCAGTCTCACCACCCTCATGCTGAATAACTTCTTCCTAACATCCAATCTGAACCTACCCACTTCTAGTTTTGCTCCATTCCCCCTATTCCTGTCACTACCTGACATCCTAAAAAGTCCCTCCCCAGCTTTCTTGTACCCCCCTTCAGATATTGGAAGGCCACAATAAGGTCTCCTTAAAGCCTTCTTTTCTTCAGACTGAACAACCCCAACTCTGTCATCCTGTCCCCATAGCAGAGCACCTCCAGCCCTCTAATCATCCTCACGGCCCTTCTCTGGACACCCTCCAGCACCTCCAGATCTTTCCTGTAGTAGTGGGTACAGTGCTCCAGGTAGAGTCTTATGAGAGTGGTGAAGAGAGGCAGAATCACTTAATACAATATTCAACTTGCTAAATCTGGCAGAGTATCGTAGAAGAGGATTGCTACAAACAGCTGACAGCGTTGCCTGATTTGCTGTCACCATGTGAAAGATGGGGATTTCAGAAAGGAAAGTTGTGTGTTTCATTCATACATCTAGACACTCATTTCTCTACAACTACCTGACAGGTGGCTGCAGTGAGGGGCAGGAGTTGTCTCTTCTGCCTACTATCAGTTGATAGAATGGAACAAAATCATAGAACCATAGAATCACAGAATGTCAGGGGCTAGGAGGGACCGTGAAAGATCATCTTGTCTACCTCCCCTGCCAGAGCAGGATCACCTAGGGCAGTTTACACAGGAACACATCCAGATGGTTCTTGAATATGTCCAGAGAGGGAAATAACCCTCTCCACAACCTTCCTGAGCAGCCTATTCCAGGGTTCTGTCACCCTGACAGTGAAAAAAATCTTCCTCAGGTTCACATGGAACCACCTATGTGTCAACTTCCACCCATTGCCCCTTGTCCTGTCACTGGGCATCAATGAGAAGAAGCTGAAATTTTGCCAAGGGAGGTTTAAGTTGGAGATTACAAAAAATGTCTTGGCTGCAAGAGCGGGCAAAGATTGGCACAGGCTGCCCAGGGAGATGGTGGAATCCTCATCCCTGGAGATGCTGAAAAAAAATGTGGCCATGGCACTTTGGGACATGGTTTAATGGCCATGGTGTCTTAGGTTGAAGGTCAGACTTGATCTTAGAGGTATTTTCCAAAAAAAAACCAATTCTGTGTTATCTGAATCTGAAGGGGGCTACAGGAGGGCTGGGGAGTGACTGTTGACAAGGTCTTGTCATGACAGGACAAGGAGGAATAGGTTTAAAGTGGCAGAGGAGAGATTGAAACTGGATAGTAGGAAGCAGTTCTTTGCAGTGACGGTGGTGAGGCACTGGCACAGGTTGACCAGGGAGGTTGTGGCTGCTCCCTCCCTGGCGGTGTTCAAGGCCAGGTTGGATGAGGCCTTGAGCAACCTGTTCTAGTGGGAGGTGTCCCTGCCTATGGCAGGGGCTTAGAACTAGATGATCTGTGAGGTCCCTTCCAAACTAAACTATTCTATGATTCTATGATTGTCATCTGTAGCAATTATCTTATAGAGCTTATCTAATCTCTATTAGATGAGGCTGTGTAATCATCATGGCAGTTTATGTAGTATCTAATCTTATTCCTCACCAGTCTTCCTGTAACAAAAGTTTTCCAAACCATGGAGTCCTGAACATTGAAAAAGACCTCTAAGGTCGTGCCCACCAACCAATCAACACCACCATGGCCATTAAACTATGTCCCAAAGAGCCATGTCCACAGGTTTCTTGAACACCTCCAGGGATGGTGACTCCACCACCTCCCTGGGGCAGCCTGTGCCAATACCTGACCACTCTTGCAGGAAAAAAAGTTTGGAGCAAAGAGGGGGCAGCCTCTGCTCCTTGGTGCCAAGGGACAGGAACAGAGGAAATAGTGGCAAGCTGCCCCAGAGGAGCTTCAGGCTGGATGCTAGGAAATGTTTCTTCCCAGAGAGGCTTCTCAGACCCTGGAATGTTCTGCCCAGGGCAGTGCTGCAGTCCCCATCCCTGGAGGTGTTCAAGCAGCCTGTGGAGCTGGTGCTTAGGGACATGGTTTAGTGTTGGCCCTTCATTGCTGGGTGGAAGGCTGGGCTGGAGGAGCTTGAAGGTCTCCTCCAACAGGGTATTTTCTGTGACTCTGTGATTCTGTGTACCTGTAAAATTGTAAAATTTAAGTGATGCAGATTTTGAAGGGGTTTCAAATGTTAACTGAGGCAGATTTTCCATCTAGTCAGGGCTGTTGTAAGCACTGATGTTTTCTAAGAAGGGCATGCAAGGAAATGATGAAAGAAGGTGAATCTGATGGCTTCTCAGCCTAACAATAGCTCTAGACACATTTACAAATATTACCTCCAGTGTCAGCAAAACTTACTGGCAACTTGGCTGTTTTCTATGCAAATAATCAGGATTAGAAGAGAATCTAAATGACCTTTTTGTCACATCCATCACTGAGTGGCAAAGAAGGGGTAATCAAACACCACATCTCCTCAGCCTTAGAGCTAAGGATTATTTGAAGTGGATCTACTTCATATGCACTGTGCAGCTCACTGAGGGAGTGGCAGCTGCAACCTTGGGGGGAAAAAAATGGCATAAACCTTCTGCTCCTGCAGTTTATTACACAGAAAGGTTCATTCCAGCCTCCTGAAATCATTGTTTGTTTCATTACTTTTGATCCTAAGGTAAACTATTGAGAAGTAATCAGTGTCATTGATCCCCTGCTTGATTAACTCCATTCTTCAGTGGTCTCTGGGGTTAATACCAGTTTTATTACCTTTTTTGACTGGATAACTTTATTGAATGTCACAGTGCAGCACTAAAAGCCTTTTGACTGAAAGAAAGAGCAGCTGCACTACTCCATATGGAAAGAGAACTCCAAAGAATCTCTGGGGACCTGCATACATTTCTCCTAACTATATGGGGGGAGGAGGAATAAAAACTAAAACCAAATCACAGAAACAAACAAAGCTACTACAACCCCCCTCCCCCCCCAAAAAAAACCCCTAACACAACAGAACAACAACCAACTAAAAAACCACAACCTTTGAAACCACAAAAACCAGCCAAACAAAACTTAATGAAATCCAGCAAGAGCAAGGGGGGAGTCTGGCACCTGGGAAAGAACAACCCCAGGGAGCAGTGTAGGTTGGGGACTGACCTGCTAGAGAGCAGTGAAGGGGAAAAGGACCTGGGGGTCCTAGTAGGTGGGAGGATGCCCATGAGCCAGCAATGTGCTCTGGTGGCCAAGAAGGACAAGGGCATCCTGGGTGGGTTGGATTAGAAGGGCTGTGGTGAGTAGGTTCAGAGAGGTTCTCCTGCCCCTCTGCTCTGCCCTGGTGAGGCCACATCTGGAATATTGTGTCCAGTTCTGGGGCCCTCAGGGAGCTGTTTGAGAGCGTCTAGTGCACAGCCACAAAGATGCCGAAGGCAGTGGAAGATCTTCCTCAGGAGGAGAGCCTGAGAGGGCTGTGGCTGTGCTGCTGGGAGGGGAGGAGCCTGAGGGGTGACCTCATTCACTGTGATAAAGATGTGCAGGGTGAGTGGCCAGAGGCTGGATCCAGGCTCTGCTGGGTGATGCCCAATGACAGCACAAGGGGCAATGGTGGAAGTTGAGGCATAGAAATTTCTGTGTAGACAGGAGGAGGAATTTTTTCTCAGTGAGTGTGACAGAACCCTGGAATAGGCTGCCCGGGGATGTTGTGGAGTCTCCTTCTCTGGAGGTATTCAAACTTCACCTAGATATGTTCCTGTGTGACCTGCTGTAGGTGCTCCTGCTGTGGAAGGGAGGTTGGACAGATGAGCTTTGGAGGTTCCCCTCTAGCACCTAATATTCTGTGATTCCATCAACTCCCTGGGCAGCCTGTTCATGAGTGTTTGAGAACCCTTTAACTGAAGACCTTTCTTCTTTTATCCAACCTAAACCTCCCCTGGTGCTCTCTCTCCAGCTCAACCAAGTAGCCAGAGAGCCAACAACTTTTTTAAGTCTTCCTTGTCTGAAGGCCATGGTGTACCTGCAGCTCAAAACACAAAATCTCAGAAAACATCCAGTTGGAAGAGACCTCCAAGCTCCTCCAGCCCAGCCTTCCACCCAGCACTGAAGGGCCATCACTAAACCATGTCCCTATGCACCAGCTCCACAGTCTGCTTGAACACCTCCAGGGATGGGGACTGCAGCACTGCCCTGGGCAGAACGTTCCAGTGTCTGAGAAGCCTCTCTGGCAAGAAGTATTTCCTAGCATCCATCCTGAGCCTCCCCTGGGGCAGCTTGGAACCGTTTCCTTTGCTCCTGTCCCTTGGCACCAAGGAGCAGGGGCTGCCTCCTCCTCTCTCCAGCCTCCCTGCAGGCATACATGTATGGACTCATGAACTCTACCCTGAGACAGTCCATGAGTCTAACTTCTGGGCAACAACACATTGAACAGGCAGCTCCATTCAGGCTGACAGAATTACACTGTGCTTTGCTGAGTTTCATTTCTCCTCCTACGAGCAGAGGAATCAGCCAGCAGCCTGTGCAGCTGACATCTGTTGCACAGTAGGACCACCAGTTTAGGAGTGGAAAGAGTGTACATGAAGTGTGTTAGCAGTAGTGTCTTAAAACACCTGCTCCTGGTGTTGGCTTTTAGATCTTTATGGATGTTTACCAGCTGAAATGAGCAGGTAATTTATTTTTTCTTTTTCCTTTTTTTCTAATTCATACATATCTGTGCTCTCCATCCCTGGAGGTGCTTAGGAATCACAGAATGGTTTGGGTTAGAAGGGATCTGCAAAAGTCATCCAGTGCCAACCCCCTCTGCAGCCAGTAGGGACATCCTCCTCTAGATCAAGTTGCCCACAGCCCTGTCCAGCCTCACCTTGAGTATCTTCAGGCATGGGGACCCAACCACCTCCCTGGGCAACCTGTTGCAGTGTTCCAGCAGCCTCATGCTGCAAAACTTGTTCTTCACATCCAATCTCAATCTGCTCTGCTCTGGTTTGAAGCCACTGCCCTCATCCTGTCCCTGCAGGCCTTTGCAAACAAGTATCTCTGCAGCCTTCTTGTAGTCCTCTTCAGGTCCTGGCAGGCTGCCCTTAGGTTTGCCTGGAGCCTTGTCCAGGCTGAACACCCTTATCTCCCTCGGCCTACCCTCGTAGCAGAGCTGCTTCAACTCCCTGATCATTTTCATGGCCTGCTCTGCACTCTCTCCATAAGGTCCATGCCCTTCCTGTATTGAGGGCTTCAGAGCTGGACTCAGCACTCCAGGTGAGGTTTCAGCAGAGCATAGGGGCAGGATCCCCTCTCTCCATCTCTGGCCAAGCTGCTTTGAATGCAGCCCAGGCTGCCATTGGCCTTCTGTGCTGCAGTCTCACACTCTTTGCTCCTGCCCAGCTTCTCCTCCATCAACACCCCCAAGTCCCTTCCTTCAGGGCTGCTTTCTATCACATGAGCTTCAGAAAAAAACTTCTTTAAAGTGTGCCAGGGCTCTGGGGCAGGCTGCCCAGAGAGGTTATGAAGCCTTCTCTGAACACTTTCAAAACCCATCTGAATGACAGAATGTTAGAGGTTAGATGGGACCTCCAGAGATCATCCAGTCCAATCCCCCTGCCAAAAGCAGCATCACCCAGGGTAGTTCAGTCAGGAATGCATCCAGGTGGGTTTGGAAAGGCTCCAGAGAAGGAGACTCCACAACTTCTCTGGGCAGCCTGCTCCAGGACTCTGTGACCTTCACACTAAAGAAGTTTCTCTTCATGCTGAGCTGAAACCTCTGGTCAGATTTGTGTCCATTGCTCCTTGCCTTATTGCTGTGCCCCATCAAAAAGAGCCTGGCCCCCTCCATTTGACACCCACCCCTCAGCTATTGATAGGCATTGCTCAGATCCCCTCTCAGCCTTCTTTCTCAAGGCTGGACACGTTTCCTGTGCAACCTGCTCTGGATGACCCTGCTTTGGGATGATGGTTGGACTAAATGATCTTTAGAGGACCCTTCCAGCCCCCAACATCCTATGACAATGGTCAGTAGGCTCTGTTTAGAAGGGAACTCCTCCCTTTCCTAGCAAGTAGTGAAGCCAGGAGAGGAGGCAGCTCTCTAAGTTCAGGAATTCACTTTATTCTGAATAAGTAAACCTGAAACAAGAGGTTTTAACCAAAACACTCTACCTGTCACATATATAAAATGGTGGACATTTGCCTTCTGGAATATTGGCCAAACACGTAGAGGTGCCAAGAACAACAAATTTCTGCACAATACCCTTTCAGTTTAATCTCTAAGAAGGAAAAAGAAAGCCAAATTTCTCCATAGTCTCCTTTCAGCTTGGATCTTTAAAAAAAGGAAAGAAAGTTCTCAACAACCTCCATCAGCTTTTATTGTTCTCATAACAACATGAATGTGATGCATCAAGGGAGGTGCCTGAAGGTGCTAATTGCTTTAATGACCTACATTAGCCCCTTCTGGTTTCCCCCACACCTGCTTTGGTGCTCATGGTCCTGAGTTACTATTTAAGGTCATCATGAGACCTTAGGTCTGGTTTTGTGTCTTCTTCTGCTGCATGTTATCCTGCATTGTGAGATGGTTTCTTTTCATGTAGTAAGTAAAATTCCTTTACTTTGTCTTAGGAGAAGCTGATTTAACATAAAGCTTTTGAAATGAGGAGCTGGAGCTTTGGAGTTCCCTTCCAACCCAAACCATTCTCTGAATTAGTTTGGAGAGGCTGAATCATGCTCCCACCAAAGGGAGGATGATGTATTGCCACTCGACCTGTGAAGCTCAGTTACTCTTGGCCTTAGTCTGTTGTTCTTGACTCAAAAAAGACATTTTTCACTCTTTAATGATAAGGTTTTGGAGTCTATCCTTTCTTTTGAGGAGGAAATAAGCAGGTTTCTGTGGACATCTAACAAGTACTTGGGGCATGTTCAAAGGTTGTTCTTCAGCAGTTCCTGGTCTCATCTCTCTGCTGTTAGACCTGCAAGCTGTTGGACTGAGGAAGGCGGTTCTGCTAGAACAGTTTCACATCCAGTAGCTCCAATTTCAGATCCTTCTTTGGGGAAGCTTATGTTTAGAGAGGGAGTATGTCAGTAGAGGTTGGGGTTTTGTTTGTTCTTACTTTCTGTGCTTGGTTTTGGTTTGTTGCTTTTGTTTTGGAGGGTTTTGTTTGCTTTGCAGTGTCGTGAGGATTTTGGGTCTTTATTTAGTCTTTGAATTTAGTGGGTTAACTTTTGGATTAATTTTTTTTTTCTGTGAAGTACTAGGAAGAGGATGAAGCTTTGAGAGAGTCAGAAAAGGTTAGGAAGTAAACACTTGATTTTTTAATTTTTTTTTTTCTGGTGTCCTCTTACAAAGTTAATGTGAGCTGGGGCTTGGTTGAGGACTCAATTGCTGTGCCAGTATTTCCCACTAAGTTCATAGAATGGTTTAGGTTGGAAGGCACCTCAAAGCTCAGCCAGTTCCAACCAGGGACACCTCCCACTAGAACAGGTTGCTCAAGGCCTCATCCAACCTGGCCTTGAACACCTCCAGAGAGGGAGCAGCCACAATCTCCCTGGGCAACCTGTGCCAGTGTTTCACCACCCTCACTGCAAAGAACTGCTTTCTACTATCCAGTTTCAATCTCCCCTCTGCCACTTTAAACCCATTCCTCCTCATCCTCTCATTACAAGACCTTGTCAATAGTCCCTCCCCAGCCTTCCTGTAGCCCCCTTCAGATACTGCAAAGCCACTCCAAGCTCTCCTGGAAGCCTTCTCTTCTCCAGGCTGCAACCCCCCAACTTTCATAGCCTGTCCTCATAGCAGAGCTGCTGCAGCCCTCTGAGCATGTTGGTGGCCTCCTCTGAACTGGCTCAAATACTTCCATGTCCTTCTTGCGTTGAGGGCTCCAGAACCGCATGCAGTAGTCCAGGTGGGGTCTGAGGAAAGCAGAGTAAAGGGGCAGAATGCCCTCCCTTGTCCTGCTGGCAGATTAGATCCATGCTTGTCTACTTTTTGACCTGGTCACATAGGAGTGCATCCAAATGTGTCTTGAAAGTCCCCAGAGAAGGAGACTCCACAACCTCTCTGGGCAGCCTTATTTCTGGCTACACAGTGCACCATTAGATAATTTTATATGCTGGCATTAATGCCAAGTCAGTATCTTGAGGTGTTTGTTTTCTTTAAGCAAAGCTCAAATGTAACATAAAGAAATGCCTCTGACTTGAGCTCTTTCAACAATCTATCTCAGATATAGAAGTCATCAGATTGCTCAAGCCTTGTTCTTTCTGCTGGCCTTGTGGCCTGCAGAGTACAATCAAGGAGGAGAGCTCACTAGAGAGGAGAAGGTAAGTCCAGGAATCTTTCCAGGCCACCACTTTACTCAAAGCCTATCTCCTCCAGAAACTTGCACAGCTCTAAACCCATTTACATTCTTGTCTCTTGCTGACTGTCACTTTGCTGACAATTCAACCATTTTATGAGTTTCTTCCAGAGACAAGAAAGCCTTTTTTCTACAACACATTTTACACCTGAAGCTCCTCATATAATACATCAAATGTCAGGAAGAATATTAGTTGCACTGAAGTGCTGGACCTTAAAAGCTGCAGTCTTGACAGGTTGAAAGTTTATTAAAGCAAGTTTGTCTGTGACAAAAAGTTAATTCAAGCTATGCTCTGCTTCATACCTTCCTCTTGAATGCCATCTCCCTGTTTACTGCCTCTCTCAAAGAAAATGGAGAGCTGTTAACCTGGATTAGTAGCTCATACTCTGGAGTAGCACATCTGAGAAGAATTCTAATGCATGATTTTAACAGGCTGCACATGCTGCCTGAGGTGCCTTTCTTTCACCACTTGGGAGGTGAAAACACTTCTCTGCACTTGTTGCTACCAGTTGAGATTTATTCCTTCGCCTTATGGCTGGCAAAGGGAAATAGGGAGTGATTGCAGTTGGAGGTATGCAGCCAGCAGAGCTAAGAGGTAGAGCTTTGACTTCGGATCCAAGTGAGACAGCAACCTGATGAGAACCTGCGAGGGGTTCTAATCAATGTCTGTAAATAACTGAGGGCTGGGGATCAGTAAGGAAGGGACAGGGACAGCCTCTGCTCACTTGTGCCCTGCCATAGGACAAGGGGCAAGGGATGGAAATTGCAGCACAGGAAGTTGCAGCTCAACAGGAGGATGGACTTCTTTACTGTAAGGGTGGGAGAGCAGTGGCACAGGCTGCCCAGAGACGTTGTGGAGTCTCCTTGTCTGGAGCCTTTCCAGCCCTGTCTGGATGTGTTCCTGTGCCACTTGCACTGGATTCTTCAGTTCTGCTGTGGTAGGGGGGTTGGACTGGAAGCTTTCCAGATGTCCCTTCCAGCTACTAACATCCTGGAATCCTGTGATCCTGTAATTGCAGCAGGAGTTACCAATGATGCATGTACACAGGGAATTGTAATTTCTGCAGGATGATGTATTGGTGCTGCTCACAGGAAATGTTCCATCAGACCAAATGAAGTGACAAAAGAGTATTTTGTACATATTTGACATAAAGAAAATCTGTGAAATAAACCTCTGTGGAACGAATTATTTGTAAACAGACAGATAACTTCAAGTGTTAGTTGGCAGCTCCTGCTTCTAAGATAGGTAATCTCAAGGCCATAGATTTTGTCAGAAGCAGTGCCTCTCTGAAAAGCTCTTTCTTATCATCATAGTGTTCCTTTCCTTACACTCTTTTAACTGACAGTCATAGAATAGTTTTGGTTGGAAAGACCTTTAAAAACATCCAATCTAACTCTACCAAGTCTGGTGTTAAATGCTGTTTCTCAGTACTACATCTCTGTGGCTTTGAAACACATCTGGGGTTGGAGGTTCAGCCACCTCCCTGGGCTGCCTGTCTTTTGCTTAAAAACCCTTTCAATGAAGACTTCTCTTCTAATGTCCAGCCTAAACCTCCCCTGGTGAACTTGAGGACATTTTTCTTGTCCTATCACTTAAGTGGGGAGAAGAGACCAACACCCACCTCATTGCAGCCATCTTTCAGGGACTTATAGCGCAAAGGTCTCCCCTCAGCCTCTTCTTCTCCAGATGAAACACCCCCAGTTCCCTCAGCTACTCCTCAACAGCCCTGTTCTACAGATCCTTCACCAGCTTTGCTGCCCTTCTGTGGACCTGCACCAGCACCTCAAAGCCCTTCTTGTAGAGAGGACTCCAAAACTAAACCCAGGAGTGAAAGATCTGGAAGTCTTGGAAGGTGTCCAGAGGAGTGCCACAAATATGATCAGAGGGCTGGAGCTGCTCTGCTATGGGGACAGGCTGAGAGAGTTGGGGTTGTTCAGTCTGGAGAGGAGAAGGCTGTGAGGAGACCTTCTTGTGGGCTTCCAGTATCTGACAGGGACTAGAGCAGAGCCAGACAAGGTCTTGTAACAAGAGGATGAAGAGGAATGGGTTTAAACTGGCAGAGAAGAGTTTGAAACTGGATGTTAGGAAGAAGTTTATTTTTATCTCTATTTTTGCTTTTATTATCTTCATTTTTACAATTCTTTCCATTTTTGTACTTACATTGCCAAATGAAAACAGTTCTTTGTTGAAGAGGGCAAAAGGGTTAATGAAACAGCGATGAATATGCAGCAGATTAGAGCTTGAACAAACAGATTCAGTTCTGGAACGGAGCTTTGCAGGCAGGTTGTTGATGTGGTTTGGAAGTTGGGATTTGAGTTTTTTTCCTGTCTGTTTTTCAGGAAAGACTTTTTTTGCAGCTTTGAAGCATTTTGAGATCATCATATGCTAAATGGGGAGGGACTTTGTAAGGTGTCAGGTAGTGATAGGACTGGGGGGAATGGAGCAAAACTAGAAGTGAGTAGATTCAGATTGGCTATTAGGAAGAAGTTTTTCATCATGAGGGTGGTGAGAGACTGGCACAGGTTGCCCAGGGAGGTGGTGGAAGCCTCATCCCTGGATGTTTTCAAGTCCAGGCTGGATGTGACTCTGGGCAAGCTGATCTAGTGTGAAGTGTCCATGCCTATGGCAGGGGGGTTGGAACTGGGTGATCCTTGAGGTCCCTTCCAACTCTGACAGTTCTGTGATTTTCTGTGGCCTCAGAAGTGTACAGGAGGAAGATACCTACCCTGGTCCTGCTGGCCGCACTATTACTGATCCAAACTAGGATGCTGTTGGCCTCCTTGCCTACCTGTGCCAGTGGCTGTCAAACAATGCCTCTGGGTTTTTCTCTGGTGCTGTACTGATTTGAGGCTAATTGGAATATTTTACCGAGAGAAATTAAAAGCTGTGAGAAGAAAGAAAAAAAAGCAGAAGTACCCTGTATCACTCATTCTTCTGCTGAGAAACACAACTAGTCAAAATACAGATGAGGCACTCACTTCTCACACACTGCTCAGCTCTCAGTTCTGTTCCTTCTCTCTGGTGGTCTGGGTGTGGTGGTATCTGCCTTAACTGTTTAATCTGACCTAACCCTTTTCCCTCTAACCTCCTTGTCATCTTTTTGACATCTCACCTCAGATCTCTCCAGATGTATCATGTGAGATACATGGGGATTGGTCTGGTTATTGCTGAAGGGAGGGAGAGAGGTAGGGGGGAGGAGGGAGGAGATTTGGATCGGGAGCCTCCTGGCATTCTGATTTCTGGGAGGGATTTTGTGTTTCTGTATTACTTTTAACTTGTATATGACTTTACATATTTGTGTATATATCTGCTTGTAAACTGTGCTAAGCTGTAAATACAGCTTCATTCCTTACCTTCCAGCCAGCTTAGTCTAGTCTGGGTGACTTCATTGTGTGTGGGGGCAGGTAACACCCAAACCATCATAGCTGTTCAGCTTTCCAGCCACTCTGCCTCAGTCCTGAGGTTGTTGTGACCCAAACCACTGTGGTCCCTGAAGACTGGAAGCTGGCCAATGTGATACTGATCCACAAGAAGGGTCGAAAGGAGGAGCCAGAAAACTCCAGACCTGTCAGCCTGACCTCAGTGCCAGGCAAGGTCATGGAACAGGTCATCTTGAGTGCCATCCCACAGCACCTACGGGATGGCCAAGGGATCAGGCCCAGCCAGAATGGGTTTAGGAAGGGCAGGTCCTGCCTGACCAACCTGATCTCCTTTTATGATCAGGTTACCTGCCTGGGGAATGTGGGGCAGGCTGTGGATGTAGTCTACCTGGACTTCAGCAAAGCCTTTGACACCATCTGCCACAACAAGCTCCTGGCTAAACTGGCAGCTCATGGCTTGGACAGATTCACTCTATGCTGGGTCAGGAACTGGCTGGAAGGCCGAGCCCAGAGAGTTGTGGTGAATGGTGCCACATCCACTTGGCAGCTGTCACTAGTGGTGTTCCCCAGGGATCAGTGCTGGGACCAGTCCTGTTGAATATCTTTATTGATGATCTGGATGAGGGGATTGAATCCAGCATCATTAAGTTTGCAGATGACACCAAGCTAGGAGCAGGTGTTGATCTGTTGGAAGGTAGGAGAGCCCTGCAGAGGGACCTGGACAGGCTGGATGGGTGGGCAGAGGCCAATGGGATGAAATTTAACAAGGCCAAGTGCAGGGTTCTGCACTTTGGCCACAACAACCCCAAGCAACGCTACAGGCTGGGGACAGAGTGGCTGGAGAGCAGCCAGGAGGAAAGGGACCTGGGGGTACTGGTGGATAGTAGGCTGAAGATGAGCCAGCAGTGTGCCCAGGTGGCCAAGAGGGCCAATGGCATCCTGGCCTGTATCAGGAACAGTGTGGCCAGTAGGACGAGGGAGGTTATTCTTCCCCTGTACTCAACACTGGTCAGGCCACACCTTGAGTACTGTGTCCAGTTCTGGGCTCCTCAACTCAAGAGAGATGTTGAGGTGCTGGAACGTGTCCAGAGAAGGGCAACAAAGCTGGTCAGGGGCCTGGAACACAAACCCTATGAGGAGAGGCTGAGGGAGCTGGGGGTGTGCAGCCTGCAGAAGAGGAGGCTCAGGGCAGACCTCATTGCTGTCTACAACTACCTGAAGGGAGATTGTAGCCAGGTGGGGTTGGTCTCTTCTCCCAGGCAACCAGCAACAGAACAAGGGGACACAGCCTCAAGCTGTGCCGCGGGAAGTCTAGGCTGGATGTTAGGAGGAAGTTCTTCTCAGAGAGAGTGATTGGCATTGGAATGGGCTGCCCAGGGAGGTGGTGGAGTCACCATCCCTGGGGGTGTTCAGGAAAAGACTGGATGAGGCACTTAGTGCCATGGTCTGGTTGACTGGATAGGGCTGGGTGCTAGGTTGGACTGGATGATCTTGGAGGTCTCTTCCAACCTGGTTGATTCTATAATTCTTTTTTTTTTTTAATTGTAAAACACATTATGAAAAACTGTGCAGAGCTTCAAGATCTCATCTGTCTTCCTAACATCTCCTTTTGCTTTCAGTACCATCTCCCAGACTATGCCTTTAACTAATTTACTCTTAATTAAGGCTAAGTATTATGTTGAAACGTTCTATTTAGAAACCATGAAGGTAGACAGGGGAAAGAATTCCAGGCATGGACATCATTGCATACCCTGAGCCATGGAGGTTTTAGCAGCATGAAGCAGCCAAGTATTTTCTTGGCACCATAAGCAACATACAGCTGAGCAACAGCTTGCTTGGCAGAGGAGTGAAGAATGACTTTTAGCTTAGGATGTGAAAATCAGATCCCTTTTCATATATTTAGAAGAAACACAGGGTTATGATCTGTGTGTCCAAGGGAAGAGACAAATGATATGGGAACAGATGCCCTGGAATGGTGATGCACCTCCCAGGAGCTTGGATCTCTTCCTAGCCATTGCAATATTAAGCTGGAAGGAGAGCTGAAATCAAAGGCAAAATCAAATCTGACTGCAAATTGTAGCAGGGGTGTTGGAAGTAGATGATCTGTGAAATCCATCACACTGATTTCAGATGATAGTTAATCTGCACCTATTTTTTTAAGGATTCCCTGAGACAGCTTCTGCATGTTGGGGATTCAACAGAAATGAATGATGACCCCCCTAGAGATATCAATCCAGCTGAAATGAATCAACACATTCATAAATGGCAGGAACCTGAGAAAATTGTCTGCTGCAAAGACCTCGTGAAGGATAGAACTTGGGAAGCTTTCTCCCTGAATGATGATTTTTAACAGCCAGAAGAGAATAGCTTCTATAGGCTTAATTATTTCCATTCCCTGTCTTTCTACATTGCCAGAAAGAATTTAATTAGATCAGAATAAGACTTCCTCCTGATATGACAGCTACATAACAGCTTACAATGTTACTTCTAATGGCTTGAAGATAGATGACATAATGGAGGCAAAGCTTATTCAGCTGTCCCTAGCAGTGTCTTAATGATGCCTGCTAATGCTGCTGTCTGTAGGATCCTTTGCCTGGGAGGAAGGACATGGATATTTCCTCTCAAAGCAATAACTCTGCCTGCCAGGGGCAAACATATTTTAAGCAGCATTTATAAAATTTGGATTCAGTCACTCAAAAGGAGCAGCAGAAGGGGAAGACAGATGCAGTTGGGAATCCCTTTTTACATGTCGCCAGGCTTGATAATGTCCAGATAAAAATAATCTGGGGAAAAATCAAATTGATACTGAAAAGCTTTAAAAGTTAGGAGTAGGATATTTAGTTTGTTTGTTTGAACTGTAGTGTTGTAAACTGATGCCATTAGAAGTTTAGAAACTGCATTTGTCAGGAGAAAAATTGGCAGACAAGCTAGAGAATCGCTTGTTTATCTTCTCGTTGTTGTTATTTAGCTCTCTCTTGCTTACCCTGGAGAAGAGAAGGCTCTGGGGAGACATTATAGAGGCCTTCCAGTACCTAAAAAGGACTTAAAGCTGGGGGAGACTTCTGACGAGGACTTGGAGTAACAAGATGAGGGGCTTGAAGCTGGAAGAGGGGAGATTGAGATTAGGAAGAAATTCTTTCCAGTGAGGGTGGGGAGACACTGGAACAGGTTGCCCAGGGAGATTGTGGTTGCCCCCTCCATGGAGATGTTGAAACTGGGTGATCTCTAAAGTCCCTCCCAACCGAAACCATTCTGCCATCTTTAAATTCACTCTCCCCTTGTTCTAGGAAGAGACAGGGAATATTTGGAGGACATTTTGACTCACATTCATTGACACTGAATGATTTTTACTGTGTTCTGCCTTTCCATTATATTAATATTTATTTCTATATTGCCTTTCCTATCATAAGAGAATCATTTTTGTTGGGAGAGAACTTTAAGATCATCAAGTCCAAGAACTATCCTAGCTTTGTTATGTCACCTCATCTACATGAATTTTAAATCCCTTCAAGGATGATGACTCCACCACTGCTCTGGAAAACCTGTTGCAGGGCTTGTCAGCTCTTTTGGGGAAGAAATGTTTCCTAATATCCTGCCTAATGCTTCCTTAGCACAGCTTGAGGCCACTTCCACTCTTCCTTGTTACATGGAAGAAGAGACCAAACCCCCCCATCAATTCAACCTCCTTTCAGAGAGTTGTAAAGGGCAATGAGTTCCCTCAGCCACCTCACTGCAGCCTCCTCTCAGGGAGTTGTGAGGGGCAATGAGTTCCCCCCTTGGCCATCTCGCTGCAGCCTCCTTTAAGGGTGTTGTAGCACAAAGGTCTCCCCTCAGCCGCCTTTTCTCCAGACTGAACAAACTCAGTGCCTTCAGCTGCTCCTCACCAGTTTCCTCACCAGTTTTGCTGCCCTTCTGTGGACCTGCTCCAGCACCTCTTGTAGAGATGACTCCAAAACTGGACCTAAGACTCAAAGATCTGGATGTGCTGGAATGTGACCAGAGAAGGGCCACGAGGACAATCGGAGGGCTGAAGCTCCTCTCGTATGAGTACAGGCTCTCTCCAAACTCTTTTGGAGTTGTTTGGTCTGGAGAAGAGAAAGCTGTGAGGAAACCTTATTGTGAGGAGCACCTCACCAGCCCTGTTCTGCAGAGCCTTCACCAGCTTCATTGCCCTTCTCTGGACCTGCTCAGGACCTCAATGTCCTTCTTTGAATGAGGGGCCCAAAGCTGAGCCCAGTGCTCAAGGTGTGGCCTTCTCTCGTCCAGGCTGAACAACCCTAAGTCTCTCAGCCTGCTTTTGTAGGAAGGGTGCTTCAGCTCTCTCATCATTCCCATCACTTGACATAAGCCTGGGGTTTTGCCTAAGTCCAGGATGGAGTTTTCTTTTTCAGCTTGCTGTCTAAGCAGCTTGACTGCTTCACGAGTTGTGACAGCAAATTAGATACCACATTGACTTACTTCTAGGCACTTAAGGAGTTAGGTCCAGAATAACTGGCATGAAAATCATTATCCTGACACACCAACACTCCTCAATAGCTGTGTCTCCCCTCGTCTTGTCTCGAATTACTGAATGGTGTTAAGTAGGCTTCATGCTTATTTGGCAGGAAAAAGGAGCGATGGTTACTTGTCGCACGCAGACTCCGGATTCAACGCAGCTCTGTGTTGTTTCTGACTCGCTGCTACTCACCAGAGCATGAGATGTGGTGTGAAAGGAGAGCTCTTCTGCAGCTGGTGACATGGCTTTGAAGGTTCAGAGCTCTTCTTTGAACGTGAGTCAAGCGATTCATATGTTGATTATGCTTTTCTGAGTGCCATCGCTCAAGTGCATTTCTTGGTTAAAAGGGCATTTCAGATACTGAAAAATGCAAACCCATGACTGCAGGACCTGCAAGTTTCCTGTGTACAGAAAAACAGTGCCTATCCTGCTATCCAGGTCAAGCTATCCAACCCCAGTGCAACGAGTCAGAAATCACAGAAAGGTCTGGGTTGGAAGTGATGTCCAAAGCTCATCCAGTCCAACACCCTCTGCAGTCAGTAGGGACATCCTCAACTAGATCAGGTTGCCCAGAGCCCTGTCCAGCCTCACCTTGAATATCTCCAGGGATGAGGCTTAAAGCACCTCCCCAGGCAACCTCTTTCAATGTTCCCAAATCACATTCTAGAAAGAAGCAGGCTACCCATGGAGGTGGTGGAGCCACCATCCCTGGAGGTGTTAAAATAATGTGTAGATGTGACACTTTGGGACATGGTTTGGTGGACAGGGTGGCTGGTAGTTGGACTTGCTGATTTAAGAATCATTAAGGTTGGAAAAGACCTCTGTGATTCCACAGTTCTTTATCAAGTGCAGGCGCATGTCCTTGATAAGAAACAAATCCTAACAGTCATTTTTGTTCTGCTATAGGCTTATTTAGAGATGATAAAATAAAAATCACTTTGAGCAGGAAGCTTGCAGATTAAGGAATGCCAAGTTAACCAAAATCTAACTTTTAGTTAGATAAATTAAGTTGATCCTCACCAGTTGCACATATAAGTGATAATCTAGCAAGAAGACATGATAATCTATTACTGTAACATGTCTGCCACCAAGTAAATAACAGAAGCCCAGGAAAATGAAGCAAGAGGTGCTGCCAGTGATATAAAATTCATGTCACTTCAAAAATCACAGATCCCAGGATGTTAGAGATTGGAAGAGACCTCTGGAGAGCTTCCAGTCCAACCCCCCTGTCACAGCAGAACCGAAGAATCCAGTGCAGGTGGCACAGGAGCACATCCAGACAGGACTGGAAAGGAAACTCCACAACCTTTCTGGGTTGCCTTTCTGGGCAGTCTGTGCCACTGCTCTGTCACCCTTACAATGTAGAAGTTCTTGCTCATACTAAGCTGCAACTTCCTGTGCTACAGTTTCCATCCTTTGCCCCTTGTCCTTTGGCAGGACATAAATGAGCAGAGGCTGTCCCTGTTCTTCCTTCCTGACCCTCAGCTCCTGACAGACATTGCTCAGCTCCCCTCTCAGCCTTCTCTGCAGACTCAACAGCTCCAGGGCTCTCAGCCTCTCCTCATCAGGCAGTGCTCCAGACCCTTCAGCATCCTTGCAGCCCTGCCTTTGACTCTCTCCAGCAGATCTCTGATCCCTCTTGAGTATCCCAGAACTGGATGCAGTATTCCAGGTGGGGCCTGACCAGGGCAGAGTGGAGCTGGACACACCCTTTTTATGACCCCACAGGCCCCTATTGGCCTTCTTGGCCACCAGAGCGCATTGCTGTGCCATACAGAACTTGGTGCCCACCAACACTCCCAGATCCTTAAAAGGAACTTTTATTTTTTGTGTTTTCTTGAGATTCTACCTCAGGCTCTGCTGTTACCAAATGTGTCTTCAGAGATGAGAAATAGAAGTAGGATTGACTTAAGGGGTCAGGACCAGTTCTAAAGTTCCAAGAAAGGTGTCTGCCAACAAGATTTAGGAAGGAATTTGCATGCAGGCAATCTTTGGCACATGTTGAAGATACTATACAATCCAGATGAACTCTAGGGAAGTTAGGACTGATATTCCTGATGTAATACCCTTTGCTTTTCTGTCTGAACATCACATGGAATGCTTACTAGCCTGAAGCTGAGAGGTTACAGTCTGCATCACACCAACACACTGGTGTCTCAAGAGAGAAGGTGTCTTTTAGAAACACAGCACGTTCAGCACACCTTCACCATGCTTCATTTTGTAAAACTCAAATGGACTAAGGTGTGTGAGGTTTGGAGTTTGGTTTGGTTGGTTTGGTTTTCCCTAACAATAGAAGTTCCTGGATTATTCATAAGTGTGAGTAATTGCACACATTATAGAGTCAGAGTTGTTTTGCTTGGGAAAGACCTCAAAGATCATCAGCTTAACACCCCCATAGCCTTTAAACCATGTCCCAGAGTGCCATGGCCACTCATTTCTTGAATATCTCCAAGGATGGTGACTCTACCACCTCCCTGGACAGCCTGTTCCAGTGCCTGACTGCTCTTGCAGGAAAGAAGTTTTTCCTCATGTCCAAACTAAACCCTCTCTGACACAGTTTCAAGTGGTGTCCTTTTCTTCCGTCACCTGTTGTGGGAGAGAAGAGGCCAACCCTCAATCCACTACAGCCTCCATTTAGGGAGTTGTAGAGAAGAAGATGGTCTCTCCTCACCCTCCTTGTCTTCAGACTAAACAACCCCAGTTCCCTCAGCCATTCCTCACCAGCCCTGTTCTCCAGCTCCTCAATGTCTTTCATGTAGCAAGGTCACAGAACCACAGAAACATCCAGGTTGGGAAAGCCCCTCAAGATGACCAAGTCCAACCTACAGCCCTACTCTACAAGATTCACCTTAAACCATAACCCTAAGCACCATGTCCAAACAACCCTTAAACACGTCCAGGGTGGGTGATTCTACCACCTCCCTGGGCAGCTTATTGCAGTCCCTGACCACTCTCTCCATGAAAGAACTTTTTCCTAATGTCCAATCTAAACCTCCCCAGTCTCAGCTTGAGGCCATTCTCCCTTGTTCCGTCTCCAGTTACCTGTGAGAAGAGACCAATGGCAGTCTCTCCACAATATCCTTTCTGGTAGCTGTAGACAGCCAGGAGGTCTGCCCCTAGCCTCCTCTATTTCACACTAACCATCCCCAGCTCCCTCATTTGCTTCTCATCAGATTTATTCTTCAGGCCCTTCACAGCTTCATTGCCCTACTCTGGACCTGCTCCAGCACCTCCACATCTCTCTTGTATTGCAGTGCCCAAGACTGAACACAGTACTCAAGGTGTGGCCTCACCAAATCCAAGTACAAGGGAACCCCAAAACTGAACCTAGGACTCAAGCTGCAGCCTCGGGAGTGCTGAGTACAGGGACACAATCACTCCCCTGGTACTGTTGGTCATATCATTCCTATTCCTGGCCAGATTGCTGTTGGCTGCCTGGGCCACCTGAGCACGATACTGGCTCATGTTCAGATATCTGTCAGCCAGCACTTGCAGTTCCTTTCTGCAGGGCAGCTTTCAGGCCACTCTGTCTCAGGCTAGGAGCAACACATGGGATTGTTGAAACATGCCATGAATAAAGCACCAGTTCTGTTTATACACCTGGGACCTAGCACTGTTAATTCATCTTCAGTGAAGATCTCAACTGTTTGGTTTTGTTCTTTTCATGTTCCTGCTTACCACTCTCACTAGGTGGCACTTTGTCTCTCCATCACAATGCTGGACTTGTTAAAACTCAACTCTGGCAAATGCCTGCTCTGTCTTGCCCCACTCAGCCAGAGTTGTGCAAACTTCACTATTTGTGTTTGCAGATTTTAATGAGAGAATAACATCTGATGAACAAACTCTGAGGGAATAAAAGCTGATGAACTGGCTCCCCACTTCAAGAGGAGCAGGGACTTATTGGAGAGAGTCCAAGGCAGTGCTGCAAGGATGCTGAAGGGCATGCAGCACTGCCTGATGAGGAGAGGCTGAGAGCCCTGGGGCTGTTGAGTCTGCAGATGAGAAGGCTGAGAGGGGAGCTGAGGGTCAGGAAGGAAGGAACAGGGACAGCCTCTGCTCACTTGTGCCCTGCTCTAGGACAAGGGGCAAGGGATGGAAACTGCAGCACAGGAAGTTGCATCTCAGCATGAGGAAGAACTTCTTTGCTGTAAGGGTGAGAGAGCAGTGGCACAGGCTGCCCAGAGATGTTGTGGAGTCTCCTTGTCTGGAGCCTTTCCAGTCCTGTCTGGATGTGTTCCTGTGCCACTTGAGCTGGATTCTTTGGTCCTGCTGTGGTAGGAGGGTTGGACTGGAAGCTTTCCAAAGGTCCCTTCCAAACCCAAACATCCTCTGATCCTGTGAATAAAGCTTTTTCAAACCAAGATCCATGGAGTGGGAAAGCTTGGTGGTGCAGCCCACACCCAGCCTATAATGAAGGACTCATTTAAAAAGAATTATATGTGGGAAAATAAGTCATCTCTCTTTCCCTAATCCCAAAAAATCAGTGAAGTGAGTGTATTGTCACTAAAGATGTTTGGAGACTTGTCTTGTTCCCAGTGTTGGGAATGAGATGTGCTTCTGTTTTGAACATTCCCATGAGTGAAATTAAGACCCAAACACAGTCATATATCAAGATGAGTCTATTTATGGAAGAGAATGGAGCAAAGAAAACAGAGAGAGGGAGGGAGAGAGACAAAGGGGGAGAGAGGGAATAGAGAAAGAAAGGGAATGGAGAGAGGGTTACCACCCCACAGTCCTCCTTTAGCAGTGGGGATGGGAGAGATGTTCCTGGGCTGCTTCTTCCAGCCTGAGATGTCCCTGGTGATGTTCCCTCCAGCAAGCTGGCATAGCCCAGGGCTTTTACACTGGTCCTGGCTCTACCTGGCCCACACCCTTGTCACATTTCTGTGGTATTTCTTGTGTCTACAAGGGTTGATGGCAAGCAGCCTCCAACCCTCTTTGCCCTCCACTGTCCACCACAGCCCCTGGGCAGTTGCTGTCTGGGTAGGCAGAGCTGACTCATAAGGTAGGTCCTTCAGGGTGACCTTCTCCCCGTTGAGACACTCCTCAATTCTTAATGTACCACATCAGCAGGTAATTTACATGTCCAAGAGAGGATTCCCTCAAGCCTGAGAGTTTTCCCAGCCAAGGGCTAAGCCAGCTCCTAGCTAATTCACTTTGACACTCATGGAATTTCCAAGTGGAAGTTTAGCTAGAGATTGCAGGCTTCATTTCAACCTGTAGGTGACCAAAAATCGCTGCTGTGAGGCAATGTATCTCCTGTTCATAATTAGTGTGTTAGAAAGTGTAACAGAAATAGGAAGGAGCCTGTGAGTCTGTAACCCCTCCTGTATGTGTTTATCTGGGACATGCTTTAATGGCTGTGGTGGTCTTATGTCAAGAGTAGGACTTGATGATCTTAGAGGTCTTTAACCAAAACAGTTTTTTGATGCTATCAGTTCTGAGTCCATATTGCCTTCCTTCTTCCACCATTTATCTATTTTCCCTTCCCATTCTTGGGTACTATTCTGCTGTGACTGTGTGATAAGTCTCAAGAGGGAATGTATGAATACAACCCACTGCTGCAAGGGCTTGTGATGAGATGAAAGGGGATCCTCAAGGCCCTACTTATCAGCTGAGGCATTCCCAAACATTGATACAAGCTGGGCAGTGCCTGGCTTGAGAGCAGCCCTTGGGGGTCCTGGTGGATGAGAAGCTCAGTGTGAGCTGCCAGCGTGCACTGGAAGCCCAGAAAGTCAACTGCGTCCTGGGCTGCATCCAGAGCAGTGTGGGCAGAAGGGCAAGGGAGGGGATTCTGCACCTCTGCATCACTCTGCTGAGACCCCACCTGGAGCACTGTGTCCAGTTCTGGAGGTGCTGGAAGGTGTCCAGAGCAGGGCCACGAGGATGATCAGAGGGCTGGAGCTGCTCTGCTATGGGGACAGGCTGAGAGAGTTGGGGCTGTTCAGTCTGGAGAAGAGAAGGCTCTAAGGAGACCTTCTTGTGGCCTTCCAATATCTGAAGGGGGCTACAAGAAAGCTGGGGAGGGACTTTTTAGGGTGTCAAGTAGTGATAGGACTGGGAGGAATAGAGCAAAACTAGAAGCGGATAGATTCAGACTAGATGTTAGAAAGAAGTTCTTCAGCATGAGTGTGGCGCAAAAGTGGCAGAGATTGCCCAGAGAGGTGGTGGAAGCCTCATTCCTGGAGGTGTTTAAGGCCAAGCTGGACGTGGCTCTGAGGAGCCTGATTCAGTGTGAAGTATCCCTGCCCATGGCAGAGGGGTTGGAACTGGATGATACTTGAGGTCCTTTCCGACCCTGACAATTCTGTGATGCTGTGTGATGGATTAAAGCTTGAGGAGGGGAGGTTCAGACTGGATATGAGGAAGAAATTCTTGACAGTGAGGGTGCTAAGACGCTGGAGCAGGTCGAGGAGGTCAGTTGTGGATGTCTTCTCCCTGGAAGTATTTGAGGCCAGGTTGTATGAGGCCTTGAGTGACTTGGGCTAGTGGAAGATATCCATGCTTATGGCAAGGATTGGAACTAGATGATCTTTAAGGTTCCTTCAACCCAAACCATTCTATGGTTCTACTTACCTTTTTTAATTATTATTACCTCCTTTCTTATTTTTTTCCTTGTTTTCTCTTTGAATTTAATGTCTGTCAGAAAAACACAGCCAACTAAAGCCATAAGAAATAAAGCAAGTAAAAAATGCCTCTGTTTGAGCTAGAGGTAGAAGTAGTCATGGCTGCTTTTCTTCTTGCTGATCTTCCAGCTGTTGGCAGTTGTGACTGTTCGATCCTTCATCATTTTGCTGTAAATTATGATGCTGTAAATGACTTTCACAGTGCTTGTAGGAGCAACTGGTGGCAGCAGGGAGAACTTTGTCAATGTTTGCAGCAAAATTAAGTCACAGCACGTGGAAAAAGAAAATCAATTGCTGTTTATAAAAAAGCCATTCCACCACTGAAAGGCATTTTCCAAGGAACTGAAGGAGTTTTTACTCTGTAGGATATTTATTACTTTTATTAAGCAATGGAAATGCCTTGGGATTTGCCTTAGAATCACAGAATTGTCAGGATGGAAAGGAACCTCAAGGATCATCCAGGGGCAGTTTGAAGCCCTCGCTCCTCGCAATCACAGGCTTTCACATGTTAAGGCCTTCCTCTTGCTGCCTTCTTCCACATGAATATAACAAAGTTGGTTGCTCAGTAATAATTACCTGGCAGGAAGCTGCTATGGCAGTCATCTGTTCTGGTTTGATGGGGATGAAGGGAGCTCAAAGGAAATAGAAGATGAAATGTGTCTTCATGCATTGTGGGAGATTGGGAGATGCCATGGGCATGGTAAGAAACTCTGTTGTTAGACCTCTAAGAGGTTCTCTCTCAGCTGCTACATTTGCTTAGTATCATAAAACTTGTAGACTTCAGGACATGGTGTAGTGGTGGGCTTGGCACTGTTGCTTTGACAGTTGGACTTGACCATCTTAGAGGTCTTTTCCCACCTTGATGATTCTATGATATAAGTCCAAACGAAGATAGTTCTTCAGGTATTTAACTCTGCAGAGCCAGTGGCTGAAGCTTTTTAGAGAAGATGATTCCACTGTCCTCTATTTATAGTGAGGATAGCTGTGAAATGAATACAGAAACAGGCTTCAGCTGGAGTCCTGCATCCAGTTCTGGGGTCTGCAGCATAGGAGAGACATGGAACTGTTGGAATGGGTTGAGAGGAGGCCACAAATATGATCAGAGAATTGGATAACCTCCTCTATGGGGACAGGCTGAGAGAGTTGGGGCTGTTCAGCCAGGAAGGCCTTAGAGCAGCCTTCTGATACCTGAAGGGGGCTACAGGAGGGCTTGGGGAGAGACTTTTGACAAGGGCTGGGAGTGATAGGATGAGGGACAGTGAATGTGAGATGGATGAGGGGAGACTGAGACGGACTTTTGACGAGGGCTGGAAGTTATGGGATGAGGGACAGTGGCTGTGAACTGGATGGAGGAGAGACTGAGATTGGGAGGAAGTTCTTTATAGTGAAGTTGGCGAGACACCGGAACAGGTTGCCCAGAGAGGTCGTGGATGCCCCCTCCATAGACGTGTTCAAGGCCAGGTTGGATGTGGCAACCTGCTCTAGTGGAAGGTGTCCAATGGCAGTGGGCTGGACCCAGATTATCTCCAAGATCCCTGCCAGCCCAAACCATTCTATGCTTATACACACAGAAATAGAAGGGAAATGGTGATCTTAGCCAGGAAACAAGACAATCAGCTGCCTGAGTCAGAAAAGGAGGCACAGAGAGCTTTTGCTCTGCTTCCCAGTCTGCACAGTCATCTCACTCATTTTTTTAAACCCTATCTCATAAGGGTGCTGCAAATATGCAGCTACCTGCTCAACGGACTGAATTTCAGCCCAGCTGCCCCTCATTGCAGTGCAGAATCAGAACAATTGGGTTCTGTTTTCCGCTTCCTCTCTTCAGATCTTTGCTGTGCTTTAGGTATTTGATCTACTTTTTTTTTTTTTGAGAAATGTCTGACAGACCTGAAGATTTATATTTTATATTTCATAGAATCATAGAATGGTTTAGGTTGGAAGGGACCTCAAGGATCATCCAGCTCCAACCCCCTGCCATAGGCAGGGACACCTCCCACTAGAGCAGGCTGCTCAAGGCCTCATCCAGCCTGGCTTTAAACGCCTCCAGGGAGGGAGCATCCACAGCCTCCCTGGGTAACCTGTTCCAGTGTCTCACCACCCTCACTGTAAAGAACTTCCTCCTAACATCCAGTCTAAATCTCCCCTCCTTCAGCTTAAACCCATTCCCCCTCGTCCTGACATTGCTAGACCTTGTAAATAGTCCCTCCCCAGCCTTCCTGTAGGCTCCCTTCAGATACTGGAAAGCCACTATAAGGTCTCCTCGAAGCCTTCTCTTCTCCAGGCTGCAGAGCCCCAACTCTCTCAGCCTGTCCTCAGAGCAGAGCTGCTGCAACCCTCTGAGCATCCTCGTGGCTCTCCTCTGGACCTGCAAATATATACAAATATTTGTATTTTCATATTTTACATTTACATTTTGTATTTGTATTTTATATTTACACCCACATTCATTTTCATATCTGTTAGTTTTATTTTTCATCTCTATTTTTATTTTTATGATTACCTTCATGTTTATTTTTATTTCTACTTTTATCTTTGTCTTTATTTTTATTTCTGTTTTATTTTTTATTTCTATTTTCATCTTTGTCTTTTTCATTTTTTAAATGTTTTATTTTAATTTCTAATTTTTATTGTTATCTTTATGGGTTTTTTTTTGTTTATTTTTATCTCTATTATTGGTTTTATAATTATCTTCATTTTTACAATTCTTTCCATTTTTGTACTTACATTGCCAAATGAAAACAGTTCTTTGTTGAAGAGGGCAAAAGGGTTAATGAAACAGCGCTGAGTATGCAGCAGATTAGAGCTTGAGCAAACAGATTCACTGCTGGAAGTGAGCTTTGCAGACAGGTTGCTGGTGTGGTTTGGAACTGGAGATTTGAGATTTTTTCCTCTCTCTTTTTCTGGAAAGACTTCTGTGCAGCTTTGAAGCATTTTGAGATCATCATATGCTAAATGGGGAGGGACTTTGTAAGGTGTCAGGTGGTGATAGGACTGGGGGGAATGGAGCAAAACTAGAAGTGAGAAGCTTCAGATTGGCTATTAGGAAGAAGTTCTTCATCATGATGGTGGTGAGAGACTGGCACAGGTTGCCCAGGGAGGTGGTGGAAGCCTCATCCCTGGATGTTTTTAAGGCCAGACTGGAGAATGTGATTCTGGGCAAGCTGATCTAGTGTGAGGTGTCCCTGCCCATGGCAGGAGGATTGAGAACTGGATGATCTTTGAGGTCCAGCCCTGACAATTCTGTGATTTTAGGAGATACAAATGATGAAATAGAGAACACTGAAGATTCATAGAATTATAGAAACATTTCAATTGGAGAAGTCCTTTAAGATCAAGCCCAACCATTCTTTAACTCTGCCAAGGCTGCTGCTAAACCTTGGACCTCAGCACCACATCTCTGCTTCTCTGAAACACCTCCAAGGATGGGGATTCAGCCACCTGCCTGGGCAGCCTGTGCCAGTGCTCAGCACTGGGGAGACCACACCTCACGTGTGTGTTCATTTCTGCACTGCTCACTGCAGGAAGGACATTGAGGGGCTGCAGCCTGTCCAGAGTAGGGCAGCAAGGCTGCAGAAGGGCCTGGAGCAGCTGGGCTGTGAGGAGGGGCTGAGAGAGCTGGGGTGTTGAGGCTGGAGAAGAGGAGGCTGAGGGAGACCTCCTTGCTCTCTACAGTTCCCTGCAGGGAGATTGGTGTGAGGAGGGGGCAGCCTCTGCTCCTTGGTGCCAAGGGATAGATACAGAGGAAATGGTTCCAAGCTGCCTTAGGGGAGCTTCAGGCTGGACGCTAGGAAATATTTCTTCCCAGAGAGGTTTCTCAGGCACTGGAATGGTCTGCCCAGGGCAGTGCTGCAGTCCCATCCCTGGAGGAGTTCAAGCAGTCTGTGGAGCTGGTGCTTAGGGATATGGTTTAGGTTGCCCAGAGAAGTTGTGGATGCCCTTTACAAGAGGTGTTCAAGGCCGGGTTGGACAGGGCCTTGAGCATCCTGGTCTAGTGGAAAGTGTCCCTGTCCATGTCAGGGAACACTTCAGTGACTGAGTCATCAACAAACTCACATCAAGAAAACTTAACAACTTCTACATCTTCCTCAACAACTACATCTTCCTCTGAGTAGTGTCTTGTGATAGGACAAAGGGAGATGGGCACAAACTGGATTCCATTTTAACTAAAGGGAAAACTTCTTCACTTTGAGAGTGACAGAGCACTGGACCAGGCTGGAGTCTCTGTCTCCTGCAGGCATTCAGCCCCTTCCTAGATGTTTAGGTGACCCTGCTCTCTCGGGGGGGCTGGAGTAGATGATCTTCAGACGTTCCTTCCAACCACCACCGTCCTGTGGATCTGTGGAACATGGAATGTTCTCGGCAGTGTTCTCCATGTTAAGAGTTAGAAATTCAAGAGTTTCAGAGTTAAATATATGCATGAAAGAGGGAAAACAAACCAACTTATATGCAGCCCCAAGTCCTATGGCCTTTCTTCAGAAGAAAGATGTTGTAGTCCCCTAATTATCTTCCTGGCTTTCTACTGTTCCTTCTCAAGCAGTTCCTTGTCCCTTTTGAACTGGGGAGCCCAGAGATGGGGACAGTGATCCAGTTATAACCTCACTGAGGCTGAGTAGAGGAGAAGAACCTCCCTTGACCTGCTGGCCACACTTCATGCACTGTAAGATGCTATTGACATTCTTGGTCACAAGGGTCATTCTTTTGTCCCCCAGGGCTTTCTTCCACAGAGCTGCTATCCAGACCAGCTCCCGACCTGTTAAAAATTGTAGAATCATAGAATTGGTCAAGGTTGGAAGGGACCACAAGGATCATCCAGTTTCAGCCCCCTTGCCATGGGCAGGAACACCTCACACTAGATCAGGCTGTCCAGAGCCTCATCCAGCCTGGCCTTAAACACCTCCAGGGATGAGGCTTCCTCCACCTATCTGGGCAACCTGTTCCAGAGTCCCACCATCCTCATGGTGAAGAACTTCTTCCTAACATCCAGTCTGAGTCTACCCATTTCTGGCTTTGTTCCATTCCCCCTCAGTCCTATCACTACCTGACACCCTAAAAAGTCCCTCCCCAGCTTTCTTGTAGCCCCCTTCAGATACCAAAAGGTCACAATAAGGTCACCTGAGAGCCTTCTCTCCAGACTGAACAGCCCCAACTCTCTCAGCCTGTCCCCATAGCAGAGCAGCTCCAGCCCTCTGATCATCCTCATGGCCCTTCTCTGGACACCTTTCAGCACCTCCATATCCCTCTTGTACCAGAGGCTCCAGAACTGGATGCAATACTCCAGGTGGGGTCTCACTAGTGCAGAGTAGAGGAGGAGGATCACTTTTCTTGCCCTGCTGCCCACACTGCTCTTGATGCAGCTCAGGATCTACTCTGATGGAAGTTTTTAAGATACCATTCCACAGTCTCTCTTTCATGGAGGTTATAGGAGGTTGCCTGTGGCAGTTGCAGGGCTTAGAAGGGCTGCATCTGTGCAAGGAGCTTGACTCAGGTCTGTTTTATTCACAACATGTAAATTCCTTAATCTCTGCAACTCACTTCCTGGGAGTCTTTTTTTTTTTTTTGAAGGCCAAACACAATGATCTGAATAGTCCTATCACAGAAATTTCCCTTTTCTGATGAAATCACAATGAAAGGGCCTGCAAAGAGGCTGTAAATTACAGAGATAATGATTAAGCTGCTGTAATACAAATCATCAAATGAAAGGTTGGCTGAAAATTTGACTTTTTTTAACTGCTTGCATTTGGATCACTTTGAAGAACTTGCAGTTAGAAATAATAATAGAAGATAAAATCTGCTTTATATATATATATAATTTTTTTGCTCATGGTTATGAGCAGCATTTCCTTTGTGCAAACTGATTTCCCAGTAGCAGGCTTCTCTGTGATGGCAGAGCAAGTTATTGGATTCAGAGATTCCTTTGCATCTTTCATAAGGGACGGGGGCCAAATTGCATTCCAGCTCCCTTGTTCTCCTTAGATCATTTCTTTATACTTCTTGTAAGACACAGAGCAAACCTAAGAACTTGCAAGTTGCTTCTTACTAAGTGAAGATAGGAAATGTGATTATTTCCTAAGTAGCCTTCAATTTGTTTCCTAAAAATGTCATGACTGAAATTCTCTTCTTCAGCCTTCTCTTTTCAACACAATTTTATTTAACTAGGAACAGAAAGAGTAGGGGAAAAAAACAACAACAACACTGGAGAAGAAAGTTTAATTTTTAGGAGGGTTTCAGCACTTATTAGCTTATAATTCCAAAATGCTGGGCTTGGAAGGGACCTCTGGAGATCATCTAGTCCAACCCCACTGCAAAAGCAGGGTCACCCAGAGCAGATTGCCAAGGATCACATAGCACAGGTAGGTTTGGAATCTCTCCAAAGAAGGAAACTTCACAGCCTCTTCAGGCAGCCTGCTCCAGGGCTCTGCCATGTCGTAATTTGGATTTTGTCTGCATAATTTTCTTCACCAACTGAAAGATTCCTCATAAATATATATATATATTAAAAAAAAATATAGATTCATAGAAAGATTTAGGTTGGAGGGGACCTTGGAGATCCAGCCCATTGCCATGACCAGGGCAGGGACACCTTCCACTAGCCCAGCTTGCTCAAGGCACCATCCAGCCTGGCCCACAACACTTCCAGCAGGGAAGGGGCATCCACAACTTCTCTGTTCAACCTGATCCACCCTCACTGAATTTCATGCTAATCTCCAGTCTCAATCTCCCCTCTTCCAGCAACAAGCCGTTCAACCTCATCCTCTACTCCGCACTGGGGATTGTGAGGAGGGAGGGCTTCAAACCAGAAAAAGTTGAATTGAGATCAGCAATCAGGAAGAAGTTCTTCCCCATGAGGGTAGTGAGGCACTGAAACAGGGTGCCCAGAGAATTGTGTGGAGGATCCAAGCCTGGCAATGCTCAAAGCCAGGCTGGATGGGGGCTTGAGCAACCTGGTCTAGCAGGTGTGTCCCTGCTCATGGCAGGGAGCTGGAACTAGACAATATTGATGGTCCCTTCCAACCCAACCCATTCTATGATTTAATGAGTGCAAAGGGACTGAGGGAAGCAACATAATAGAGCATCCCAAGTGATAATCACAGGGACAGGGACACCTCTGGACAGGGCTCCAAGCTACAGAATAGAATCATAGAATGGTTTAGGTTGGAAAGGGCCTCAAAGCTCAGCCAGTTCCAACCCCTCCACCATAGGCAGGGACACCTCCACCTAGAACAGGTCTGTCAAGGTCTCATCCAACCTGTCCTTGAACACCTCCAGGGATGGAGCAGCCACAACCTCCCTGAGCAATTTGTGCCAGTGTCTCCCCACCCTCCCTGCAAACAACTTCTTCCTAACATCCACTTTCAATCTCTCCTCTGACACTTTAAACCCATTCCTCCTCGTCCTTCTGTCACGACAAGACCTTGTCAGTAGTTCCTCCCCAGCCCTCCGGTAGCCCCCTTCAGATACTGGAAGGCCACTCCAAGGTCTCCTGGAAGCCTTCTCTTCTCCATGCTGAAGACCCTCTACTATACCTGACAGTGGCATCCTGGAGCAGGGTAACAACTTGAATGAAATAAATCCCTGAGCTGTGAAAGTTTCTCAGACAGTTCAGTTGAGCCATAGCCATGTAACAGGAACTCCATGGGTGCTGCTGGGTTCATCCTCCTTCATATGTGCTGCTTTGCTGCTTCAGTGCTGCATTCTTCTCAGCAGGACATCTCAAGCAGCAAATGCTGTCCATGGAAAGAACCTGCCTTAATGAGGTGCTTGACCTCAAGCATGCTAATATAGCCTTATCAACTGCATGATTGTCTGTAAAATGAAGAGAGGAAAACCAGGAGCCTTTTTTAAGGACAGAGAAGCACCATTCAGTGGAGTAATCAACAAAGGAGAGAATAAATATGAAAATGTGGAGAGATTTTGAGAACAAAACCTGGATTTGGAGTAATTTTGAAGGAAATATATTGCTCAGTGATTATTTCAAGGCTTGGCACACATTTCCAGCCATTCTGCTTCTCAGTCTTGCACCAGAGAAGGTTTAGATTGGATATTAGAAGACAACTTCTCCTCAGGAAGTGTTCTCAAACCCTGGGATATGATCCACTGGGAGGTTTTTCTAAACTGCAGAGCTGTGGTGCTGAGGGACATGGTTTAGCACCAGACCTAGTAGAGCTGGAGAATGGTTGCACTTAATGACCTAAAAGGTCTTTCTCAACTGAAATAGTTCTCTGATTATCTATAATCAGAGAGGCTATGGAGGCTCCAACCCTGGAAGTGCTCAAAGCCAGGCTGGAGGTAACCTTGAGCGTCTTGGTTAAGTAGGAGGTATCTCTGCTCATGGCTGGAGGTTGGAACTAAACCATCCTTAAGATCCCTTCCAACCTAAACCATTCCATCATTCTGTCTTTCACCTAGACTTTTACCTCCTTTGCCATATGAAGAAGTAAAATAGGAGGAAATCTCTGTGGGTTTTAGCCAATCTGGTCTGGTGAGGAGAATACTTAGAGAGGATCTAACCAATCTTTATAAATATCTGAGGGCTGGGGATCAAGAGGGAGGGGACAAACTTTTCTGAGTTGTGCCCTGGCATAGGACAAGGAGTGATGGATATAAACTACAGCACAGGAAATTGCACCTCAAGATGAGGAACAACTTCTGTATTGCAAGGGTGAGAGAGCAGTGGCACAGACTGCCCAGAGAGGCTGTGGAGTCTCCTTCTCTGCAGCCTTTCCAGCCCTGTCTGGTTGTGTTCCTGTGCCAATGTGCTGGATTCTCTGGTCCTGCTCTGGCAGGGGGTTGGACTGGAAGCTCTCCAGAGGTCTCTAAGGTACTGGGATCCTGTGATCCTGGGTTTTTTTTCAGCAGCTGGCTCTGAAGAATTGCAGAAACTTGTGAAACCCTGAACATGTAAAGGGTTATTTTCGTCTCACTTTGAAGATTTCTGGTAAATTCTGGCAGGGTATGTATTTTGAGGGGGGGGGAGAGGGAGTAATTTTCTTCAGTCCAGAATTTATTTATGGGTCTATTTGTCTATGAAAAAAAAAAAAAAAGGCAGCTTTCTTACATTCACAGGATTTACCTCTCTTTTAAGGGACACCAAAGGAGGGGACGTGGAATTCAAGCACACCAAAGTGCAGCATCAACAGAAGGCAGGTTACAGTCAGTGGCTTTGTGTTTCTAAGCTCTTTGGAGCAGGATGCTGAGTGGTAGAAAGAATCCCTCAGCTCCACAGTGTTTAAACTGCTCTCTGCTGAGCACTAGAGGCAGGGTGACAGCTTCCCCACACCAGCTTGCTCAGCAGGGATTAGACATTTAGGGACTATCTTCAGCACAGAAAGTCTTTACACATCTAAGTCCTATTGAACTAAACCAGCCTAGGATAAAAGTTCTGTTTATGAAATCCTTTGGATTTTTTTCTGAAAGAAAAGGGTTTGGCCTTTCTCTGGATGCTTTATAAAGCTGGGTTTGCACTCTGTGTCCCCCCAGTGAAGCCAAAGAAATACTTAGGAGTCATTTAAGGAGACCAGGTAGAGTCGAGTCCTGCATCTGGGGTAGGACAACCCTGTGTATCAGTACAGGCTGAGGGTTGACCTACTGGAAAGCAGCTCTGTGAAGAAGGACCTGGGAGTCTTGGTAGACAACAGGATGACCACGAGCCAGCAATCTGTCCTCATGGCCAAGAAGGCCAGTGGCCTGATGAGCATTAAGAAGAGTGTGGCCAGCAGGTCAGGAGAGGTTCTCAGCCTGTGCTCTGCCATGGTAAGGCCTCATCTGTAGTGCTGCATCCATTCTGGGCTCCCAATTCGAGAATGACAAAGAAGTACTGGAAAGAGTGCAGTGGATAGCCACTAAAATGCTGTGGGAAACAGAGCATCTATCCTAAGAGGAAAGGCTGACACCTGGGGATGCTTAGATTGGAGGAGACTGAGCATGGACATCATTAATTCTTGTCAGTATCTCTGGGCAACTTGATCTAGTTGAGGATGTCTCTGCTGACTGCAGAGGTGGTTGGATTAGATGAGCTTTGAAGGTCCCTTCCAACCCAGAGCAGCCAGGAAGATGAAGCCAGGCTCTTCTCAGTTGTGTCCAGTGGCAGGACGAGAGAGAAGGGAAGGATGCAGAGATACAAATGAGAGAAACAAAGAATTGTGGGCACTGTCTAGACCTGTTTTGTCTCTGTGGAGGCACATCTTCTGCAGTTAGCTTTCTCCTCTGTCACAGAATCATCCAGGTTGACAAAGCCCCTCAGGATCACCAAGTCCATCCCAGAACCCTGCTCTACAAGGTTCACCCTAAACCATATCCCCAAGCACCACATCTGAATGACCTTAAACACCTCCAGGGTTGGTGACTCCACCACCTCCCTTGGCAGCACATTCCAGTCCCTGACCACTCTCTTCCTGTGAAGAAATTCTTCCTTATGTCTAGTCCAAACCTGCCCTGCTGCAGCTCAAGGCCATTCCCTCTTGCTCTGTCACTAATGACCTGTGAGAAGAGACCAGCACTAAACTCTGTCCTCAATTCCTTTCTTTGGCATTGGCTTGCTGTCACTGAAGCAACATCTCAAAGTGTCTCAATAGTTTATCCTTTTCCTTTTATGACTTCTTTATATGGAAACAGAATATAAAATGTCAGAAAAATCCTCACAGTTGCACTTCAGACTGTATTAGTGCATCACTGAATGTGCAGAAGCTGCCTGCAGAAGAAGCCCTTTTCAAAGCAGACTTCTTTAAGGTGTATGACATGATAATGAGAGCAACCTGCTTACAGGTTCAATACATGCTAAGGAAGAAAGAAAACCTTCTGTGAAGTGGATTCTTATTTGACAAGTAGTTCAGCAGAGCAGAAAGTGAGTAATGTAATCTGCTACAAGTCATGTCAGCAATCCGTACAGTGCTTGCACACAGAGGAGGACTCAACAGGCTCTTCTTTCTCATTCCTTTAGCATCTTCTGCAATCTTCTTTGGGAAAAAAATAACAGAAACCAGGCTTCCTCTGCCTAAAAATGGCAAAGCAATCTCTTGTAGCTATGTGGTTTTGAAAGCTTTACTTCCCACTTCAGCCTCCCTGCCCTCCTTGGCCCATGGCTGTCACCTGTCCAGGTTCCACTGCAGAGCCTTCCTCCCTTCTAGCAGATGGACGCAGCCACCCAGCTTGCTGTCATCTGCAGATCTACTGAGGCTGCCTCAATCCTCTCAGTCACATCATTGATAAAGGCATTAAAGAGGAAAAGAAGCAGCAGCAGCACAACAAAGCAGTGAATTAGACTGTGCTTCTGGAGGTCAGAGGTATCCAGTTATTTGCATCTTACTCTGTGGACTCTGTATAAACAACAGAGCTTCACCAGATGATGAGGCACTGAGCCAAATAATTTTGATTTGGTGGACTGTCTGGAGGATATGGACATTTGAAGGAACTGGCAATAACTGTCAATATGTCCCAAATAACTAGGGATGAAAGGAAAGGAAATTACCTGAAACTGTGCCAGGGGAAGTTTAGATTGGACATTAGGAACAATTTCTTTGCTGCAAGAGTGGTCAGGGATTGACACAGGCTGCCCAGGGAGGTGATGGAGTCACCATCCCTGGAAGTGTTCAACAAACCCGTGGCCATGGCAGTGTGGGGCATGGTTTAGCAGGCATGGTGGTGCTGGGTTGATGGTGGGACTGGATCATTTTAGAAGCCTTTTCCAACCTTAATGATTCTGTAACCCCATAACTGAAATAATGAGAGCTCCTACCTCAAGAGAAAGAGGGAGAGAAATCTGACAGACCATAACCCAACAGACAGAATTGTGCTAGTTCTTTATTTCCTTCTTTTCCTGTACCATCTCCTGGCTTCTTCTGTGTTTTTTTTTTTTTCTTCTCTTTACTCAGTATGGATCTCTTTGTCCCAGAATAAATAACATGAAATGATTGTTAACTACATGAATAAAGGAGAGTTTAATCTAACTCAATTGCAAGTGATTTACAAAAAAATGCATTTTCCCATCTTCTATCCAGTGGAAGAGAATTGCTGCTTTAACATTTAAGCACATGACATTTAGGAGTGCATTAAAAGCATCTACAATCCTATATTTCAGCTAGGAAAATGAGAATCATTAACATGACCATGCATTGATAGATTTGAACTGTCTCAGGGCACTTTAAAAGGCAGTTGTCTTTTTTGTTAGTTTTGCTTTTAGCAAGAGGAGAAAGAAAAACAATCCCCAAAACAACAATGACAAAAATGAAAACCAAACATGGGAGCACAGAATGTTAGGGGTTGGAAGTGACCTCTGGAGACCTTCCAGTCCAAGGCCCCTGCCACAGCAGGACCAGAGAATCCAGCACAGGTGGCACATGAACACATCCAGACAGGGCTGGAGAGAAGGAGACTGCACAACCTCTCTGGGCAGCCTGTGCCACTGCTGTCTCACCTTTACAGCAAAGAAGTTCTTGCTCATCTTGGGGTGCAGCTTCCTGTGCTGCAGTTTCCATCCCTGGAGTGATTCTGTTTTGTAGTTACCACAAATGTCAACTAAACCAAATCAGTGTTGACCTCCAAGAAGTTAAGGACATCCTAAATGCCACAGTGGTCTACAACTTAGGATTTCCAGGGAAAGAAAAGCATAGGAACAGCAGTTAGAAGTAGCAACAGAGAAAGGCTCCCAGTTGTGATCAGCATCATTAACTCAGTGAAATCCCTAGGATTTAGATTGATGCTGACAGACATTTCAAGAACTGAACTCCTTCCAAATGGTTTGAGATTCTGTGTAAAACATTGACTGCAGGCCTTACTGAGAAATCCAGCCACAAAGGCCTCAAGATCATCAACTCCAACCACCAACCCAGCACCACTGTGCACTAAACCGTGTCCCAGAGTGTCATGTCTACATGGTTTTGAACATCTCCAGGGATGGTGACCACACCATCCCTCCCTGGGCAGCCTGGTCCAGGGCTTGACCACTCTTTCAGGAAAAAAAAAATGCCTAATACCCAATCTAACCCTCTCTTGGCACAACTTGAGGCCATTTCCTCTTCTCCTATCTCAAGTTACTTGGGAAAAGATGCCAACATCCACCTCACCACAATCTTCTTTAAAGTAGTTAGAGAGAGCAATGAGCTCTACCCACATTATAACAGATCTCTGGAAGGGACCTCCAGAGTCAAGTCCAAATCCCCCTGCCAAAAGCAGCATCACCCAGGGTAGTCCACACAGGAATGCATCCAGGTGGGTTTGGAAAGGCTCCAGAGAAGGAAACTCCACAACCTCTCTGGGCAGCCTGATGCAGGGCTCTGGCACCCTCACTCTAAAGAAGTTTGCCCTTATGTTCAGATGAAACCTTCTCTGTTCCAGTTTGTATCCATTGCTCCTTGGCTTATTGCTGTGCAGTACTCTAAACAGCTTGGCCCCCTCCACTTGGCCCCCAGCTCTTGATAGACATTGCTCAGATCCCCTCTCAGCCTTCTCTTCTCCAGACTAAACAGCCTCAGGGCTCTCAGTCTCTCTTCACGGGGGAGGTACTCAAGTCCCCCAGTCATCCTCATGGCTCTCTGCTGGGCTCTCTCCAGCAGGTCCCTGTCTCTCCTGAACTGTGGAGCCCAAAACTGGACACAGTATTGCAGGTGTGGTCTTGGCATGGCAGAGCAGAAGTGGAGAAGAACCTCCCTAGCCCTGCTGGCCACACTTTTCCTGATGCCCCCCAGGCTGCCACTGACTCTTTTGCTGACAAGGGCATATTGCTGGCCCATGCAGAACTTGCTGCCCACCAGCACTCCAAGGTCTTTCTCAATGCAGCTGCTTTCCATCATGGCAGCCCCAACCAGTGCTGGCACCTGCTGTTATTCCTTCCCAGATGCAGGACCTTGCACTTATCCTTATTAAACTCCATGAGGTTTGCCTGTCCAGATCCCGTTAGCTGCTAACCCAGTCTCTATCGCTGTAAACTTTTCACATTCTGATTCTTTCCTTCCCCATGTTTCCTTTTTATGTATTTACTGTTGATAGCTATATAATAATTCTAGTTTTATAAGCATATGGTGCAAACCATAAAGCAGAGATGTAGTCATGTTTATAGGCAGCAATTTCAGCTTTATCTACATTTGGTAATAATCCTCTCATTTGTAGCTAGCGAGTCTTTTGCTTACCAATTTGATGGAGCTGATGAACTCAGCTGAAGGATTATTAGGAGTTCAAATGGAGCCCAAAAGCGCTGCTGCATCACTTCTTCCTACATAAAATCATGGAATCATAAAGCCATTGAGGTTGGAAGAGACCTTTGAGACCATCACGTCCAGCCACTTGCCTAGATCTCACAATCCCACCGCTACCGCTCAGCAGCTACCGGTTAACTGCATCCCTCAGCACCACACCCACGCATCTTTTAAATGCCTCCAGGGGTGCTGGCTCCACCACCTCCCAGAGCAGCCTGTTCCAGTTAGTGCCTGAGAACCCTTTGTGTGAAGGTAGTTTTTCTAACACCCAACCTCAACCTCCCTTGGCACAACTTGGGCCCATGTCACTTGCTGCACATGAGACGAGACCAACCCCCACCTCATTCCAACCTTCTCTGACGTAGTTGTAGAGGCCAATGAGGTCTCCCCTGAGCCTCCTCTTCTGATGATTAAACAACTCCAATTGCCTCAGCTGCTCCTCGTGGTATTTGTGTTCAAGGCTCTTCATCATCTTTGTTGCTCTGCATGTTTGGGCTTTCAGGAATATTTTGAGATGAGGCTCATTCTTCAGGTTCTGCAGCAAAACAAAAGTGATTTTATAGTGGTAAACACTTCACTGCCTGGGAAAAAACAACAACCCACAGTTAGAAAAACACATAATCCTTTGGAAAAGAGTAATTTTGACTTTGCTTCATAGAATCACAGAATGCTCTGGGTTGGAAAGGACCTCCAAAGCTCATCCAGTCCAACCCCTTCTGCAGTCAGCAGGGACATCCTCAACTAGATCAGGTTGCCTGGAGCCCTGTCAAGCCTCACCTTGAGTATCTGAAGGGAACTTCAACCCTATAGTATGATTTTCTTTTGCAGATCCATTCAACCCATGCTTTTGTTTAGCTTATTCTAAGTTTTGGCACTGCAAGTATCTAGCATGTTGGAGATGGCTTAGGAAGCTTGCATGGTTGGTAGAGCTCTATTTAGAATCATAGAATGGTTTAGGTTGGAAGGGACCTCAAAGCTCAGCCAGTTCCAACCCCTCACCATAGGCAGGGACACCTCCCACTAGAACAAGTCACTCAAGGTCTCATCCAGCCTGGTCCTGAACACCTGCAAGAGGTTGTGGATCACAGAATCACAGAATTCTGTGATCCACAACCACCCTGGGCAACCTGTGCCAGTGTCTCACTACTCTCGCTGCAAAGAACTTCTTCCTAACATCCATTTTTCAATCTCCCCTCTGCCACTTTAAACCCATTCCTCCTCATCCTCTCATTGTAAGACTGTGTCAATAGTCCCTCCCCAGCCCTCGTGCATCCCTCTTCAGATACTGGAAGGCCACTCCAAGGTCTCCTCGAAGCCTTCTCTTCTCCAGGCTGCAGGACCCCAACTCTCTCAGCCTGTCCTCATAAGCAGAGCTGCTGTAGCCGTCTGAGCATCTTTGTGGCCTCCTCTGGACTGGCTGCAGCAGTTCCATGTCCTTCTTGTGTTGGGGGCTCCAGAACTGCACCCAGCACTCTAGGTGAGGTCTCAGGAGAGGAGAGTAACAGGGCAGAATCCACTTCCTTGCCCTGCTGGCCACACTGCTCTTGTTGCAGCCCAGCACATGGTTGTAGTGCAGCCTTGCAAGATCAACCAGAGCAGGGAGAAAAGGAGGAGGAGGAGGCAGGAGATAGACTACTTTGTGCAGCAGACTTTGTAGTAATCCAACAAACAAATGAAATGACAGAGACTTATCTCTTATTTTTCTTTTATAATCAGTTCTCCATTTTATTTTTTCCTTCTTTTCTTGTTCAATGTCTCTGGATGTTTCCTGTTCCATGTTTAGAATTTAGAATTATTAGAGTGTTAACTCTAAACTACCACAGCCCCTCACTACAAGGAGAACATTGAGGTGCTGGAGCACGTTCCATGAAGGGCAGCAAAGCTGATGAAGGATCTGGAGAACAGGGCTGGTGCGAAGCAGCTGAGGACACTTGGCTGCTCAGGGCATCATCCAGCCTGGCCTTTGACACTTGCAGGGAGGGGATATCCAAACCTTCCCTGGGCAACCCATTCTGGGGTCTCATCACCCTGACTGCAAAAAACTTCTTCCTCGTCTCCAGTCTAAATCTTGCCCCTTCCAGCTCGAAGCCATTGCCCTTCATCCTGTCACAACAAGCCCTTGTCAAAGGTCCCTCCCCAGCTTTCTTATAGGACCCCTTCAGGCACTTGCAGGCTCCTCTGAGGTTTCCTCAAAGCCTTCTCCTCTCCAAGCTGAACAGCACCAACTGACACAGTCTGTCCCCAGAAGGGAGGTTCTCCAGCCCACTGATCATTGTTGCATTCTCTGGGCTGAATCCTCCAGCTCTCTGATCTGTTGTTTTCTCTGGACTCGCTCCAGCAATTCCATGTCCTTGTCCTGGGGGCACTAAAACTGGGTGCAGGACTCCAGTGGGGTCTCAAGAGAGCAGAGTAGAGGGGCAGAAGCACGTCCGTCGTCCTGCTGGTCACACTGCTTTTCACGCAGCCCAGGATATGGTTAAGCTTCTGGGCCAGCAGCTCTCTGCTTAACATGCTAAATTACAGAATCACAGAATGTTAGGGGCTGGAGGGGACCTCCAAAGCTCATCCAGTCCAACCTCCCTGACAGAGCAGGAGCATTTAGAGCAGGTCACACAGGAATACATCTAGGTGGGCTTTGAATATCTCCAGAGAGGAAGACTCCACAACCCCCCTGGGCAGCCTCTTCCAGGCTTCTGTCACCCTTACAGGGAAAAAAATTCCTCCTTCTGTTTCCATGGAACTTCCTATGCCTCAGCTTCCACCACTGCCCCTTGTGCTGTCATTGGGCATCACCCAGCAGAGCCTGTCTGGATGTGTTCCTCTGTGATCTGTGTTAGATAGTATTGTCCTGCTCTGGCGGGGGGGTTGGACTCAATGATCTCCTTGGGTCCCTTCCAACCCCTAACATCCTATGATGATCCTGTGATCACCCAGCAGAGCCTGGCTCCAGCCTCTGGCCACTCACCCTGCACATCACCATGACTGAAGTCACCCCTTAGGCTCCTCCTCTCCCAGCAGCATATCCCCAGCTCCCTCAGGCTCTCCTCATGGCAGAGATGTGCCATTCCCTTCAGCATCTTTGTGGCTCTGCACTGGACTCTCTTGAACTGGGGAGCCCAGAACTGGACACAGTACTCCAGATGTGGCCTCATCAGGGCCGAGTAGAGGGATAGGAGCATCTCTCTGGACCTACTCACCACAGTCCTTCTAATCCACCCCAGGATGGCATTGGCCCTCCTGGCCACCAGAGCACATTGCTGGCTCATGGTCAACCTCCATCCACTAGGACCTCCAGATCCTTTTCCCCTTTGCTGCTTTCCAACAGGTCAGTCTCCAACCTATACTGCCCCATGGGTTTGTTCTTTCCCAGGTACCAGACTCTCCCCTTGCCCTTGTTGGATTTCATTCAGTGTCTCCCTGCCCAACTCTCCAGCCTAAGTCAGGCTGAATGGAAGCACAACCCTCCTGTGTGGCAGCCACTCCACCCAGTTTGGTGCCATCAGCCATCAGCAGTGCCCTCTGTGTCCTCATCCAGGTCCTTGATGATATATTGAACTGAACTGGTCCAGTACTGACCCCTGAGGGACTCCACTAGTTAGAGGCCTAATGTTACTGTTACCTAAAGTTACAAACACCAGGGATCAGTATGTTGGGATGGTTCTTTTAATAAAGGAAGTTACAGCTCCAGTAGATGGTGAAAATGAAGAGGCTCCTCTCAATAGTCCAGTATAATCCAGCTCCACTACTCTCACTGCAGCTGCTCTAAGTGGAAAATGAGTAGAAGCAGCCCAGGAGATCTTGTAAGGAGTCAGACAGGAAGCCAATCTTACACCCAGATGCTACACTGGGAACACAAATTCAAGAGCTTTCCACCTGGGATCTTACATCTGCCAAATTTTGTCATGTAAGTGGTCACAGCAGTTAGGTTCTGAGCTCCAGATGAGAGGTAAAAGCACCAAAGGGAGCTGTTTACCACCCTGCAATCAGCAGGAAAATGCTGTGCCAACTGGAAGTGCAATCATATCTATAGCAATGTGTTAATGAGCTCTGAAAATGCTTAGCAGAATAAAGAGAAGACTCTGGAATAGAGAGAAATCAACTGTGCTGTGCACAGACATCAAATGACATGGCAACAGTTGTGATTAATTGATTAATAACCTTTGTTAGCCATAAGCTGTCTGCAAGAACTAATCAAGCCAAAGGTAAAATTGTGCTGGAATGATTGGCTTGATTTAATATCTGTGATTCTGCTTTCACAGGTAGCTCAACTATTGGTAGCTCAAGTCTTGTCTGAGAGAAGTTAATCTAAGTTGGTTTATTGTAGCTAAATATTGCAGAACAGGGCTGATGAGGAGCAGCTGAGGAAGTTTGGGATGTTGAGTCTGGAGAAGAGGAGGCTGAGGAGAGACCTCATTGCTCTTGACAATGTACTGAGCACTGGTTAGGCCACACCTTGAGTCCTGTGTCCAGTTCTGGGCCCCTTGGTTTGAGAAAGATGAGGTGCTGGAACGTGTCCAGAGAAGGGCAGCAAGGCTGGGGAGGGGGCTGGAGCACAGCCCTGTGAGGAGAGGCTGAGGGAGCTGGGGGTGTGCAGCCTGCAGAAGAGGAGGCTCAGGGCAGACCTCATTGCTCTCTACAACTACCTGAAGGGAGGCTGTAGCCAGGTGGGGTTGGTCTCTTCTGCCAGGCACCCAGGGACAGAACAAGAGGACACAGCCTCAAGCTGCATCAGGGCAGGTTCAGTGTGGATGTTAGGTTGAAGTTCTTCACAGCAAAAGTGATTGGCATTGGAATGGGCTGCCGAGGGAGGTGGTGGAGTCCCCATCCCTGGAGGTCTTTAAGAGGAGCCTGGATGAGGCACTTGGTGCCAAGGTTTAGTTAATTAGAAGGTGTTGGGTGCCAGGCTGGACTTGATGATCTCAGAGGTCTTTTCCAACATGGTTAATTCTGTGATTCTGTGACAACTACCTGAAAGGAGGTTGGAGTGAGGTGGAGACTTGTTTATCTCAATATTCAGAACGAGAGGAAGATTTAGGTGTGGATATCAGGAAAAATTTCTTTCCTGTCTGACTGGTCAGACGTTGGAATGGGTTGCCCAGGGACTGCTGGAATCACCATCCCTGCAGGCATTTAAAGAATGTGTAGACAGGGCTTAGTGGCAGTGGTGGTGTTAGGACAACAGTTGACTCAACGGTCTTAGAGATCTTTTCTAACAGAAAAAGTTCCATGAGAGTGCAGCCTCCAGAAGTCAGGAAACTCACTGTGACCAACAGCAGTGGACAACCTGCTGCATCTCTAAGTAGCATAAATACAAGTTGGGAGGAGATCTGCTGGAGAGCAGCCCTGCAGAGAAGGACCTGGGAGTGCTGGTGGGCACCAAGTTGTGCATGGCACAGCAATGTGCCCTGTTGGCCAAGGAGGCCAGCGGGGCCCTGAGGGGCGTTAAGAGGACTGTAGGCAGCATATGGAGGGAGGTTCTCCTTCCCCTCTACTCTGCCCTAGTGAGACCACACCTGGAATACTGCATCCAGCTCTGTGCTCCCCACTTCAAGCGGGACAGGGATCTGCTGGATAGAGTCCAAGGCAGAGCTACAAGGATGCTGAAGGGCCTGGAGCATTGCCTGGTGCAGTGCCCCAGGCTGAGGGACCTGGGCCTTTGGGGCTTTTTGGTCTGGTGAAGAGAAGAATTAGAGGGGATCTAATCAACGTTTATAAATATCTAAGGGCTGGGGGTCAAGAGGGAGAGGACAGCCTCTGCTCACTTGTACCCTGCCATAGGACAAGGGGCAAGGGATGGAAACTGCAGTGCAGGAAGTAACACCTCAACAGGAGGAAGAACTTCTTTGCTGTAAGGGTAACAGAGCAGTGGCACAGGCTGCCCAGAGAGGTTGTGGAGTTTCCTTCTCTGCAGCCTTTCCAGCCCTGTGCCACCTGTGCTGGATTCTCTGCTCCTGCTGTGGCAGAGGGGTTGGACTGGAAGTTCTCCAGAGGTCTCTTCCAACCCCTAACATCCTGTGAAAAGTAGAAATCACAAATGATGTAAAAGTTCAGAGTGGACCCATTTGACAGCCGTGATCAATAAGAGGATATTCATGGGCAAGTGAATTGGTTGGAAACCTTTTCCAAGTCTACAAGAGGCCAAAAAAAAAAAACCAACTGAGAAGCTTTTTCTTTTTTTTTCACTTCAAGATGTCCTAATTCTTTGTTAGCTTGCTTTAAGGAGAGAAAGATTGTCTGCAGATATGGAGGCTCTCCTGAGCTGACCCTAATAAACCACGAGGCAGAGTGAGCTACAGCTAATGCATGTTAATGAGGCAGCCATATGAATTCCATTTGTTACTCTTGATAACAGATAGCCTTGGGAAGACAGCAAATTGGGGAAGCTACAGAGTGACAAATCATCCCACTCCTTCTGGCTGTTTGCTCCAGCAGTTCATTAATTTATATAGCAAATGTGGAAAATATCAATATATCATCAATATTAATGGAGTACCACTAGGAGAGGAAAAGATTTATCTGGGACAGCTGGTGAAGATGTGCTCTCTGTCACTGTCCTTCCTGTCAGTCCTCAGAGCTACAGATCAGTTTTCCTTGAATGACAATGTGACAATGTACTGTATAGAATGCTAGGGGTGGGAAGGGACCTCCAAAGCTCATCCAGTCCAACCTCCATGCCAGAGTATCACAATATCACAGTATCACAGTCTCACAGTATCACCAAGGTTGGAAGAGACCTCACAGATCATCAAGTCCAACCCTTTACCACAGAGCTCAAGGCTAGACCATGGCACCAAGTGCCACGTCCAATCCTGCCTTGAACAGCTCCAGGGACGGCGACTCCACCACCTCCCTGGGCAGCCCATTCCAGTGGCCAATGACTCTCTCAGTGAAGAACTTTCTCCTCACCTCGAGCCTAAACTTCCCCCGGCGCAGCCTGAGGCTGTGTCCTCTCGTTCTGGCGCTGGCCACCTGAGAGAAGAGAGCAACCTCCCCCTGGCCACAACCACCCCTCAGGTAGTTGTAGACAGCAATAAGGTCACCCCTGAGCCTCCTCTTCTCCAGGCTAAACAATCCCAGCTCCCTCAGCCTTTCCTCGTAGGGCTTGTGCTCGAGGCCTCTCACGTAGTAGAGAGCAGGTCACACAGGAACAGATACAGGTGGGGTTTGAATATATCTCTAGAGAGGGAGACTCCACAACCCCTCTGGGCAGCCTCTTCCAGGCTTCTGTCACCCTCACAGGGAAAAAATTCCTCCTCCTGTTTTGATGAAACTTCCTATGCCTCAGCTTCCACTGCTGCCCCTTGTGCTGTCATTGGGCATCACCCAGCAGAGCCTGGCTCCAGCCTCTGGCCACTCACCCTGCACATCTTTCTCACAACGACTGAGGTCACTCCTCAGGCTCCTCCTCCCCCAGCAGCACAGCCCCAGCTCCCTCAGGCTTTCCTCCTGAAGAAGATCTCCCATTGCCTTCAGTATCTTTGTGGCTCTGTGCTGGACTCTCTCAAGCAGTTCCCTGAGATCCTTATTGAACTTAGGGGCCCAGAACTGGACACAGTATTCCAGATGTGGCCTCACCAGGGCAGAGCAGAGGGGCAGGAGAACCTCTCTGGACCTATTCAGCATAGCCCTTCTAATCCAGCCACAATGTCCTTGGCCTTCTTGGCCACCAGAGCACATTGCTGTCTCATGGTCATCCTTCCATCCACTAGGACCCCCAGGTCCTTTTCCCTTTCACTGCTCTCCAGCAGGTCAGTCCCCAGCCTACACTGCTCCCTGGGGTTGTTCTTTCCCAGGTGCCAGACTCTTCCCATGCCCTCGTTGGATTTCATTTCATTTGGGGTTTCAGGTTTTTGTTTCATTTTTTGGGGGTTTTGGGGTTTTTTTTGGGTGGTTTGGTTTGGGTTTTGTGTGTTGTTTGTTGGGGTTTTATGTTTCTTTAGGAGGCTGGGGATGTGGAGTTTGGGTTTGTTTTTTTCTTGTTGTGGGTTTTTTCTTTCCTTTTTGCTGGTAATTTTTTTCCTCTAACAACCTGGCTTGACTGTCCAGGTCTTCCCCAAGAGCAGGCTGTTTCCAAACCTCTGTAGAAGATAGACTGTTACACACTCAAGCAGCATAGCTGTTGTAGTTGCACAGTTGGTTTGTGAATAGCTGGAGAATGTTCTTGTGTTTCCCCTGACCAGGGCATACAACCTACATTCTGGGAACGTGACAGCTCATGCTTTGGCTACCTTTCCAAAGCAGATGGCACCAAAATGCTGTACTACTTGGCCTGTGTTCTTTAAAAGCATGAAATCATAGAATTATATTGAAAAAGCCCTTTAGTATCACTGTCAACCCAACACCACCACGTCCACTAAACCATGTCCCACAGTGTTATGGCCACAGGTTTCTGCAACACCTCCAGGGATGGGGACTCCACCACCTCCCTGGACAGCCTGTGCCAATCCCTGACCACTCTTGCAGCAAAGAAATTCCAGAGTTACAGAATGCAATGGATTGGGAAGGACTGTTAATGGTCATCTTGTCCAACACCTCTGCAGTGAGCAGTGACATCTCCAACTAGATCAAACTAGACAAATTTGTCTTAATATCCAATCTAAACTTCCTTTTATGCAACTTGAGGTCATTTCCTCCTATCATTAGCCACTTGGGAGAAGAGGTGGATCGCCACCTGGCTCCAGCCTCCCTTCTGGTAGTTGTATAGAGTGAGACAATCTCTTCTCAGCTTCCTCTTCTTCAAGCTTCCTCAGCCACTCCTCACAAGATTTGTGCTCTCGACCCTTCACCAGCTTTGTTGCTCTTCTCTGGCCATGCTCCAGCACCTCAGTGTTCTTACAGTGGTGTTCTGCCTCAACATGAGGAGAAACTTCTTTGCTGTGAGGTTGCCAGAGTGCTAGAACAGGCTGCCCAGAGAGGCTGTGGTGTCTTTCTCTGTAGACTTTGCAAACCCATGTGGACTCGTTCCTACACAACCTGCTCTAGGCTAACCTGCTTTAGCAGAGGGATTGGCCTTGATGATCTCCAGATGTCTCTTCCAGCTCCCACCATGTTGGGATTTTGAGATTCTGTGATTCCAGATTTACATTTTGTGATTCTGTGATTCCAGATTTACATTCTATAAATAAACATTGATATATTTATAAGCTACCACAAACCATAACGGATAAAAAAAGAGATTTAATGTGAACAGGGGAGTGAAACTTAGCAAAGATAAAGACAGAAAAACTGAAGTTTGTTAAGATATTTATTAAACAGACATGCTGGAAGATGTCCAGAGAAGGGCCATGAGAATGATCAGAGGGCCAGAGCTGCTCTGCTATGGGGACAGACTGAGGGAGTTGAGGCTGTTCAGTCTGGAGAAGAGGACGCTCCCAGGAGACCTTCTTGTGGCCTTCCAGTATCTGAAGAGGGCTACAAGAAAGCTGGGGAGGACTTTTTAGGGTGTCAGGTACTGATAGGACTCGGGGGGAATAGATCCAAGCTAGAGGAGGGCAGATTTAGATTAGACCTTAGGAAGAAGTTCTTTGCAGTGAGGGTGGTGAGACACTGTCACAGGTTGCCCAGGGAGGCTGTGGCTGCTCCCTCCCTGGAGGTGTTCAAGGTCAGGTTGGATGAGGCCTTGGGTGACCTGTTCTAATGGGAGGTGTCCCTGCCTGTGGCAGGAGACTGGAACTGGCTGAGCTTTGAGGTCCCTTCCAACCTAAACCATTCTAGGATTCTATGATTCTGCTGTCCAAGTGGAGGCACAGGTACTCGTTTCTCCAGAAGAAAAGCAGTGATTCTGAAGTGGTTGTTCTACACTAAGAGATTTCAAAAGCCTTTTTCAGCAAATATTCCTCTATATAAGCTAATTTGTGTATTTTATTACAAACTCATGCAAAGGAAACCAAATACAGCCAAAAGGAGAGGAGAAGCATTCCTTTTAGAATAAACATTTACACAATGCTGTTGGCATTTGTTTATTAAGATGATTTTGTGGTTTTCTGAAAGAAAACTGTTGTAGGGCAATGGTTTGAAACTGGAGCAGGGTAAATTTAGGTTGGACATTAGGAGGAAGTTCTGTACAATGAGGAGGATGAAATACTGGAACAGGTTATCCAGAGAGGCCACATCCCTGCAGACATTCAAAGTCAAACTTGATGGGACCCTGATCAGCCTTATGTGGTTGGAAATGACCATGCTCACTGCAGAGGGCTTGGACAAGATGACCTCTAAGGGTCCTTCCAACCTGGTGCATTCTATGGTTCTACAGGTCTGTGGTCCTGTGGTTATCTGTTAGCAGTTCTGAGTGCCTGGAAGTGCCAAACCCAAACTTAAATTAATATTTTATAAATATATCATGATAAATTCACCTGAACTTTTCCTGATTCCTTAATAGAGGGGGGAAAAAAAAGGAAAAGGAAGAAGAAAATGGAATCATCTTTATAAAATACCTGGATTTCTGAATAGTCCTGAGATCCTTAAATTGATCATAGAATCACCCAGGCTGGAAGAGATCTCGAAATGCCATTCAGTCCACCCCCCCTGCTGTCAGCAGGGACATCCTCAGACAGATCAGGTTGCCCAGAGCTCTCTCCAGCCTCACCTTGAATATCTCCAGGGATGGGGACACAACCACCTCCCTGGGCAACCTCTTGCAGTGTGCCACCACCCTCGTGGAGCAAAACTTGGTCCTCACATCCAATCTAAATCTGCTCCTCCTCTCATTAGCTACTTGGGAGCTTTTACTTCTAGTTTGAAGCCATTGCCCTCATCCTGTCCCTGCAGGCCTTTGCAAACAGTCTCTCTGCAGCCTTCTTGTAGCCCTCTTCAGGTCCCGGCAAGGTGCTCTCCCTGGAGCCTTCTCTTGTCCAGGCTGAACACTCCCAGCTCCCTCAGCCTGTCCTCATAGCAGAGCTACTCTACCCTGATCATCTTCATGTCCTTCTCTAGACCCTCTACATCCCATCCATATCCTTCCTCTGTTGATAAGGAATTTAATTTTCAAATCAAGGACTCTCATAGATAATGCTCCAGAGACTTTGCTCTCTCTTTATACTGAGACTGTCAAGGTCAGGTAGATGCTGCTGTCTGCAAATGTCCAAGCCTTAAAATGCAGGGGATTTACAGGCTGAACCAAGTACCTTTACATTAAGTTGGAGAGCAGCTCTGGAGAAAAGGAGCTGGGAGTCCTGGTGCACAACAGGATGCCCATGAGCCAGCACTATGCCCTTGCAGCCAAGAAGACCAATGGCATCCTGGGGTCCATCAGCTAGAGGGAGGCTCTCTTTCCCCTCTACTCCTGTCTTGGTGGCACCATGTCTGGAATACTGCATCCAATTCTGGGCTCCTTGGTTCAAGAAACGCAGGTACTTGCTGGAGAGGGTGCAGGAAATGGCTACAAAGATGCTGAGAGCACTGAAACATCTCTCTGACAAGGAAAGACTGAGAGAATTGGGGCTTTTTAGTCTGGAGAAGTTATGGGGGAATCTCATCAATGCTTAAAACAACCTGCAGGGAGGTTGGAGCAAGGAGGGGGCAGCCTCTGCTCCGTGGTGCCAAGGGACAGGAGCAGAGGAAATGGTTCCAAGCTGCCCCAGGGGAGGTTCAGGCTGGATGCTAGGAAGTATTTCTATCCAGAGAGGGCTCTCAGACATTGGAATGGTCTGCCCAAGGCAATGCTGGAGTCCCCCTCCCTGGAGGTGTTCAAGCAGCCTGTGTGTTGGCCCTGCAGTGCTGGGTGGAAGGTTGAACTGGATGAGCTTGGAGGTCTCTTCCAACTGGATGTTTTCAATGATTCTTATTAATATTTAAAGGATGGATGTCAGGAGGATGAGACCAGGTTTTTATTAGTGATGACAGGACAAGGGGAAATGGGCACAAACTTGAACATAACAAGTTCCACGTAAACATGAGGAGGAATGTCTTTAGCTAAAGAGTGGTAGAGCCCTGGAGCAGGCTGCCCAGAGAGGTTGTGGAGCCTCTATCTCCGCAGACTCTTAAAACCCATCTGGATGCATTCCTGTGTGACCTGCCCTAGGTGATCTTGCTTTGGCAGGGGGGTTGGACTGGCACAGACTGCCCAGAGAGTTTGTGGAGTCTCCTTCTCTGCAGCCTTTGTAGCCCTGACTGGATGTGTTCCTGTGCCACCTGTGCTGGATTCTCTGGTCCTGTTCTGGCAGTGGTTTGGATTAGAAGCTCTCCAGAGGTCCCTTCCAAGCCCTACCATCCTGAAACTCCATGTGGTTCTGTGAGAATGGAACTGAAGGAGTCAGTATATCATATTAACATCTTTTCTTTCAGTCCACATGTGATGGAGAATATTAACTTTCATGAAAATCTCACTGATATTATACTTCATTTCATTTATTTTATTTCAAGTTCATTATCTGTGATCAGGGTTTGAAAGCCCCTCAGAGAGCTCTTATCTACCATGCAAGCCAACAAAGTAATTGAATTTATTTTCACTATGTTTAATTGTATTCTGTCTGATTCCAGGAGAACAGTTTTCATTTCAGCTGAAAAATGTTGACTCCATGGTAGGGCAGTGTAAGGCACAAAACTCCACACAGGTTCCTTAAAGGATAAATGGAAAAATCTGCATCTAATAGCACTGTATCATAATACAGCATTTAACAGAATCTGTTTATTTGTTTTCTTTTCTAAATGATGTATTTAGTTTTCTAGTGACAGGGCAAATAATTACTGCAAAGCATTCCTCTGCAGCTAATTGGAGCTCTGCTTCCACAGAACCACAGAACCAAAGAATGGTGAGGCTTGGAATGGAGCCTTGAACATCATCCAGTCCAAACTCCCTCTGCTAGAGCAGGATCACCCAGAGGAAATCACATGGGAACATGTCATAGAATCTTAGAATGCTTTAGGTTGGAAGGGACCTCAAAGCTCAGCCAGTTCCAATCCCCTGCCATAGGCAGGGACACCTCCCACTAGAACAGGTCGCTCAAGGCCTCATCCAACCTGGACCTGAACACCTCCAGGGACAGAGCAGCCACAACCTCCCTGGCCAACCTGTGCCAGTGTCTCATCACCCTCACTGCAAACAACTTCTTCATAACATTCCATTTCAGTCTTCCCTCTGACACTTTAAACCCATTCCTTCACCTCCTGTCATTACAAGACCTTGTCAGTAGTCCCTCCCCAGCCCTCCTGTAGCCCCCTTCAGACACTGGAAGGCCACTGCAAGGCCTCCTGGAAGCCTTCTCTTCTCCAGGCTGCAGAGCCTCAACTCTCTCAACCTGTCCTCATAGCAGAGCTGCTGCAGCCCTCTCAGCATCTTGGTGGCCTCCTCTGGACTGGCTCCAACAGTTCCATGTCCTTCTTGTGTTGGGGGCTCCAGAACTGCACACAGTACTCCAGGTGGGGTCTGAGGAGAGGATAGTAAAGGGGCAGAATCCCCTCCCTTGCCCTGCTGACCACATTGCTCTTGCTGCAGCCCAGCACATGATTGCTGTCTGGGCTGCACTCACAATGCTGGCTCATACTGAGCTGTTCATCAATCCAGACCCCCAGGTCCTATTCCTCAGGGCTGCTGTCAGCCATTCCCCACCCAGCCTGGACTGGTGCTAGGTGCAGGACCTTACACCTGGCCTTGTTGGATGTCATGAGGTTGGCCTAAGCCCACCTCTCCAGCCTGTTCAGGTCCCTCTGAATTGATCTGGTCCCTCTAGCAAGTGACTGTGCCTCACAGCTTGGTGCCATCTCCAAACATGCTGAGTGTTCACTCAGTTTCAGGCAGGGTTTGAATGCCTCCAGAGCAGGAGACTTCACAGCCACTCTGGGCAGCCCGCTCCAGTGCTCTGCCACCCTCAAAAGGAAGCTCTTCTGTACATTTATATGGAACCTTCTGTGCTCCAGTTTGTGTCCACTGCTCATTGTCCTGTCAATGAACACCACTGAGAAGAATTTGGCTTCATCCACCTATGACACTCATCCCATTGATACTGAGCAGTATTTATGGGATCCCACTCAGTCTCCTCCAGTACCCTCAGCATCTCAATGTCTTTCTGCTGGGCTTTTTCAGTAGTTCTCTTCTTGAACTGTTGAGCCATGAATTACACAAAGTATTACAGATAAGGCCTCACCAGGGCAGAGAGGCAGAAGAACCTACTTGCTGCATCTTGCCATAGTTTGAAGCTCTCTGCAAGTGAACAAAGTGCTTTGTGCACAAAACTAGGCTAAGCACAATCAGCAGCTGCTCTTTACCAGTGAATGCAGTTGGTTATCATTAGCTGTGTTAGCTGTGTCACACAACAGACAATGGAGAAGGACAGTTGCACACTCGTGTTGTATTCATTCAGCTGAGATAACTGCTTGAAAGAGCTCTTTTCAGCAGGAAGGAGAGCTGAGGAAAGGGACCTGTCTGCCACAGGCTGCAGGGGAAGATAAGGGGAGAAGACAGATCGTTTTTAGAGTAATGGCATAATTGCAGCATCATTAAGTACTAAGAAAATGGTCAAGGACATTTCTGTCACTGGAATACCCTAAAGCCACACAAAATTTCCTCCTGAGCAGAGAGACTGAGGGAGTTGGGACTGTGCAGTCTGGAGAGGAAAAGGCTCTGAGGTGACCTTATAGTGGCCTTTCAGTATCTGAAGAGGGGTACAAGAAAGCTGGGGAGGGACTTTTTAGGATGTCAGGTAGTGATAGGACTGAGGGGAATGGAACCAAGCTAGAAATGGGTAGATTCAGACTGGATGTTAGGAAGAAGTTCTTCAGCATGAGAATGGTGAGACCCTGGAATGGGTTGCCCAGGGAGGTGGTGGAAGCCTCATCCCTGGAGGTGTTTAAGGCCAGGCTGGATGAGGCTCTAGGCAACCTGATCTAGTGTGAGGTGTCCCTGCCCATGGCAGGGGGGTTGGAACTGGATGATCCTTGTGGTCCCTTCCAATCCTGACTGATTGTATGATTCTATGATAAGTTGGTCCAGTCTGGGGGACAGGAACCTGCAGATCTCCTTCCCAACCTTTCAGGCAAAGTAAATATTATGTGGATGGCAGATCTAACTAACCTTGTCTCCTTCTCCATTCACATCCACTGCTTCAAACAAACCCTCTTGTGACGAGACCTTTTCCTTTCATTCCTCAGTACTAGCCCAATAAAACAGCAAATGTCAAAGCCAGAGTGTGCAGCCAACTAGAAGAGCTGGCATTTAGAAAATAAATTGCTGTTTAACAGCTCTGCATTACTAGTTATAAACAAGTACAACTGTGCTCCTGAAAGAGATGTGCACACTGAATCAGGAACTGCCTCCTCTAATCAAAGCTGTACCTCAGAAGAACCTTTTACAAGCAATAAAAAAAAAAAAGAAGTTGATGCAAGCAGTTCAGAAAATCACACAGAATCCTAGAATCACAGAATAGTAGGGGCTGGAAGGGACCTCCAAAGCTCATCCAGCCACAGCAGGAACACCTACAGCAGGTCACACAGGAACACATCCAGGCAGGGTTTGAATATCTCCAGAGGGGGAGACTCCACAACCTCCCTGGGCAGCCTATTCCAGGGTTCTGTCACCCTCACAGGGAAAAAAATACCTTCCTCATGTTTCCATGGAACTTCCTATGCCTCAGCTTCCACCACTGCCCCTTGTGCTGTCATTGGACATCACCCAGCAGAGCCTGGCTCCAGCCTTTGGGTACTCACCCTGCACATCTTTATCACGATGTCCGAGGTCACTCCTCAGACTCCTCCCAGCAGCACAGCCTCAGCTCCCTCAGGCTCTCCTCCTAAAGAAGATCTTCCACTGCCTTCAGCACCTTTGTGGCTCTGTGCTGGAGTCTCTCAAGCAGTCCTGGCTAGATGGCCCACACTTGTGGTAAATGGAATTGAATCCAGTTGGTGACTGGTCACAAGTGGTGTCCCCCAGGGCTCAGTGCTGGGGCAGACCCTGTTTAGCAATCTGTATCATGATATAGATGAGGGAACAGAGTCACTCTCTGTAAGTTTGCAGGTGACACACAATTCAGTGGGAGTGTTGATCTCCTTGAGAGTAGGCAGGCTCTACAGAGAGATCTGAGCAGGCTGGATCCATGGGCTGAGGTCATTCACATGAAGCTTAACTAAACTAAGTGCCAAGTCCTGCACTTCGCTTCCAACAACCTCATGAACCCTCCAGGCTTTTGGCAGAGTGGCTGGAAACTGCCCTGCAGAGAGAAACTTGGGGATATTGGTAGGGAACCAGCTGAGAATGAGCCAGCAGTGTGCCCAGGTAGCCAAGAAGGTAACTAGCAGCCTGGCCTGGATTAGAAACAGTGTGACCAGCAGAAGTAGGGGACAGATTGTGCCTCTGACCTCAGTACTGGTTTGACCACACCTTGAGTAGTGGGTCCACTTTTGAGCTCCTCACTACATGAAAGATATGGAGATGCTGGAGTGTGTGCAGAGAAGGGCAACAAAGCTGGTGATGGGCTGCTGAGTAGAGGCTGGCAAGCAGAGATTGCTTAGCCTGAAGGAGAGGAGGCAGAGATGAGACCTTATTGCTCTCTGCAGCTGGAAGGAGGTTGGAGTGAAGCCATTGTTGGCCTTTTTTCCTAAGCATGTATGACAGGACAAGTGGCAATGGCCTCAGGCTGTGCCAGGGAAGGGTTAGGTTGGATATTAGGAAGAATTTCTTTACAGAATGATTTGTCAGACATTGGAACAAGCTGCCCAGGTATGTGGCAGAGTCAGCATCCCTGGAGGTGTTCAAGGAACAAATAGGGACATGGTCATGGAGGTGTTGGGTGGAAGGTTGGACCTGAGGATCTTAAGAGAAGTTTCCCAGCCTTAGTGACTGTCTGATTCTAGAATATCAGTGAAATGTATCTAACAGTAATATTCACAGTAGCAAGCAGAGAGCTAGTAAATGTTATCCATATGTATATATATATTTAACTGGAGCTACTCCATGGAGGCAGGGACACCTTCCACTCATCTGGGTTGCTCAAGACCCTGTCCCACCTGGCCTTGAACACCTCCAGGGAGGGGACATCCACACCTTCGCTGGGCAACCTGTGGTAGTTTACTAGTCAGACAAGTGGGAAATATCTCAAGACCCCTCACTGGCACACTCTTGAATAACTATTGCAGGTAAAGACTGGTTTTTGAATGACTGCTTGCTGCAGCAAGCACATGGGTGTCTGATCTTCTTCATATGAGTCTGAACATACATTAGGATGTCATCTGCTGAAGAAAACTGTGTTTCTATTTTTAAGAAGCAAATATCTTTGGAATTTCTCATCTAATTAATAAAACTTACTTGCAGCCACAGCAAATTTGATCTGACACTCTGTTCAGGATTTGGTTGAAATACAGCAAGGTTGTGGTCATTATTAGAGCAGTTATGGAATTTCCCCAAGCACAGGAATTGAAAGGAACTGTAAGACAACGTCTAAGGAACATTGATCCGTGAGAATTTCAGAGACAGCTCTGCCTGCAACAATAAAATCTGTTACTTCATCATTGCCAATATCAGACCAGCTTGTACTGGACTTCTGTTCAGCCACACGTGCAGGTGTCCTGAAATCATCTTCTGTCTTACAGAATCGGAGACTCATAGAATGTCTGGGCTGGAAGGGACCTGTAAAACTCATCCACTCCAATCCCCTCTGCAGTCAGCAGGGACGTCCTCAACTAGACCAGGTTGTCCAGAGCCCTCCCCAGCCTCACCTTGAATATCTCCAGGCATGGGGACCTCCCTGGGCAACCTGTTTCAGTATTCCACCACCCTCACGGTGCAGAACTTGTTCCTCACATCCAATCTCAATCTGCTCTGCTCTAGTTTGAAGCCATTGCCCTCGTCCTGTCCCTGCAGGCCTTTGCACGCAGTCTCTCTGCAGCCTTCTTGTTGCCCCTGTCAGGTCCTGGCAGTCTGCTCTTAGGTCTGCCTGGAGCCTCCTCTTCTCCAGGCTGAACCCCCCCAGCTCCCTCAACCTGTACTCCTCACAGAGCTGCTCCAACCTCCTGATCATTTTCATGGCCTTCTTTGACCTTCCTCCATCTTCTTCATTCTCTGCAGCGTTGAGGTGTAATCTCACAACCCTGCCACCACAAAAGCTGTTTGGTTTTGAAGTGTGTGTTTTCAGATTTTCCCCCTAAGAACAGATCCACACCTGACTGAAAGCCAGCAGGATGCTCTTTGTTTCAGCCCAAATATCAATAACAAATTAGGTTAACCATGTCTTACACACTCACTGTCCTGACTGACCAGTATAGACCAGAGGTTGTCCTGCTGGAACGCAGATCAGTGGATAACGGCCTTGGAGTGCTGGTGGGCAGCAGATTCTGCACGGGCCAGCAATGTGCCCTTGTGGGCAAGAGAGCCAATGGCAGCCTGGGGGGCATCAGGAAAAGTGTGGCCAGCAGGGATAGGGAGGTTCTTCTTCCCCTCTGCTCTGCCCTGCTGTGACTACTCTTGCAATACTGTGTCCAGTGCAGGAGAGACAGGGACCTGCTGGAGAGAGTCCAGCAGAGAGCCACAAGGATAACTGGGGGACTTGTGCGCCTCCCCTGTGAAGAGAGACTGAGAGCCCTGAGGCTGTTTAGTCTGAAGAAGGGAAGGCTGAGAGGGGATCTGAGCAATGTCTATCAATAATTGAGGGCTGGGGGTCAAGTGGAGGGGGCCAAGCTGTTTAGGGTGCTGCACAGCAATAAGCCAAGGAGCGATGGATACAAACTGGAACAGAGAAGGCTTCAACTCAGCATGAGGAAGAACTTTGCTGTAAGGGCACAGCAGTGGCACAGGCTGCCTAGAAAGGTTGTGGAGTCTCCTTCTCTGAAGCCTTTCCAACTCCCCCGGATGCATTCCTGTGTGGACTACCCTGGGTGATGCTGCTTGGACAGAGTGATTGGACTGGATGATCTCTGGATCCACAGTCTGTGATTCTGTGAACTGATTGGAGAGAAATACAATATAGATACTGAAATGGAATGTTCTTTGGAAGGGAGGAATGTTCTCCAGAGATCTTTTCCAAGCTTAATGATTCTATGGTTCTGCCAAGACACAAGTGACAGAATGAGAGGAAATGGTCTTGAGTTTCACCAGGGAAGGTTTAGGCTGGATTAGAAGAAAGTATTTGACTGAAAAAGTTCTCAAGCACTGGCACAGGCTGCCCAGTGAGGTGGTCAAATCCCCATCCCTGGAGGTGTTTCAAAGAGGCAGAGATGTGGTGCTGAGGGCCGTGGTTTAGCACCAAACTTGGTAGAGTTAGAGAACAGTTGGACGTGATGGTCTTAAAGATCTTTGCCAATCAAAATGATTCTATGATCTTTTCTGATCTGACTACTGTCCTGTAACAGGTACCCTTCAGAGGATGCTAACATTTAGGTGAGTGGCACTAGAAATGCTCTGCAGCAGCTAGGCCATTTTTCTTTATTAGCCAACAGCTTTAAATGTTTTTAAATGATTTCCAAAGGCTTTGCAGCAGAGTGGCAGCTAATTATTTAGAATTTCACATCAATCCAACTATTGCCATCCCAAGATGTCCTTTCTCATAGATGAGCCATGAATGGCTCATAGTGTCTGCAACCCACCTGGCTGTAAAGGGAACCACTTCATTCCTAGTATGATTTCCAGATTTCCTCACCTGTATAAGATCTGGAAAATTCGGATTGAAGAGGAAGGAATTAGGTTATCTTATCAAAATGCCTTAACAGAGAAGCCTTCGTAGCCTTTCCTTCATCAACCTTACAAATGGACTAAGTGTACCAGATTTTGCAACTGGTAGATCACAGAATGGTTTAGGTTGGAAGGGACCTCAAAGCTCAGCCAGTTCCAACCCCCCAGCCATAGGCAGGACACCTCCCACTAGAACAGGTCACTCAAGGCCTTATCCAACCTGGACTTGAACACCTCCAGAAACAGAGCAGCCACAAACTCCCTGGGCAACCTGTGCCAGTGTCTCACCACCCTCACTGCAAACAACTTCTTCCTAACAACCACTTTCAATCTCCCCTCTGCCACTTTAAACCCATTCCTCCTCATCCTGTCATCACAAGACCTTGTCAGTAGTCCCTCCCCAGCCCTCCTTTAGCCTCCTTCAGATACTGGAACGCCACTGCCAGGTCTCCTGGAAGCCTTCTCTTCTCCAGGCTGCAGAGCCCCAACTCTGTCAGCCTGTCCTCACAGCAGAGCTGCTGCAGTCCTCTGAGCATCTTGGTGGCCTCTTCTGGTCTGGCTCCAGCAGTTCCATGTCCTCCTTGTGTTGGGGGCTCCAGAACTGCATGCAGTACGGGAGAGGAGAGGAGAGGAGGAGAGGGGAGGGGAGGGGAGGGGAGGAGTTGAGTATGAGCCAGCAGCGTGCCTGGCTAGCCAAGAAGGCCACCAGCAGCCTGGCCTGGATCAGCAATGGTAGGGAAGCAAGTGTAGGGAAGGGGTTGTATGCCTCTACTGGGTTTGGTTTTGGGTCACTCACTCCAGGACAGACACTGAGGTGCTGGAAAGTGACCAGAGAAGGGCAACAAAGCTGGTGAAGGGTCTGGAGAACAGGGCTGGGGAGGAGCAGCTGAGGGAAGTGGGGGTGTTTAACCTGGAGAAGAGGCTGAGGGGAGACCTCATTGCTTCCTGAAAGGAGGCTGGAGTGAGGTGAGGGTTGGGCTGCTCTCCCTAGTATCAGGTGATAAGACAGAAAGAAAATGGCCTGAAACTCTGCCAGGGAAGGTTTAGGTTGAACATTAGAAAAGATTTCTTTGCTGCAAGAGTGGTCAGGGACTGGAAGGTGGCTGTCCAGAGAGATGGTGGAGTCACCATCCCTGGATGTGTTCAGGCAACCTGTGGCCATGGCATTTGGAGACATGGTTGAATGGCTACGGTGGTGCTGGGTTGATGGTTGGACTGGATGCTTTCAGAGGCCTTTTCCAACCTAAACAATTCTATGATTCTGAATGTTTTTAATGGTAGAAAATGCTTTAAGTTTGTGGTGTAGAGGTCCTCAACTCATGCTTTGCACTAATTGGCAGTACCAAATGCTAAAGCCATTTACTCCCTTTTTTCACAACTGCAGCAGTCTAACTAATGAGGAAAAGAAAGAAGGGGAATAAGTAAATATTGTCATGTTAAAAAGGTTATTTCATCCAGAGAACACACAAAAATCAAAGAAACTGCTTTAGGAAAGTCCATTTTTTGTACTTTGAGATACAAAAAGTAGCAATAGAAAGAATTCCTCCGATACCACAGACTGGTGTGCTGAAGTAAAACATAGATAATGGCTCCCCTACCTCATGCATTTGGAAAGTAATCACTCCTGGTTAGCAGCAAAGAGCTTCAGTGAGCCCTGGCTTGTAAATCAATAGAGCTGAATTCTCCTGGTCCTATCCAAATTCCATTTCCATTTCAAATTGTGCAGCAAGGATCGGTGTGGATTTAGCTGTGATGGACAGGTAACAGCAGCAGCATCTGCAGACCTGCTTTTTACTGGAGTGGAGCTAAGGTGTCAGGGCTGCTGGGATGGACTGACACCTAACGTGGATGGGGAGGAGAGGAGCAATTTCCTCTCTCCCTTAAACCAGTAATGCCTTTATCCCACCCAGTCCCTCAGTCAGGAGGTTTCTGCCTTGTTCTGCCCTAATATGTACTTCATGTCCTAAAGGACTTGTCAAGTGCTGATTGCAGGAGTACTGCATGTGAAGAGCACTCACAGGTTTTAGACTCTGAAGTTGTTTTATTAATTAACTGTTACTTTTCATCTGATTTTCTGTTTGGTTTGGGGCTTTGTTCTTTAGGGTTTTTTTGTCTGGTTGGTTGGTTTGTTGTTGTTTGTTTATTTTCAGCTGTGAGCATTCCAATTTGTACTTTTGTTTGAGCTGAGGAAATCAGACCAGGGAGGCAGACTTCCAAATTAGAGCAGAGCAGATTGAGATTGGATATAAGGAACAAGTTCTGCACCATGTGGGTAGTGGAACACTGGAATAGGTTGTCCAGGGAGGTGGTTGGGTCCCCCATGCCTGGAGATCTTCAAGGTGAGGCTGGACAGGGCTCTGGGCAACCTCATCTAATGGAAGATGTCCCTGCTGATTGCAGAGGGGGTGGGAGTGGATGAGCTTTGGAGGTGTCTTCCAGCCCAGACCATTCTGTGATTCTATGATTCCATGTTATGTTTGGAATAGGCTGCCCAAGGAGATGGTGGAGTGCCCGTCCCTGTGGGTACTCAAGAAATGTGTGGGCATGGCACTGTGGGAGATGGTTTGATGGCCACAGTGGTGTTAGGCTGAACTTGATGATCTTAAAGGTCTCTTCCAACCAAAACAATTCTATGGTTCCATGACTTTAAGATTGCCCACTGTTGTAAACACAGCTGCTTTTACTTACTGTTCCTTACTGTTCCTAGGTTTGGAGTAGCCCCAAACTATAACTTAGCCAAAGCTGAAAATACAGCAGCAAGTGACCAAACACTCTTGAGAGTGGGGATGTAATGTTTGGGCACTTCACTACAATAAGGACATTGAAGTGCTGGAGCTGGTCCAAAGAAGAGCTACAAAGCTGGTGAAGGGCCTTGAACATGAGTCCTGTGAGGAATGAGTGAAGGAGCTGGGGTTGTTTAGTCCGGAGAAGAGGAGGCTGAGGGGAGACTTCACTGCCCTCTGCAACTACATCAAAGGAGATTGGAGCAAGGCAGGCATCCGAATCTGCTGCCATGCAACGAGTGACAGGACAAGAGGAAATGGCCTCAAGCTCTGCCAGGGGAGATGCAGGTTGGGTATTAGGAAAAATTTCTTCCCAGAAAGGGCTATCAAGCATTGAACAGGCTGCCCAGGGAGATAGTGAACACCTGGAGGTGTTCAGAAGAGACATGGATGTGGTGCTGAGGGATGTGGTTTAGTGCTGGTAGCTTAGTAGGAGTTTTGAGATGGTGAGCTCTAGGTGAGCAGCTAAGCTTAATGATCTCAAAGGTCTGTTCCAACCTCACCAGTTCCATGATTCTGTGTTTAGATCATGAACAGTGCCTGGACTTAAATTTGCTTACACAATACTTTGAATTCCTTTCTATTCCGCAGGCCTGAGAGCCTGGTAAATCACAGCTCTGTGGAGTGCAGCTCATTGTACTGAGATACCACCTTCTGTGCATCAGCAGAGCTGCATCTTAGGGCAGCATACTCAGGAAGCTTTCTGTGCCGCCTGTTATCTCTCCTTTGTGTGTTTCTCTCAGAAGAGTTTACACAAAGTTGTCCTTCTGGGTTGTGAGGTGCCTTTTAGGGCATCTTTGACTGTATCAAGGAATTATCAGGGAGAGTCACGGAATTACACAATGTATCCTGTCAGAAGAGACCTCTAAGCCCACCCAGTCCAACCTTCCACCCAGCGCTGAAGGGCCAACACCAAACCATGTCTCCAAGCACCAGCTCCAAAGGCTGCTTGAACACCTCCAGGGATGTGGACTGCAGCACTGCCCTGGGCAGACCATCCCAGTGTCTTAGAAGCCTCTCTGGCAAGAAATATTTCCCAGCATCCAGCCTGAACCTCCCCTTGGGCAGCTTGGAACCATCTCCTCTGCTCCTGTCCCTTGCCACCAAGGAGCAGAGGCTGCCCCCTCCTCGCTCCAACCTCCCTGCAGGGAGTTGTAGAAAGCAAGGAGGTCTCCCTCAACCTCCTCTTCTCCAACCTCAATACCCACAGCTCCCTCAGACCCTCTTCACAGCGCAGCTGCTCCAGGCCCTGCTCTGGACTCACTGCCCTTCTCTGGACAGGCTCCAGCCCATCAATGTCCTTCCTGCAGTGAGGGGCCCAGAGCTGAACACAGCACTCGAGGTGTGGCCTTGCCAGTGCTGAGCACAGGATGACCCCCTCTTGTCCCTGCTGCCCACCCTGTTTCCAACCCAAGCCAGGATGCCATTGGCTTTCTTGGCCAATGTCTCTAACAGTTAACGGGCACTGGGGAAAACTGGAAAACAGGAATAAAGTCATAACTCTGAAATGACTCTGGGGTCCTTCTGGGAGTTGAAAGGACTGACTGGATGTTTCAGATGAGGTGAAAATATTTGCTTCAGTTAACTGGAAGCAGGTTGTAGTGAGACTGGTGTTGGCCTCCCCCGCCATGTAACAAGAGGTAAGGGCTTCAAGCTGCACCAGGGGAAGTTTTTGTTTGGATGTTAAGGAGAGTTTCATTACTGAAGAAGTGGTGGGGCATTGGAGCAGGTTGTTCAGGGAGGTGGTGGAGTCACCAAGTAGATGTGACACTTCAAGACATGGTCTAGTAATGATGGAGGTGCTGGGTAGAAGGTTGGACTTGATGATCTTAGATGTCTTTTCCAAACATAATGATTCTGTGATTCTGTTTCTACTACTTCTGTGATTAAGAGGGATAATGTAGTAAGTCACTCATGAAGGCTGTGAATCTTGTTGGGTCATGCAGCAGAGCATCTGAGCAAGAAGACTTAGTTTTTCTTCTGTAATATACTTGAATATATCAATTTTAGTACAGAATACATGATTTATAGTAGGCAATATATTTATAGTACAGCCATTTTATATTGAGATTGGCTGCTGACAAAGCTTCTTGCCTTTCTGTCACAGGATGGTGGAGTTGGGAAGGGACATAGGATCATACACAGAATGGTCTGTGTTGGAAGGAACCTCCAAAGGTCATCCTGTACAACCCCCTCTGCAGTCAACAGGGACATCCTCAACTAGAGCAGGTTGTCCAGAGATACTGATAAGTATTAATGATGTCCCTCTTCAGTCTCCTCTTCCCAATCTAAGCATCCCCAGGTCTGGAGATCATCAAGTCCAATCCCCCAGCTAAAACAGGGTCACCTAGAGCAGGTCACACAGGAACACGGTCCATTGAAGAGATTTTAATGAGATGTTATGCACAAGCCCTGTGAGGAGAGGCTGAGGGAGCTGGGGGTGTGCAGCCTGTAGAAGAGGAGGCTCAGGGCAGACCTCATTGCTCTCTACAACTGTTTGAAGGGAGACTGCAGACAGGTGGGGTTGGTCTCTTCTGCCAGGCAGCCAGGGACAGAACAAGAGGACACAGCCTCAAGCTGCAGCAGGGCAGGTTCAGGATGAATGTTATGAAGAAGTTCTTCACTGTAAGAGTGATTGACATTGGAATAGGCTGCCTGGGGAGGTGTTAGAGACCCCATCCCTGGAGGTGTTTAAATGGAGGCTGAATGTGGTACTAGTGCCATGGATTAGAAGGTGTTAGGTGATAGGCTGGACTCAATAATCTCAGAGGTCTTTTCCAACCTGATTAATTCTGTAACAGTTATTTTATTCACTTCCTAAACTGTTCTTTTTAGCCTGACTTTGTATGCATTTACATGTAATTTTTCTGAGTTTAGGACAGGTTTGCTTTGTTTTGGTTTTTTTTTTTCACATTTAGGAATTCAGGGAAGAATTCCTTCCTCACTTTTCCTTCCTGGCTCTCTGCGTCGCATTTCTTTTGATTTTATTGTTGTTGTTGCTGTTGTTATATTTCTCCTTTAATAGAGGTCTTTAATTACCCTGCACTTGCAAAGCTTTATACCTTTCTAATGTCCTTTTTATATTCTCTTTAGCAAATTTATCCATTTTTATGTAGACCTTTAAATCAAACAAAATATTAATGAATCACAGTGAGGGTCTGAATATGCTGTGACGCAGCATGATAAAGAACATCCTCAACAGCTAATAGAAATCTTAATAAAGAACCTAGAGCACAATAATCATAGACTCAGAGAATCATAGAAATGTTTGGGTTGTAAGAGACCTGCAAAGTTCATCCAGTCCAATCCCCTCTGCTTTCAGCAGAGACATCCTCGACTAGATCAGGTTGCCCAGAGCCCTGTCCAGACTCACCTTGAATATCTCCAGGAATGGGAACCCAACCACCTCCCTGGGCAACCTGTTCCAATGTTTCAGCACCCTCATTGTGCAGAACTTGTTCCTCACATCCAATCTCAGTCTGCTCTGCTCTAGTTTGAAGGCACTGTCCTCATCCTGTCCCTGCAGGCCTTTGCAAACAGTCTCTCTGCAGCCTTCTTGTTGCCCCTTCAGGTCCTGCTCTTAGGTCTGCCTGCAGCCTTTTCTTCTCCAGGCCCAACTCCCCCAGCTCCCTCAGCCTGTGCTCATAGCAGAGCTGCTCCTTATTTTCCTTAGATAATGTTGTTTTTTTTTTTTTTTTAAAAAATAATTGCACAAATCACAGCATCACAGAATTGTTTTGGTTGGAAAAAACCTTTAAGAACATCAAGTCCAACCATTCTCTTACTCTACCAAGTCTTGATGTCATTTGCTCTGTAGAAGTCTCTTGGGACAGAGGAAAGCTGCAAGGAATTCAGTTGCGATGATAGCAAAAGTGAAGCCTTTGCATCCTTCCCAAGCAGGCTTGGGAGATGCCCTTGTCTAGTTCCTGAAGACTCTGAAAAGGAGATCAGGAGCTGGGAAAGCTAAAGGAAAAGCTGGTGGTGTAGCACTGAGCTTTATCAACTCTGGCTTGGCTCGGCTCAGCTCTTTTGGTCTTGTACCAGAAGAAAGCAAAACCACTGCCCTGTATGAAATGGTGTTTGAAATATGGTATCATGCCACGTTCCTGAGCAGGGTGGCATGACCTTAGTGGCACAACCACTAAGTCTGTTCCTATCACAGCCAATCAGCCTTCTATTTTGGTTTTTGTTTTTTTCCAGAGATAAATATGGAAGCAACAGATGGTTCATGACCATGATCTGCATAATAAACCATGGAGCAGGAATATTTCTGTCACCAAAGACTGACAATGCCCATGTTCTCCATATCTTTACATATAAAGTTCCAAATAAGCAAGGGGAGAACAAAATCAGAGAATCATAGAATGTGGGAGATCATCTATTCCAACCTGCCTGCTACAGTAGCTTCACCTAGATCAGGCTGCACAGGAATGGGATCCAGGGGTGCATTAAGAAAAGTGTGGGCAGCAGATGGAGAGAGGTTCTCCTCCCCCTCTACTCTACCCTGGTCAGGCCCCACCTGGAATACTGCATCCAGTTCTGAGCTCCCCACTTCAAGAGGGACAGGCATCTACTGGAGAGAGTCCAAGGCAGGGCTGCAAGGATGCTGAAAGGCCTGAAGCACTGCCTGAGGAGGAGAAGCTCAGAGCCCTGAGGCTGTTCAGTCTATAGAGGAGAAGGCTGAGAGGGGATCTGAACAATGTCTGTCAAGAGCTGAGGGCTGGGAGTCAGGAAGAAAGGGACAGGGACAGCCTCTGCTCACTTGTGCCCTGACATAGGCCAAAGGGCAAGGGATGGAAACTGCAGCACAGGAAGTTGCAGCTCAAGATGAGAAAAAACTTCTTTGCTATAAGGGTGAGAGAACAGTGGCACAGGCTGCCCAGAGAGGTTGTGGAGTCTCCTTGTCTGGAGCCTTTCCAGCCCTGTCTGGATGTGTTCCTATGCCACTTGCACTGGATTTTCTGGTCCAGCTCTGGCAGAGAGGTTGGACTGGAAGCTCTCCAGAGGTCCTTTCCAACCCCTAACATCCTGGGATCCTGTGTGAATGTGTCCAGGCAGGTTTGGAATCTCTCCATAGGAGAACACAGAATCTCTGTGGGCAGCCTGCTCCAGTGTTCTCAGATGCAAATTCTCCATCTCCCAGTTGCACCTGGGAAATAAAGTCAGGAGTTGCTTTGTTATGAACTCATGGCAGTTCCATCAAATAAACAGGATTTCCACATTAGCCTACAACCTGCCTTCCACCTTTGAATCCAAAGCACTCTGCTAAGACAATGTGCTGTCAAGTGACAATTCAATTAAACAGCCAAACCATCTATCATCAGCTCTCAGTAATTAAAATGTCCTCTGTTATCAGCACTACCATCCATTAGTTAAAGGCAAGATCCATTTCAACAGAGGACAATCAGCAAAATGAGTTACAGCCCATTTAATTAATCAGCTCTTAATTACCAAAGGCTGACAGATTCTTTAATTTTTGTTTTGTTTTGTTTTGTTTTTTTACTTTGTTTTACAGAAGAAGATCCAAAAGCAGCACTGTGGAAATGGCTGAAGATGAAAATAATAAAAAGCTATTAATAGGATGCCCACAGTTGAGTCTTTAAAATGGTATTTTGGATATTGCTCTCCACAGCTGCCTGAAAGGAGGTTGCAGTGAGGTGGGGTTGGTCTCTTCTCCCTCCTACCAGCTGATAGAATGAGAGGAATGGCCTCAAATGGTGCCAGGGCAGGGCTAAGTTGGAGATTAGGTAAAATGTCTTTGGTGAAAGAGTGGCCAGGGATTAAAACAGGCTGCCCAATGTGGAGCTGTTCATGAAATGTGTGGCCATGGCATCTGGGGACACAGTTTAATGGCCATGGTTGTATTGATTGACTTGGTGGTTGGACTCACTGATCGTGGAGAGCTTTTCCAACTGGAACAATTCCGCTTTTCTTTGATTCTGTATTCAGTGGCTTCTCAGTATTAGGTATTATGAACCTTTTCTGAGTTTTGTTTGAAGCCATTGCCCTCATCCTGTCCCTGCAGGCCTCTGCAAACAGTATCTCTGCAGCCTTCGTGTAGTCCTCTTTAGGTTGAAAGTTGCTCTTAGGTCTGCCTGGAGCCTTCTCCAGACTGAACCCCTCCAGCTCCCTTAGCCTATCCTCCTAGCAATGCTGCTCCAACGCCCTGATCATTTCTGTGGCCTCCTCTGGACCTTCTCCATCATGTCAATGTCCTTCCCACACTGAGGGCTCCAGAGCTGGATGCAGCAGTGCAGGTGAGGTCTCAGCAGAGTAGAGCAGAGGGGCAGGATCCCTTATCTTCATCTCTGCCCATGGTACTTTGGATGCGGCCCAGGCTGCCATTGGCCTCTGCATGGCAAGCTCACACTGCCTGCTCATGTTCAGCTTTTCCATCAGCATCCCCAAATCCCTTTCCTCACGGCTGCTTTGCATCACCTCCTCCCCCAGTCTATACTGACAGTGAGGATTGTTCTGGTCCCGGTGCAAAACCCTGCACTTGCTATTGTTGAACCTTATGAAGTTCACCTGGGCCACCTCACCAGCTTGTCCTGGTCCCTCTGGAACATCGTAAACATAGATTGTTCTCCCTCTCTCGCCTTCCCAGAAGGCAAGTGTGACATATAGCTGTTGTGTGTGTCATTCTTAGTACAGATAACTCCCTGTGGGTAGCTTTTGATGATAATCACACTATCTCCCTCTCCATTAGAGTAATTATTTGTCTCTCCCTCCCTCCTGTGGCTGTTTGTTATGCCTACAATCTATCAACATAATTGTTATGGGTTGTAAACGTACATCTTCTCTCCTGGTGGCTAATCCTTTACCTTGTTTCCATTATGCTTATGATTAGGTGACACTTTTGACCAGAATAAGCTGTCCTCTATGAACAAAGCCTTAGAACTTAGGGGGGAAAAAGCATAAAACTGTTACCAAAATACTATCTGGCCTCTTATGGATATTTCTGTCATAGGAAACAAAGTGATTTTTAGGCATGGGTCCTTCCTTAGCTTGTTGCATTCCTTTAACAACATTATTTCCACTCCTCTATTTTGTAAGACCAGGTTTACCTTTCCTGACTCAACATGGTGTTACACCTGTACCATCCTGTTTCACAACATTATTAGAACAGCAGTAAAGTCTCCCTTGCCCTTTCCACCTTTCCCTTCCCTCCCCATCTCCTCCTCTCCTCTCTTGTCCTCATCTCTTCTCCTTCCTTCCTTCCTTCCTTCCTTCCTTCCTTCCTTCCTTCCTTCCTTCCTTCCTTCCTTCCTTCCCTCCTTCCTTCCTTNCTTTAAGATCATCAAGTCCATGGCACCGGTGCTGGGCATCTGTTGGGACTGAGCAGATAGTGAACAGTCTGAAGATTCTATTAGAATAGCCTTCTGAAATGACACAAAACATGTGTCTGGTAGTGAATGCCTCACAAGCTAGAGACAGCAGTAATTTATGTATCAATACTCTGGTTATATTTTATATAATTTCAAGGTCTTTTAGTCTATAAACAAAGGGAGAAAAAAAATCAAATTTAAAAAGTTGTCATCATTTTTCCTGTACTTTTTTTTTTTTGCCAGAAAAGTTTGATGTTTGCATCGTGTTATGAAGGAAAACTTTGCTACCAGATGAGCAGGCAGATAGTTCAAGCCCGAAAATAACAAGCTTCCAACACTGCCTTCAGTCCTGGAGGCAGCACATGCCATTATCTACAAAATAAATGCCAACAGAACTCTGCCAGATCTCTTATTTCCATAAAGGAAATTGTCTAATGTATTAAAGTTCAGATGAAAGCTGCCTCTTGGAGTCTTAGGCTCTTCCTATCATGTTGCAGTGTAGGTTTTATTAACTAGTGGATTTTACAAACAGCCAGGATTTAAACAAGTGTGGAATTCTACCCATACGTACTCATGGATCCAATCTAGAGAAGGGGAGATTTAGATTAGACCTTAGAAAGAAGTTCTTCATTATAAGAGGGGTGAGAGACTGGCACAGGTTGGTCAGGGAGGTGGTGAAAGCCTCATCCCTGGATGTTTTCAATGCCGAACTGGATGTGGCTCTGGGCAAGCTGATCTAGTGTGAGGTGTCCCTGCCCATAGCACGGGGGGTTGGAACTGGATGATCATTGAGGTCTCTCCCAACTCTGACAATCCTGTGATTGACTATATATATGATTATAATGATAAATATTTTAGAACCCTCTCACAATACAGAGTGTAAGTAGTACTTGGTTCCTCTGAAGATACTCTGTCCTCTTGCTTTAAGCTTTCTGCAGGCAAACAGAGTGCATACAGCCCAGACAGCAACCATGTGCTCGGCTGCAGCAAGAGCAGCATGGCCAGCAGGGCAAGGGAGGGAATCCCCTCTGCTCTCCTGAGACCCCCACCTGGAGTACTGTGTGCAGTTCTGGAGCCCCCAACACAAGAAGGACATGGAACTCTTGAAGCCAGTCCAGCGGAGGCCACCAAGATGCTCAGAGGGCTGCAGCAGCTCTGCTATGAGGACAGGCTGAGAGAGTTGGGGTTCTGCAGCCTGGAGAAGAGAAGGCTTCCAGGAGACCTTGGAGTGGCCTTCCAATATCTGAAGGGGGCTTCAGAAGGGCTGGGGAGGGATTACTGACAAGGTCTTGTAATGAGAGTATGAGGAGGAAGGGTTTGAACTGGCAGAGGGGAGATTGAAAGTGGATGCTAGTAAGAAGTTGTTTGCAGTGAGGGTGATGAGACACTGGTACAGGTTCCTCAGAGAGGTTGTGGCTGCTCTGTTTCTGGAGGTGTTCAGGGGTAGGTTGGATGAGGCCTTGAGTGACCTGTTCTAGTGGGAGGTGTCCCTGCTTACGGCAGTTGGAACTGGCTGAGCTTTGATGTCCTTTCCAACCTAAATCATTCTATGATTCTAAACAAGGCAATGTGTTAATGATCCTGGCTCTGAGAAGAGTGCAGAACTGTTTAATATTCTTTTCATGTGGAGGCTGTTGTCTGATCATTAATCATGTTTAGTTGCACCTGCAATTATTTTTCCATATATTTAATACGCCGATTTTCTTGCACTGACTGCTCTCAGAAGGTTTGGAAGAGAGATTGAAATGATATTAATTGTTATGTTCCTTCCAGGATCGCTTCAATGCCAATGTGACCACAGAGTGATGTTGGGAAATGTCAAAGTTCCCGTAAGAGAAGAAAGATTTGAGGAGAGTTTACAAACCTTTTGCATAGAATTATCATAGTATCACAGTATCACCAAGGTTGGAAGAGACCTCACAGATCATCAAGTCCAACCCTTCACCACAGAGCTCAAGGCTAGACCATGGCACCAAGTGCCACGTCCAACCTTGCCTTGAACAGCTCCAGGGACGGCGACTCCACCACCTCCCTGGGCAGCCCATTCCAGTGTCCAATGACTCTCTCAGTGAAGAACTTTCTCCTCACCTCGAGCCTAAACTTCCCCTGGCGCAGCCTGAGGCTGTGTCCTCTCGTTCTGGCGCTGGCCACCTGAGAGAAGAGAGCAACCTCCCCCTGGCCACAACCACCCCTCAGGTAGTTGTAGACAGCAATAAGGTCACCCCTGAGCCTCCTCTTCTCCAGGCTAAACAATCCCAGCTCCCTCAGCCTCTCCTCGTAGGGCTGTGCTCGAGGCCTCTCACCAGCCTCGTCGCCCTTCTCTGGACACGCTCAAGCATCTCAATGTCCCTTCTAAACTGGGGGGCCCAGAACTGAACACAGTACTCAAGGTGTGGTCTAACCAGTGCAGAGTACAGGGGCAGAATGACCTCCCTGCTCCTGCTGGCCACACCATTCCTGATGCAGGCCAGGATGCCATTGGCTCTCTTGGCCACCTGGGCACACTGCTGGCTCATGTTCAGGCGGGTATCAATCAGCACCCCCAGATCCCTCTCTGTCTGGCTGCTCTCCAGCCACTCCGACCCCAGCCTGTATCTCTGCATGGGGTTGTTGTGGCCAAAGTGCAGCACCCTGCACTTGGAGCCATTGAATGCCATCCCATTGGACTCTGCCCATCTGTCCAGGCGGTCAAGGTCCCGCTGCAGAGCCCTTCTGCCCTCCAACCCAGTCACATCTGCCCCCAGCTTGGTGTCATCTGCAAACTTGCTGATCACTGACTCATCAGCCCACGTCCAGATCATCTATGAAGATGTTAAAGAGGATGGGGCCCAGCACTGATCCCTGAGGGACACCACTAGTGACTGGCCGCCAGCTGGATGTGGCACCATTCACCACCACTCTCTGGGCTCTGCCCTCCAGCCAGTTCCTAACCCAGCACAGAGTGTTACCATCCAAGCCGTGGGCTGACATCTTAGCCAGCAGTTTGCTGTGGGGGACAGTGTCAAAGGCCTTGCTGAAGTCCAGATAGACCACATCCACAGGCCTCCCCACATCCACCAAGCGGGTCTAGAACTATTAAGGCTGGGAAAGACCTCTAAGATCACCAAGCCAATAACCATAGAACCGTAGAATTTTGGTTGGAGAAGACCTTTAAGATTATTGAGTCAAACTGTCCAACCCCTACCACCATGCACAGGAAACCACATCCCAAAGTGTGCTGTCCATATGCTTCTTGAGCACCTCCAGGGATGGGAACTTCACCACCTCCCTGAGCAGCCTGTTCCAATCCCTGACCACTCTTGCAGCAAAGAAACTTTTCCAAATCTCCAACATTAACCTCCCCTGGTACAATTTCAGGCCATTTCCTCTCATTCTATCACCTGATACTAGGGAGAACAGACCAAGCCCCACCTCACTCCAACCTCCTTTCAGGGAGCTGTAGAGAGCAATGAGACCTTCCCTCAGCCTCCTTTTCTCCACACTATACACTCCTAGTTCCTTAGCAGATCCTTCACCAGCTTTGTTGCCATGTCCCAAAATGCTGTGTCTGAGAATCCCTATTCTTCAAGCAAGTTCATTAACTTTCCAGCTACACGGCAGCTTTGGAGGAGGGTGTGTTTGTAGACCTGGCTTCACAGGTGCCCTTTGGTCCCCTGACCTCAAGAGGACAAGTTCTGCTCACATCCAAGCTGCCATTTGACCACACATTGTGCTGCAATCGCTCTCAAGTGTAAAAGCTATATAAAGGTGGGTTCAACACTTGGCACTGCATCTTGACTTTCAGAGCACAGCAGAGCCTCAAGCTGGTTTGGGTGAGTTTTGTCTTTCCCTGGTGAGGTTTCAGTGGTTGTGCCAGCAGTTTGGGCTATCGTGGTCATTTTCAAAGGAGAACTCGCTCAGTCTAGAGCCTCCTGACAGTATTCTACAGATCGCTCCAAAGTGCTGTGTGAAGGTGAAACTCCATCATCAGCAATGTTCTTGTTTCTAATGCTGTGCAGTGCAGGCGAGGACCTTCTGAGTGCCATTTGTCCTACTCTTGAATCTCAAGTGTCTAGTACTTGGAATTCTCCAGTGACAGTTTTGAGTTGGATTTCAGTTTGGATGCAACTGCAACACATAACCTAAGGAAAATAATCTTCACTCTGAGGGTGGCAGAGCCCTGAGGCAGGGTGCGCAGAGAGGTTGCGGAGTCTCCATCTCTGAGGGCATTCTGAACCACCTCCCACCCCCCCGCGCAACGTGTTCCTGTGAGATTTAGCTTGGGAGATCCTCTAGCAGGAGGAGTCTCATCCAACCCTGCCTTTCTGTGATTCTAACAGCCCCTCATTCTGTGGTGTGATAGTCTGAAGGGCTGTAAGGGACAGGAGACATCCTTGTGGCTCAGGATCGTCGGGAGAGTCGTTGGGTTAAGCGCTCGGTATGCGGCAGTTTGGCACTTGGCCCCCTGGGGCTTCGACCTCCGGACTGAGGAGCCTGGCGACTGCCTGACAGGAAAGGGTGGCAGAAAGCCCTGGAGATGGCTTTGGGCGCGCTCCGCCGGTCAGTCGGGGCAAGCTGGCAACTGCTTGGCAGCAAGGCGTGAGTCTACAAAAGGCTGCCGAGAGGCCTGCTAGAGACCCGCTCCAGGAGCTGTCTGCCGGGAGAGCAGGCGGTTACTGCCAGCCCGGAGGAGACGCTGCCTGCGCGCGTCTGCCCGCCCGCCCTTGAGGAGCCGTTGGCCTGCGCGGCCTTCCCGCCTGGCAGCCCGGCCGTGAGGAGCCGCTGCCTGCCTGCCTGCCTGCCTGCCTGCCTGCCTGCCCGCCTGGCAGCCCGGCCGTGAGGAGCCGCTGCCTGCCTGCTTGCCCGCCTGCCTTGCAGCCCGGCCGTGAGGAGCCGCTGCCTGCCTGCCTGCCCGGCCGTGAGGAGCCGCTGTCTCCCTGCGGCCTCCCTGCCTGCCTGCTGTGGCGTGCGTCTGAGATTGAAAAGCCGCCGCAGAGGGCCAGAGACAGCTGCATGGTGCCTGGCCCCACTCCCGCCTTCTCTTTGTGTCGTCCCCGCTCGACCGCCGCGGTAGTTACTTGCAGTCTGCCTGACTGTGGAAAAGCCTTTGACGCTGTTACCCACAGAATTCTTGTGCTCGTGGCTCGGACGAGCACATCTCTGCTGCATAAAGCGCTGCTGGATGAAAGGGCCCAAAGGGTGGGGAGACTGGAACGGGTCGCCCGGAGGAGTTGTGAATGCCTCATGCCTGGAAGTGCTCAAGGCGAGGCTGGATGTGGCTTTGGGCAACCTGATCTAGTGGACGGAGCGGCGCCAGGTAGTGTTTGAAAGGTTCCTTCCAGCCCAAGCAGTGATTCTCTGATCCTGTGACCTGGATGCTGCTCTTGAATGGCTGGGACCTCTTTGCAGCTGAGGGTCTGTCCCTCCCCCTCCCAGATGGACAGGGGACAGGGGAAAGCAGAGCAAAACGCAGATAGAAGCAATGTAATAAAGAGGATAAGCAGAGCAATAGACGGTGCAGAAGCAAAAGCAGAGAGAGATGTGAGTCTCCACTGCCCATCAGCAGGAGGTGGTCCCACTGGGAAGTGGAGCATGCAGAGTCTCCTGGGGAGGTTTGTGTCACAGGTGTAGCTGTAACAGAATGGCACTGTCAAGAGACAGTGAAAGGCACTTGTGAGCCCTGGGCTCCTCTAAGGTGTCAAACTGGGCTCCAGCCTGGGAGCTGCCTACAGGAGAGCATCCTGCATCCAGCCCCTGGGCACAGCTGCCCAATGAGACATCTTCCCCTCTCCAGGAGGGAAGATTTGCAGGCTGTGCTGCAGGAGCTCTCCATGAGCACCCCAAGAGCTGGTACCATGTCACTGGGCCTGGCAGGGAGGTCGCAGCCTGGGCGTCAGCACCCTGGGCCTGGCAGTGAGGTCGCAGCATGCCCTGTGACATCACAAAGCCTTGCTTGCTATAAATAGCAGCCCCTCAGGCCTTGGTCTCCACTGCAGCAGGAGCAGCAGCAAGCCATAGTCGTGGCAGTTGCTCAGCAGCAGACTCGTGGTTTGAGAGTAGAGGACCATGGCCCTTACAGGCGACCACTTCCTCTTCTTCCTCCTCGTCCTGGCCCTGCAAGTCCAGCCTGTGGGTGGAGCTCCACTGCGAGCAGGACGATCAAGTGAGTGGGCAGTGCTGGTGCAGCCCCTCCTGGCCAGCAGGCCCTTCTCCCCGAGGGGGTGATGCTTTTCCCTTCAGTGCTTCAGCCAGGGTTTGCTCTGTGGGCCTGAGGTCCCCAGGCCCTTCTGTAGCTTCGGCAGCCTCCACCTTCCCTGCTCCCACCTTGCTGCCTGAGCCCCTTCCAGTGCCTGCAGGCCACTGGGGCAGAAGTGGATCCCACCAAGCCATGACACATTTCTCAACTCTGCTTGCTCCTAGGTGAGGATGGAGGTGTAGGCACTTATCCAGCTCTGCAGCTGAATCTTGCTGACAAGTGGCAGCCCTTGGAGCATCACGCAGGTAACTTCTGGTGCCCCTCTCCTTGACAGGGCTCTGCCTGGCGCTCTGTGCTGCTGCCCTCTGCAGAGATGTCTGCAGCTGTGCCATGGGAACTCCTCTCCTGTGCTTCTTTGCAGATGTGCCCCTAGGCCAAGGCTTTCCAGCTTCCCAGATGGACTCCGGAACTGAGCCTCTGGCAGATGTCATGGGTAGGTCATGGCTCTTCCTCCCTTTGAGAGCTGCCGGCTCCAAGCCCAAGGGTCACCTAGTGCTGGCTACCTCAGCAGGCATGAGGGCAGACCTGCCCATGTTGGCCTCTGTCTGCGTGAGCCCCGATGGCTTCTGCCAGTCAGTTCTGCCCAGGCAGGTGCCGACAGGTGAGGGAATCTTCTCTGCGTGTTTACTTCCAGATGTGCCCTCAGAGACGAAGCTTCTGGAGCCCGCCCAGGACTGGCGTCCAGTGCAGCTCGGTTGGCTTGAAAGGGGTAAGCCACTTTGCTGCCTGAGCCCCTTCCAGTGCCCGCAGGTCACCCGGGCAGAAGTGGATCCCACCAAGCCATGAAACGTTTCTCATCTGTGCTTGCTCCTAGGTGAGGATGGAGGCATCGACACTTATCCAGCTCTGGAGCTGAATCTTGCTGAGAAGGCGCAGCCCTTGGAGCGTCACGCAGGTAACTTCTGGTGCCCCTCTCCTTGACAGAGCAAACACAACGTGCAAGAGATTATTCTAGAGGGATCTGCCTTAAGATCCTCTCTTGGCCGCTCCTCCACCTCTTGGCCCATTCTGGACCTGGAGCCTCTCACAGGCAAGTCCTTGGGAGGAAGGAGCATTTACCCTTTCTGCTTCTTTCCTTGTGAAGTGCAAATTGCTCCTTCCATAGTCGAGGGGCAGGCTTGGAGAGGAGCAGTGAGGGATGAGGGAGTTGGGCTCAGCAATGTGCCCCACGGCGCTCTGCCCTGAGCTCTTTGCAGGCCCCATGCTGCATGAGCTGCTGCCAGTGCTGGCTGCCAAGCCAGGAGGCCGCTTGGGGTTGAGCTCAGAGCTTAGTTTGGTCCCAGCAGGGTGCCCCTGCAGGCAGAGGTAACCCTTTGGAGCCTGCTCCTGAGTGGAGGGAAGAGCTGAGTGCCATGGAGTGCCCAGCTCTGCCTGACGCTCATTGCTGCTGCCCTCTGCAGAGATGTCTGCAGCTGTGCCATGGGAACTCCTCTCCTGTGCTTCTTTGCAGATGTGCCCCTAGGCCAAGGCTTTCCAGCTTCCCAGCTGGACTCCGGGACTGAGCCTCTGGCTAATGTGCCCTCAGAGACGAAGCTTCTGGAGCCTGCCCAGGACTGGCATCCACAGCAGCCTGGTTGGCTTGAAAGGGGTAAGCCACTTTGCTGCCTGAGCCCCTTCCAGTGCCCGCAGGTCACCCGGGCAGAAGTGGATCCCACCAAGCCATGAAACGTTTCTCATCTGTGCTTGCTCCTAGGTGAGGATGGAGGCCTCCCCAGTCCTGCAGCTGATGAGCTGGATCTTGGGGTCGAGACAGAGCCCATGGAGCATGAGTCCAGAGAGACGTCCAGAGCACTTGAAAGGCTCAGGGAACTACTGGAGGAGCTGCAGAGAGAGCAAGGTGAGTATCCTACACTCTGCTGTTGTCAACCTCCTGGATGTCTCTGAGCTGTATTGGCCCCTGGAGATGCCATTTTCCTGATGGGAAGGCTTCCACTTCACTGTGCCTTAGCTGTGAGCCTTGGCAGTGGGAGGATGCAGACACAGGTGTGGCCACACTGTAGCCTGCACAGAGGGAAGAAGAGGTCAAGGGGTCAATGCCAACTCTAAGCTCCGTGAGCTGAGCTGAAAAGCAATGCCTGTGCTGGAGAAGAGGGAGAAGGCGAGAGCAGTGCTCAGGTGGCTCTTGAGAAAGCCTGGCTCCCTCCTCTCAGGATGTGGGAACTGGGCCAAGGAGAGAAAAGAGATGGAGGGGTAGCAGTCGGTGCTGCAGGGATGGTTTTCATCCCTGTCCCTGGAAGGAGCAGCAGGTCAAGCAGCTGTGCTCCCCCCTGTCCTCTCCTTCTGGCCTTCTGAGTTTTGTTGGGCTGGGACAATCTGTGCCAAGGCTGCAGGCACCAGCACTGGGGAAGGGGGCAAGGGATTTGCTGGCCAGAGCCAGCGTCAGCATGCTGGGAGCTTCCTGGTGCTGCGCAGGACAGACTTAACGTTACCATTGCTCCTCCAGATCTGGCTGAGGAGAGGATGGCAGATGGGGACAGTGACAAGGAGCCCCAGAGGCCACCGTGTCCCCAGGAGGTGCTGCAGGACTGCATGGTCGCCACGGCTTCCATCGTGGTCGCCGTGCCTGCCACCATCCTGGTGTGCTACCTGTTGCTGTTGCGCCGGAGGAAGACACGGAAGTGAGTTGCTGCCCTTTCCCCATGCTGCCGCCTTCCATGGCTGCTCGTAGCCAGCGCTTGTAGCGTGGCTGCTGTGGAGCGGGGACTTAGTGCCCGTCCTGAAAGCTCCAGCAGCAGCGGCTGAGGACTTCAAGCCTCTCCTCTCTCCACAGGGAAGCAAAAGCTGTGGCAGCGGCACAAGACTCTTTGAGAAGCCGCGTCCAGACCGACAGCCGGAGCCAAAAGCAGGCACCGCAGCTCCACTCTGCGCGCTCTCCGCAGCCGCCCCCGAGACCTTCGTCCTTCCGCAACCCGCTCCTGCCGACCTCGCAGCCGGACGACCAGCCTCAAAGTCCCCTCCCGAAGCCGCCACGGCCCACCCTGCCTCCAAGCCCCTTTGCCGATCGGACGCCACCAGCAACGCCGAGATCGGCTGAGTTCCCGCCGCTATCGCCCCCTGCCTTTCGCTACCCGACCTCCAAATCCCTTCCCCCGCCTACACCTCCCCCACTCCCTTCACCCCCTCCCCTCCGCCGACAGTAACCGACCCTCAAGCTCCCCTTTTCCTGTTGTCAATAAAGGAAAGCGGGTTTCTGTGACACGCAAGGTGTGGGCTTCTTGCCAGCGTTGGCTCAACGCTTGCGCTCCATGATGAGCTGAGGATTCTGAAGTGCCTCTGCCCCGGCGCACGCAGCCTGGGGAAGAGACTGCGGCGACCAGAGAGCTGTCTGCGTGCGCTCACCAGGCCTGCACCTGCATCCAGGAGGCACGGTGGGACAGCTGGCAGGGCTGGACTCCTGCCACGGACACCTACCAACTGGCTTAGCCAAGACAGCCCAGCAAGGCGAGCTGCTGGGGCTGCTCCTTATGTGCAGCAGCAGCTGGAATGCCAAGCTCTGCCCAGGGTGGGATGAAGACCCTGCTGAAGAGCGAAGGCACAGGCAGATGGGCTGATGCCGCTCCGGGTGCTTGCTACAGACTGCGAGACCCCTGAGAGGAAGCCAACGAGGTCTGCTACAGACACCTAGGAGCCTCAAGACCGCAGTGACGGACAGAGGCTTCGTGTGACAGTTGTCCTGGGACAGGCTTTCACCTCTGCCAACTGACTCGATTCCCTTCTCCAGCAGCTCCTCTCACCCCTTGTATGGCACTCCACACAGCAGCCTTCCACCTGCGGTGCGCTCACACGCTGCGGCAGGACCCGTCGGTGAACAGGGCAGGTTGCTTTTCAGTTTAAGGCATGGAGGAACCTCCTCAGCACGTGTCACCTCCATCTTCTCTGGTCACATCCCCAGATCTCTGCCTTCTGCCCAGTTTGTGATGTCTCCTAAGACTGCTGGGCAGTTGGGGCTCCCTAGTCAAGCCTCTTGTGTTATCGGTGTCATCTACTTGCTCCATGTGGCATCAGTCGCGTGCTGGGTGCAGGAGAGTCTCTCTTGGAGCTTCCAGCCCAGCCCTGGCAGTCAGAGTGCCAGGAGGAGCTCTTTCTGTGCCCACCAGCTCCCAGGCAGCTCCAGCCCCATGCTGCTGCTCTTGGGATTGTTTGGCCGGCAGAAGGCTCTAAGGAAGCCTTCTCGCAGCTCTTCTGTACTTAAGGGGGGCCTACATGGAAGACAGAGACAGCAGGGCCTGCCAAAATACTATCTGGCCTCTTATGGATGTTTCTGTCACAGGAAACAAAGTGATTTTTAGGCATGGGTCCTTCCTTAGCTTGTTGCATTCCTTTAACAACATTATTTCCACTCCTGTATTTTGTAAGACCAGGTTTACCTTTCCTGACTCAACATGGTGTTACACCTGTACCATCCTGTTTCACAACATTATTAGAACAGCAGTAAAGTCTCCCTTGCCCTTCCTTTCCCCCTTTCCCTTCCCTCCCCATCTCCTCCTCTCCTCTCTTGTCCTCATCTCTTCCTTCCTTCCTTCCTTCCTTCCTTCCTTCCTTCCTTCCTTCCTTCCTTCCTTCCTTCCTTCCTTCCTTCCTTCCTTCCTTCCTTCCTTNAGAGACCTCCATGATCATCCAGTCCAACCTATAACAGAACCATAGAATCATTTTGGCTGCCAAAGGTCTTTAAGATCATCAAGTCCATGGCACCGGTGCTGGGCATCTGTTGGGACTGAGCAGATAGTGAACAGTCTGAAGATTCTATTAGAATAGCCTTCTGAAATGACACAAAACATGTGTCTGGTAGTGAATGCCTCACAAGCTAGAGACAGCAGTAATTTATGTATCAATACTCTGGTTATATTAAATATAATTTCAAGGTCTTTTAGTCTATAAACAAAGGGAGAAAAAAAATCAAATTTAAAAAGTTGTCATCATTTTTCCTTTACTTTTTTTTTGCCAGAAAAGTTTGATGTTTGCATCGTGTTATGAACGAAAATTTGCTACCAGATGAGCAGGCAGATAGTTCAAGCCTGAAAATAACAAGCTTCCAACACTGCCTTCAGTCCTGGAGGCAGCACATGCCATTATCTACAAAATAAATGCCAACAGAACTCTGCCAGATCTCTTATTTCCATAAAGGAAATTGTCTAATGTATTAAAGTTCAGATGAAAGCTGCCCCTCGGAGTCTTAGGCTCTTCCTATCATGTTGAACACCTCCAGAGAAGTTTCTCAGCTTCCAGAAATCAGACTCTATTTCTCTCCAGGCTCTGAAAGAAAAATACCTTTCATCAATATCCATTAACGTTTGAGCCAGTGGAAGGAATGTTCAAAGCTTTACTCCTGGGACAGGTCCCACTTGTTTGCTGTTGAGCAGTTATGCTGCCTCTTGGCTCCCTGGCTAGGCAGGGTAGGGCATTGATGATCACTTTAATATCACCCTTGGGTGCTGGCTAAGCTCCTGTCTGTTTAGCTGTTTCTTTCTGCTCCTTTGTAAAACTGTAAAAATGACAGGAATCAATCTGTGAGACTTTCTGAGAAGCACTGAATTAGCCTAGAGGAAATGTCTGAGAATCCCTATTCTTCAAGCAAGTTCATTAACTTTCCAGCTACACGGCAGCTTTGGAGGAGGGTGTGTTTGTAGACCTGGCTTCACAGGTGCCCTTTGGTCCCCTGACCTCAAGAGGACAAGTTCTGCTCACATCCAAGCTGCCATTTGACCACACATTGTGCTGCAATCGCTCTCAAGTGTAAAAGCTATATAAAGGTGGGTTCAACACTTGGCACTGCATCTTGACTTTCAGAGCACAGCAGAGCCTCAAGCTGGTTTGGGTGAGTTTTGTCTTTCCCTGGTGAGGTTTCAGTGGTTGTGCCAGCAGTTTGGGCTATCGTGGTCATTTTCAAAGGAGAACTCGCTCAGTCTAGAGCCTCCTGACAGTATTCTACAGATCGCTCCAAAGTGCTGTGTGAAGGTGAAACTCCATCATCAGCAATGTTCTTGTTTCTAATGCTGTGCAGTGCAGGCGAGGACCTTCTGAGTGCCATTTGTCCTACTCTTGAATCTCAAGTGTCTAGTACTTGGAATTCTCCAGTGACAGTTTTGAGTTGGATTTCAGTTTGGATGCAACTGCAACACATAACCTAAGGAAAATAATCTTCACTCTGAGGGTGGCAGAGCCCTGAGGCAGGGTGCGCAGAGAGGTTGCGGAGTCTCCATCTCTGAGGGCATTCTGAACCACCTCCCACCCCCCCGCGCAACGTGTTCCTGTGAGATTTAGCTTGGGAGATCCTCTAGCAGGAGGAGTCTCATCCAACCCTGCCTTTCTGTGATTCTAACAGCCCCTCATTCTGTGGTGTGATAGTCTGAAGGGCTGTAAGGGACAGGAGACATCCTTGTGGCTCAGGATCGTCGGGAGAGTCGTTGGGTTAAGCGCTCGGTATGCGGCAGTTTGGCACTTGGCCCCCTGGGGCTTCGACCTCCGGACTGAGGAGCCTGGCGACTGCCTGACAGGAAAGGGTGGCAGAAAGCCCTGGAGATGGCTTTGGGCGCGCTCCGCCGGTCAGTCGGGGCAAGCTGGCAACTGCTTGGCAGCAAGGCGTGAGTCTACAAAAGGCTGCCGAGAGGCCTGCTAGAGACCCGCTCCAGGAGCTGTCTGCCGGGAGAGCAGGCGGTTACTGCCAGCCCGGAGGAGACGCTGCCTGCGCGCGTCTGCCCGCCCGCNGTGAGGAGTCTTTGGCCTGCGCGCCTTCCCGCCTGGCAGCCCGGCCGTGAGGAGTCGCTGCCTGCCTGCCCTCCTGGCAGCCCAGCTGTGAGGAGCCGCTGCCCGCGGGCGCGCCTGCCTGCCTGCTGTGGCGTGAGTCTTAGTGAGAAATGCCCCCGCAGAGAGGGCCAGGGACAGCTGCCATCCTGCCTGGCCCACTCCCGCCTTCTCTTTGTGTCGTCCCCGCTCGACCGCCGCGGTAGTTACTTGCAGTCTGCCTGACTGTGGAAAAGCCTTTGACGCTGTTACCCACAGAATTCTTGTGCTCGTGGCTCGGACGAGCACATCTCTGCTGCATAAAGCGCTGCTGGATGAAAGGGCCCAAAGGGTGGCGGTCAGAGGAGTTAAATCCAGCTGTCGGCCAGGTACGAGTGGTGTTCCTCAGAGCTCAACGTCTGTTCGACATCTTTATCGATGACCTTGATGCAGACACAGTGTGTCAGCACTGAATTTGCAGATGACACCAGGTTAGGTGGCTTGGTGATCATCATGAGGGTAGAGAGGCTCTACCGAGTGACTTGAGTAGATTGGATCCGTGGCCGATGTTAATGGGCTGAGCGTCAACAAGACCAAATGCCGGCTCCTGCACTTGGGTCACAGCAGCCCTAAGCAACACTGCAGGCTTGAGGCAGTGTGGCTGGAAAGAAAGGGACATGGGGGTTGTAATAGGCAGGCAACTGAACATGAGGCAGCAGTGTGCCCAGATGGCAAAGAAAGCCACTGGCATCCTGGCTGGAATCAGAAGTGTTGTGTCCAGCAGGAGCAGGGAGGTGATTGTCCCCTTTTACTCTGCTCTGTAGAGGCTACACTTTGAGTGTTGTGTTCAGTTTTCAGCACCTTGGTACAAGGGAGATGTGGAGGTGCTGGAGCCAGTGCAAAGGAGGACAAGGAAGCTGGGAAGGGCCTGTAGAATAAATCTGAAGAGAGCTTGAAGGACCTGAGGATGGTTTGATGAAGAAGAGCCTGAAGGCAGACCTCATGGCTGTCGACAGCTTCCTGAAAGGACCTGGAAGAGAGGTTGGTGTTGGTCTCTTCTCACAGGTGAATAGCGATGGAACAAGCAGGAATGGCATCAAGGTGCCACTGGGTTGTTTTAGACTAGATACTAAGGAAGCTTTTTTTGCAGCAAGAGTGGTCAGGCACTGGAATGGGCTGCCCAGGGAGGTGGTGGACTCGCCAACCCTGGATGTGTTTAAAGGTGATTTGGATGTGATGCCTGGGGCTATGGTTTAGGGTGATCCTTGCAGTGTAGGGTTCTGGGTTGGACTTGGTGATCCTGGGGGTCTTTTCTAGCCTGGATGTTTCTGTGGTTGTGTGAAACCTCTTTTAGGCACTTGACCCTGTGTCATCAGGAACAGAATTAAGACAGGAAATGAAGTTAGTCATATTAAGAGTCCAACTGGGCATCAGTCAGGAGTTAAGCTCAGCTGCACCCAGCACCAACTGGACCTCAAGAGGGGTTAACTGCTGCAAAATTACAGCCGTTGTAAATTGACAAAGGTTTAGCTAGTACCTAAAAAGTTCACTGTCCATTATCTCAAGAGCTGTGACTACAATAAGTCAATATAGAAGTGCCGACTTTCAGACTGGGCAGTGTCCTGGCTTTTGCAGCAACAGCATCCTAGGCTTCTAGACCAGCCATGGTCTGCAGACTATTAGCTGTTTGAAGTCAAACAGGGCAGCTGACCTGAGTTAGCTGCAGGTGTATCCCAGACAAGAAATGCCATGCTCAGTATAAAAGGGGAAGTTTGGTGAGGAAGTGCTTCCTACTTGTGCTCCTGCTGGTCCTCTTGTTTGTCCTGAAGACTCTTTTTCTGCTCTTTCTGAGTGCTGTATGTTCACCAGGGTGAGTATAACTGTGCATATTTTAAGTTTCATAGAACTGTTTTGGTTGGAAAAGACCTCTGAGACAGTCAAGTGCAACCGTCAATCCAACACCTCCATGGCATGTTGGTATTTGAAATCTGAGGTCTCTTCTTTGCCAATTTCCCATCCTCACTGGGGAGAGGTCATTGGGTGAATGAGCAACTGATAGAGCTCAGGCCCTCTGGACGAGGGGATTGAGTCCAGCATCAGTAAGTTTGCAGATGACACCGGGCTAGGAGCAGGTATTGATCTGTTGGAAGGTAGGAGAGCCCTGCAGAGGGACCTAAACAGACTGGATGGGTGGGCAGAGGACAATGGGCTGAGATTTAACAAGGCCAAGTGCAAGGTTCTGCACTTTGGCCACAACAACCCCCAAGCAGCACTACAGGCTGGGGACAGAGTGGCTGGAGAGCATCCAGGCAGAAAGGGACCTGGGGATACTGGTGGATAGTAGGCTGAAGATGAGCCAGCAGTGTGCCCAGCTGGCCAGGAGAGCCAATGGCATCCTGGCCTGTATCAGGAACAGTGTGGCCAGTAGGACAAGGGAGGTTATTCTTCCCCTGTACTCAACACTGGTCAGGCCACACCTTGAGTCCTGTGTCCAGTTCTGGNCCTGGATGAGGCACTCAGTGCCATGGTCTAGTTGACTGGATAGGGCTGGGTGCTAGGTTGGACTGGATGAGCTTGGAGGTCTCTTCCAACCTGGTTGATTCTATGAAGTGTGTACAGCTGGTTAGAATGGAAGGTGCAGAGATTGACCTCCCAAGTCATTTGTGACTCTCTATCATAGAATGGCTTGAGTTGGATGGGGTCTTAAAAGATCATCCAGTTCCAACCCCCCTGCCATAGGCAGAGACACCACCATACCAGGTTGCTAAAAGCCTTGTTCAGTCTGGACTTAAACAATTCCAAAGAATCACAGAATTGTCAGGATTGGAAGGGACCTCAAGGATAATCCTGTTCCAATCCTCCTGCTGTGGGCAGAGACACAACTAGATCAGGTTGCCCAGAGCCACAGGGATGAGTTGTCCACAACTCCTGTGGGCATTCCATTGTAGTGTGTCACCTGCTGACCAGAGAGAAAGAAGAAGGTTGGTAAGAAATGGCTTTGTTCCATCAGTAGCACAGACAGCTCTATTGGTATTGCATAAGGCAATAAGGGAGATTTCTTAACCAAGGCTGTAGATAAAGCACAGTTAATTGTCCTATTCATTTACTTATGGAGCCTGATGAGGACATTTCAGTGGACTTGTTTTAGTTACTCTTTGTTTAGGTTCTTCAAGGCACAGTTTGCCTGGTTAGTTGACAATCTTCACTCAATTTGTGTTTGTGTGAGGATAGCATTTATTGGATTGGTTACACTTAAATGCATTTTCCTTGAGGACACTGAAATCCAACTGATTCTGTGCCCCTCAAATGACTGCCTTCTGCAGTTGTGATGGCTGTTGAATCTGTTGGAGTGGAAAGTTACTCAGGTAGCTTCAGTGAGAAGATGCCAGAAGCTTCCTCCATGTCTAATGGAGCCTGTGTCACAGATCACAGAATTGTCAGGTTTGGAAAGGACCTCAAGGATCATCTAATTCCAACCCCCCTGCCACGTGCCTTAAGCTAGATCAGGTTGCCCACAGTCACATCCAACCTGGCCTTGAAAACCTCCAGGGATGAGGCTTCTACCACCTCCCTGGGCAACCTGTGCCAGTGTCTCACCATCTTTGTGGTGAAGAACTTCTTCCTAATGTTCAGCCATCCAGACAATGTTCAGCCATCCAGACAATTTCTATCCAGGAAGTGGCCAATCCCTCAACTCCATGTTGCTCCAATTTGATGACCAAGAGTGTCTTTAGGAGCCTACAATACAGAATCACAGAAGGAGATCTCCAAGCTCATCCAGTCCAACCTTCTACCCAGCACTCAAGGGCCAACACTAAACCATGTCCCTAAGGACCGGCTCCACAGACTGCTTGAACTCCTTCAGGGGTGGAGACTGCAGCACTGCCCTGGGCAGAACATTCCAGTGTCTGAGAAGTCTCTCTGGCAAGAAATATTTCCTAGCATCCAGCCTGGACCTCCCCTGGGGCAGCTTGGAACCGTTTCCTCTGCTCCTGTCCCCTGGCACCAAGGAGCAGAGGCTGCCCCCTGCTCGCTCCAGCCTCCCTGCAGGGAGTTGTAGAGAGCAAGGAGGTCTCCCTCAGTCTCCTCTTCTCCAGCCTGCACAGCCCCAGCTCCCTCAGCCCCTCCTCGTAACACAACAACAGTAACCTAATGTACACCATTTACTCTTCACCTAAGCCTTGGAATCTGCATTGTTGGGTTGTACAGAAACACCAGTGAAGAGGAACAGTACTAAAAGTCTGGGGTTTGTTATTTTGTTTAGAGAATGCATTAACTGCTCAGGAGGCCCCTCTTAGACTATTGCATCCAGTTCTGGGCTTTCCACTTCAAGAGGGACAGAAATCTACTGGGGAGAGTCCAAGGCAGGGTTCCAAGGATGCTAAAGAGTCTGGAGCACTGCCTGATGAGGAGAGGCTGAGAGCCCTGGGGCTATTGAGTCTGCAGAGGAGAAGGCTGAGAGGGGAGCTGAGCAATGTCTATCAAGAGCTGAGGGCAGGGGCTCAGGAAGGAAGGGACAGGGACAGCCTCTGCTTACTTGTGCCCTGCCATAGGCCAAGGGGCAAGGGAAGGAAACTGCAGCACAGGAAGTTGCATCTCAGCATGAGGAAGAACTTCTTTGCTGTAAGGGTGAGAGAGCAGTGGTACAGGCTGCCCAGAGAGGTTGTGGATTCTCCTTCTCTGGAGCCTTTCCAGCCCTGTGCTGGATTCTCTGGTCCTACTCTGGCAGGGAAGGTTGAACTCTTCAGATGTTAAGAGGTCCCTTAATACTCTGTGATCCTGTGAACTTGAACCCTTTCTCCAGCTGCTCTTTTTCTAATGGAAAATCCTTGTCTTTGTAAGAGGAAAGCTCCATAAGTTAAAAGATGTCACATCTGAGCAGTTAGCCTGACCAGCAAGTTAACAGTTAAGGAGGTTAAATCTAACACTGTATTTTTTTTTCTCATTGTTAAAAAAAACTGAGTGAGACTGCACTGAATTGCTCAGGTTCCACTCATCCTCTTGAAGAATGACACATTTACAGTTGTCTTCACAGGTGCTTTTAGCAGGGAAATTCATGTCACTTCAGCCTCAGAGGACTTGGAGGCAGTGACAGTCAGCTGTCACTGTCAAAGCCAGCCTTTAAGGAGAGAGAGAAACTACAGCTGGCTCCAGGCTTTGCTTCATTTAATATGAAATGTGTTCATCTTAATGAATATTAATGAGGTTGGAGGAAAGGATTCTATTTATTTTTGATGAGCTACTTTCAGACTTCTGTATTTTATATTGGAAATGGAACTTTTTAAAGTGAACTTCTCAGGAAGCAGAAATTTTATCATTTTGATAACGATTTGGTGATTTATACAGAGGTTTTAGGCTGGAAAAAAAGCCTTTAGGATCATTGAGTCCCAGTGCTAAGCCAACCCAACCCTGATCATTAAACCATGTTATGAAGGGCAATGGCTTTGTTGTTTTTTGAGGTCTCTAAAATTGGTGACTCCATCACCTCCCTAGGTAGCCTGTTCCAATGCCTGACCATTCTCTCCAAGATTTTTTCCCTAATATTTAATTTAAACCTTCCTTGGTGCAACTTGAGGCTATTTCTTCTTGTCCCATCAATTGTTAAATGAGAGGAGACGAACCATTACCTTGCTACAACCTGCTTTCAGGTAGTTGTAGAGAGTTGTAGAGAGTCCTCTCAGCCTCATCTTCTTCCACTACTTGACCTTAAATAAATGTATAATGGTAGCAGATGATATGCTATGTGTAGAAGGTTCCTTGGTCTGCTTGTTACCTTGCTTAAAGAATGAACAGTTTCCATTTCTGAGACTTTGAAGTGAGTAAGGTTAGAATTCCTGGGAAAACATTGAAAAATGTGGACAGGTTTCATAGAATCACAGAATTCTCTGGGTTGGAAGGGGCCTCTAAAGCTCATGCAGTCAGCAGGGACATCCTCAACTAGATCACAGAATATCGGGGGCTTTAAGGGACCCTGAAAGGTCATCTAGTCCAGCCCCCCTGACAGAGCAGGATCACCTATACCACAGCCCTGTCCAGCCTCACCTTGAACATCTCCAGGGATGGGGACCCAACCACCTCCCTGGGCAACCCATTCCAGTGTTCCACAACCCTTGTTGTGTAGAACTTTTTCCTAACATCCAACCTAAATCTGCTCTGTTCTAACTCAGAGTCATTGTCCCTTGTTCTGTCATTGCAGGCCTTTGCAAACAGTCTCTCTCCATCCTTCTTGTAGCTCTTTCAGGTACTGGCAGGCTGCTATTAGGTCTCCCTGGAGCTTCCTTTTCTCCAGGCTAGACACTCCCAGCTCCCTCAGCCTGTCCTCCTAGCAGAGCTGCTCCACCCCTGATACCATCTGTCCTTTGGACTTGCCTGACTGAAAGTAGGTTTAAAACTCCTTCGACACTTCAGTAATTCCTTAAGAGGATTGCAGATGATGTCAAATTTCCATAGATGTTAAATAATTTGGATGACCTGGCTACATTTGACAGATGAAGGAACTTGAAGAAAGATTTCTGAGGGCTTCAGACTGGTGAGAGCTCTGCAGAGGAAAGCTCTCAAGGGATAAATGTATGCTTTACAGGACATATGGTTCTGTGAAATATGCTGGGGGTGTAAAGGCAGTTCCTAAAAAAAGAACAACTTCCAGCATAGAGCTTTGGAGTGAAATATCCTCCTGTTTCTTAATAGTGCTAATTACAAGAAGCTACTGAATTTGAGTGAATACCAACCCAGGAAGTGGCAATAAAAATGGAAGATGGCAAATTGTAAACAGAGGAACGTTAGTGGAGATTGTGGCCATAGAAGTTGTCGATTAGGTGAGCCTGTCCCTTTGCTCTTGTCCTTTGTTTTTTCTTGCTCCCGTAATTTCAACTCTTCTCAGCATTCTAGTTTACAGACTCAGAGAATGCATCTGTGTTGGAAGGGCTCTTTAGAGGTCACCTAATCCAACCAGGGATGTCCCCAGCTAGATCAGATTCCTCAGAATCCCATCAAGGCTGACCTTGAATGTCTTTAGGGATGGGGTCTCCACCCTCTCTCTAGGTAAACTGTTGCTGTGTTCCACTACACACATAGTAAAGAACTTCTTCCTTAAGTCTAACCTAAATCTACCCTCATCTAGTTTCAAACCATTGTCCTTTGTTCTACTGCTGCAAGTCCTTAGAGTCTTCCTGTAGCCCCCTTTCATTTAGTGGAAGGCCTGAGTTCTCCCTAGAGCCTTCTCCAGGCTGAACACCTCCAACTCTCTCAGCCTGTCCCCATGGGGGAGGTTCTCTGGCCCTCTCTCCAGCCCTCTGATCACCTTGGTGTCTCTCTGGACTGTCTCCATCAGGTCCATGTCCTTCATGTGTTGGGGGCCCCAGACCTGGGCACAGTATTCCAGGTGAGCTTTCACCAGAGGAGAGGTAGAGAATATCCTCTTGATCTGCAGGCCATGCTGCTTTTCATGCAGCCCCTACACACTTGACTGGAAATGTCTCAATGGGTGAAGCTTTCACCACCTCCCTGAGCAATCTGTTCCAGTGTTCCACCACCCTCATAGCAAAGAACTTCATCCTAATGTCCAAATTAAATAATTTTCCTTGGCATTTCTCATTGCTCAGGTATCTGAAATCAGAACGAATCTCATTTCACTTCTGACCTGGAAATCAGGGGCTTTTGTAAGAAATTCAGTGTTCTAATTCTGATGTTCTTCTGTCTCATGGCACTTTATTGTCTTCTAGAAATTTAATCTACTCCTCTTCCCAGGTAGCTGGGAAGAATATGCAAATACACATCAATTAATCCAGCTGAGGACATACAGCAGTTATTTTGTTGATACATGTGTCAACTTCATATGCAAGAGCTTTGATAGGTAATACACTGATGTGTGAAGAGCTGTAAGGAAAAACAGCGAAACATCCTCTCACCAGGGGAGGAAGGTTAGGTTGGAAGTTAAGAGAAATTTCTTCACTGAAAGAGTTCTCAAACACTGGAGCAGGTGCCCAGGGAGATGCTTGAATCCCCATCCCTGGAGCTGTTTCCAAGAGATGGAGATGTGGTGCTGCATGAGAGGGTTTAGCCCCAGCTTCAATAGAGTTAGAGACTGGTTGAACTCAAAGATCATAGAAGTCTTTTGCACCTGAAATGATTCTGTTATCTCTGTTCAGTTGATCTCTGTTGTGCTCATATTAACAAAGAACAGGAAAAATGTGCACAAACTCCCTCCCATCCCAAAGTCTTTGTTTATTGTGTCTATACATGCCTGATATTGCAAAGAGTTGTGGCTTACTCTGTTGTTTGTATCAGAAAAAAAAACCCACAAACATCCACAGAATTACAGGAAACATCCAGCTGGAAGAGACCTCAAAGCTCATCCAGTCCAATCTTTTCACCCAGCACTGAAGGGCCAACACTAAACCATGCCCCTAAGTACCAGCTCCACAGGCTGCTTGAATACCTCCAAGGATGGGAACTCCAGCATTGCCCTGAGCAGAACATTTGAGACCCCTTCCAGTGAAGAAATATTTTCTAGCATCCAGCTTGAATTTCCCCTAGGACAGTTTGGAACCATTTCCTCTACTCCTGTTGCTTGGCACCAAGAAGCAGAGGCTACCCAGCCTCCTTTCAGGGAGCTGTAGAGAGCAATGAGCTCTGCCCTCAGCCTCCTCTTCTCCTGCCTGAGCACCCCCAGCTCCCTCAGATGCTTCTTCTATGTTACATGCTCCAGGCCCTTCAACACAGCGTATCTGTAGCTGTTCTTAAGAACTTCTGGCTTCTGCTTTAAGGATCAGTTTAGTCTAGAGAGAAGGAGGAGGCCTTACTCAAACATTAATTACTACTATTAGGTTCTGCTTAGGTAAGTCAAATTAGATATGCAGCCTGTGCAGGTCAGTGTAACTTCAGCAGTTAGATGTCAGGTAGTGATAGGACTGGGGGGCATGGAGCAAAACTAGAAATGTGTTGAACCAGATTGGACATTAGGAAGAAGTTCTTCACCACAAGGGTGGTGAGAGACTGGCACAGGTTGCCCAGGGAGATGGTGGAAGCCTCCTCCCTGGAAGTTTTGAAGGCCAGGCTGGGTGTGGCTCTGGGCAAACTGATTTAGTGTGAGGTGTTCCTGCCTATGGCAGGTGATTGGAAGTGGATGATCCTTGAGGTCCCTTCGAATCCTGGCAATTCTATGATTCTATAACCATAGAATTGTTTCATGTGGCAATGACCTGTAAGACCATTAGGTTAAACTGTTGCCTAACTGCCAGCTCTGGTACTCAACAGTGCCCCTCAACACCAACCTCACTACAGCCTCCTTTCAGGGAGTTCTAGAGAGCAAGAAGGCCTCCCTGAACTCCCCTCCTCTCTAGACTAAACACCCTCAGTTCCCTTAGCTGCTTCTCACCAGCCCTGTTTTCCAGGTCCTTCACCAGCTTTATTGCCCTCCTCTTTGCATGCTCCAGCACCTCAATATTTGTCTTGGAGTGCAGGCCCCAAAAGTAAACCCAGGATTCAGGATGTGGCCTCACTAGTGCTTAGTACAGGGGCACAATCACTGCCCTGGACCTGCCAGCCACTCTATTGCTGATCCAGGCCCAGATGTTGTTGTGCCACCTGAACACACTGCTGGCTTGCATTCAGCCAGCTGTCAACCAACACACCAAGTCCTTTACCTAAAACCTTTTTTCCAGCCACTCTGCCCCAAGCCCTGGAGTTTGCAGAACCTGGCACTTGGCCTTGTTGAACCTCATCCAGCTGGCCTCAGGCCCATCTGCAGAGCCTTTCCAGATCCTTCTTAGAGCCTTCCTATCCTCACAGGACATGGAACTGTTGGAGCCAGTCCAGAGGAGACCACAAAGATGCTCAGAGGGCTGCAGCAGCTCTGCTATGAGGACAGGCTAAGAGAGTTGTAGCTCTGCAGCCTGAAGAAGAGAAGGTTGCCAGGAGACCTTGGAGTGGCCTTCCAGTATCTGCTGGGGACTACAGGAGGGCTGGGGAGGGACTAATGACAAGGTCTTGTCATGAGAGGATGAGGAGGCGTGGGTTTAAACTGGCGGGGGGGGGAGACTGAAACTGGATGTTAATGATGTTTGCAGTCAGGGTGGTGAGATGCTGGCACAGGTTGCCCAGGGAGGCGGTGGCTGCTGCCTCCCTGGAGGTGTCCAGGGCCAAGTTGGATGAGGCATTGAGCGACCTGCTCTAGTGTGAGATGTCCCTGCCTATGGCGAGGGGTTGGAACTGGATGACCTGGGAGGTCACTTCCAACTTAAACCATTCTATGATTCAAAGCGGTGAACGTCTCCTCCTTCTGTGTGGTTTGTAGTGATCATACAGTAAATCATATGCATGAATCTTAAACAGCATTAATCACAGGAGCTGTAAGCTTCCCTAATGAGGGGCAGGCCTCCTCTTCAGTCTACCCCTGTGCACCACTGAAAGGAGGTGCTGCCTAGCAACACTGAGCATTAATATCTGTGGTATACTTCTTTTGGAGTTCATTTGTCCTAAACTTCATGAGAATACTCTAGTGTAGTGGGACGAGATTCATCTAATTCAGTTAAGAGCAGTTACATAACCACAAGCAGAGCAGTGCTTAATAGTTTCTTTGGGGTTATGGAGTAAGGTCTTTCTCCATGTGCTTTGGGAGACTCAACACATCTTTACTGGCAATTAATTTGGAGAGGAGAAGAATGGAAAGAGATGATGTGGATTTACCATAGAAGTTAAATGGAAGCTCTTGTTGCACAAGTGCATTATGTTGCTGTTACTTCTACAGTCTAATTAACTCCAATTAGTTTATTATTTAAACTAAATGACCTGTTTGCAGCTGGTGCATCACATCACTTCAACACTCAGGCTGAAGTCTAGTCCTCTAGAAACATTCAGGATCTGTCTGGAAGTGTTCCCCTGTGACCTGTTTTAGGTGATCTTGCTTTGGTGGGGAGGGGTTGGACTCGATCTCCAGAGATCCCTTCCAACTCTTAATCATTCTGTGATTAACCATTATTAATGTTCTCTCAGTCAGAGAAGCATTAAGATAGAAGCCTAACTGCTCAAGAAGGTACAAGTTACAAGACAAGAGCTATTTCAGTTGTCAGGAGCGTTGCATAATACTAAAGAAAAAAGCCAAAAGCATGAGAGTTTTACATCTATGCACTCGAAACTTGGCACCTCTGCCAAAGTGATCAAAATGCCTGATAGCTAGAGAAATGGCAGGAGTGTAGGTGTCTGCAATTTCTCAAGATCCATGGCTCTTAATTGCTGTATTTAACGAAGAGCAGCCAGGTTATTTCTAGAATGTGACATTAATTTTTTGCAGCAGGCAAAATAAGACTGAAGATTACTGGTATTTATAGAAATCATTTGCTTGTGATGATGGGATGGCATTTAATCTCCCAGATGTGGAATGGATAATGTTAACAAAAAACAACAAAAAATACTCCACCAAATACCTGGGTTGAGGAGGAGGTGTAGTGCAGGCTGGAACTGACAGTAGCTGAGTGGCTTGAAGTCCTGCACCTGGCAAGGAACAGTAAATTGCACCAGTACAGTTTGGGAGGGGATCTGCTGCAGAGCAGGCCTGTGGAGAAAGACCTGGGAGTGCTGGTGGGCACCAAGTTCTGCATGGCACAGCAATGTGCCCTGATGGCCAAGGCCAGTGGGGTCCTGGGGGGCATTAAAAAGAGTATGGTCAGCAGATGGAGGTTCTCCTCCCCCTGTACTCTGCCCTGGTCAGGCCTCACCTGGAATATTGCATCCAGTTCTGGGCTCCCTAATTCAAGAGGGACAGAGATCTGCTGGAGAGAGTCCAAGGCAGGGCTTCAAGGATGCTGAAGGGCCTGGAGCACTGCCTGGTGAGGAGAGGCTGAGACCCCTGGGGCTGTTCAGTCTGCAGAGGAGAAGGCTGAGAGGGGAGCTGAGCAATGTCTATCAAGAGCTGAGGGCTGGGAGTCAGGAAGGAAGGGTTAGGGACAGCCTCTGCTCATTTGTGCCCTGCCATAGGCCAAGGGATGGAAACTGCAGCACAGGAAGTTGCATCTCAAGAGGAGGAAGAACTTCTTTGCTGTAAGGGTTAGAGAGCAGTGGCACAGGCTGCCCAGAGAGGCTGTGGATTCTCCTTCTCTGGAGGCTTTGCAGCCCTGTCTGGGAGTATTCATGTGCCACCTGTGCTGAATTCTCTGGTCCTGCTGTGGCAGGGGGAGTGGACTGGAAGCTCTCCAAAGGTCCCTTCAAACCCCTGACATCCTGGGATCTGTTGTTTCCTAAGTGATGATTTTGACTGCAAGACTGTCCCAGATGAGAAGGGCACTCTAAGTGGTCTGAATGCTGGCATCATAAATTAATGAACATTCTATCTTAAGAGTGATGTTATTAAAGATAAAAGCTTGGATGTAGAATTTAACTGTCAGGAATCACTTTTGCCTCCTTGAAGAGGTTCTTATTTTGTCTGATGCAGTTAATTTGTTGCTACATTGAAAGTCATTTTTGGTATAGGTACTGACAATATTGCTGTTTTTATTATCTCAAAATAATGTTTTAGTAATCATCTCCATGACTGAATTTTAAAATGAAGTAGAATCCTAAAATCATTTCAGCTGGAAATAAACTTTAAGATCATTAAGTCCAACCATCAACCCACCACCACCATGCCCATTAAGCCATGTGCCCAGCTGCCACGTCTAAATTTTGTTGAACATCCCCAGGGATGGTGACTCCTCATGTATGGTTATGTGTTGTTAGAGTGCTCATCCCAAAATTCACCACAGTCATCAACAGAGTAGTGGTGGAATGCTGCTGAGGACCATTGTTTCTCAAGTCATGGGCTGAGATATTTGCATCCTCTCTACTCTGTCGTGTGAAGAAAATGTGGGAGGCTGGTTTCCAAACTACAGTCTCTCTGGTGTTTCAGCATCTCAGGCTTTGACAACAAAAATGCTGTTTCTGGAGCTTATTGCTTACAGAATGAGGAGGGAGGTGATCCTCTACTCTCTACTCTCTGCTCTTGTGAGACACCACCAGGAGTACCATGTCCAGTTCTGGTGCCCCCTACACAGAAAGGACATCAAACTGTTGATTCTCCCTCTATTCTCTGCTCTTGTGAGACACCACCTGGAGTACCGTGTCCAGTTCTGGTGCCCCCTACACAGAAAGGACATCAAACTGTTGGAGCAGGTCCAGAGGAGGCCACAAAGATTCTCAGAGGCTGGAGCACCTCTTATGTGGGACAGACTGGGAGAGGTCAGACTGTTGAGCCTGGAGATGAGAAGGCTCCAGGGGAATTACAGGATTTCCCTATAAAGATCAACATTCAGTTAAAAATCATCGCAATGTGCACATCAAGATAACATGTTACATTTGAATCATAGAATCAACCAGGTTGGAAGAGACCTCCAAGATCATCCAGTCCAACCTAGCACCCAGCCCTATCCAGTTAACTAGGCCATGGCACTGAGTGCCTCATCCAGTCTTCTTAGAGCATGTCTGTAAAACTTCTGTCTTGAATTTGATCTCTGTCACCTTTCCCCCAAGCCAAATCACTTGCTATTATCTAAGAGCTCCTTGTTGATAAAACAGAAAGAGGGAAATGCAGCATGTTTTAGTATACTCTTGGCATAATAGATCAAGAAAAACAGGTAAAAGTCTTCTTGAGTAGTAAGGGGGGAAACAGATCGGTAGAGAACAGGTAAAAATCTTCTTGAATAGTAAGGGGGGAAGCACATCAGGAGAAAACAGGTAAACATCTTCTTGAGTAGTAAGGGGGGAAGCAGATCAGTAGAGAACAGGTAAAAGTCTTCTTGAATAGTAAGGGGGGAAGCAGATCAGGAGAGAACAGGTAAACGTCTTCTTGAGTAGTAAGGGGGGGAAGCAGATCAGGAGAGAACAGGTAAAAATCTTGAGTAGTAAGGGGGGAAGCAGATCAGGAGAGAACAGGTAAACGTCTTCTTGAGTAGTAAGGGGGGAAGCAGATCAGGAGAGAACAGGTAAATGTCTTCTTGAGTAATAAGGGAGGAAGCAGATCAGGAGAGAATAGAATAGAATAGAATCAACCAGGTTGGAAGAGACTACCAAGATGTTTTTTTTATTTGAAGGCAAAGGGATGGTTTTGAAGGGGAAAAGACTGCTCGTAATCGTAAGACTTGCACTACGAAGCAGCCATCCAGTAGCTGAAGGGGGCCTACAAGAAAGATGAGGAAAGGCTTTTGGCAAGGGCTTATAATGATAGGATGAGAAGGAATGGATTTAAGATGAAAGAGGGGAGATTGAGACTGGACATTAGAAAGAAATTATTTCCAGTGAGGGTGGGGAGACACTGGAAAGGGTTGCCCAGGTTTTCAGTACCTCAAAGTGGCTTACAAGAAAGGTGGGGAGGAACTTTTTGAGGGCTTGCAGTGGTAGGATGAGGGACAGTGGACTGAAGCTGGAAGAGGAGAGACTGAGACTGGACATCAGGAAGAAATTCTAGTGGGGGTGGTGAGACACTGGAACAGGTTGCCCAGGGAGGTTGCAGATGCTCTCTCCCTGCAAGTCTTGAAGGCCAGGTTGGATGAGGCCTTGAGCAGCCTGGGCTAGTGGGAGGTGTCTCTGCTGTCTGCCTTGTGCATTCCATAAGAAGTGGAAGAATCAGCCTGAGTGAGTGTCTAGTTCTGTGCTGAATGTGCCAAAGAGCCTGCATGGCATGTGGGAGGTGCACATGCACTGACATATCAAATGCAGGTGCCTGACATGCAAACATTCTCCAGACATCTTGGATGAGCAAGTGTTGGTCTGTGAAATACTTTCACACTGTTTAGTGTTACCTTTTCATTCTGCTTTTTCAGCACAGATGTGCACACATCTCAGGGACTGTGTCCTTGTTCTGGATTCATATGTTAAAGGCAGAACTACAAATGGAAAACCAATCTCAAAAGGCTGTTTCTGTTTTCAGACAGGAATTCACAAATTGTCTGAAGGCAGCTTTAAGGTTTGGGACCTCTGGAGGTGGAGCGAGTTCATGGAAAGTAAGATACAGATCTCTGATGAATCCCCAGCACTGAACACAGTCTCTGGGTTGCTGTCAGTGTTACTCAGTTGGGCAAGCAAAGGGGCAGTGTTACTCAGAGTGCTGAGACAAAATGCTGGAAAGCCTCCAAACGTTTATGTGCAGCCACTGTTGTGATCCACAAAGAGGAGCCGGAGACCCATGGCAGTGGGGTGCATGAGGTGATGGTGCCTACTTCAAGGAACCCACAGGAAAATGGGGGATGGTGTTCACAGGATCACAGGATGTTAGAGGTTGGAAGGGATCTCTGGACACCTTCCAGTCCAACCCCTTGCCACAGTAGGACCAGAGAATCCAGCACATGAACACCCCCAGACAGGGCTGCAAAGCCTCCAGAGAAGGAGAATCCACAGCCTCTCTGGGCAGCCTGTGCCACTGCTCTCTCACCCTTACAGCAAAGAAGTTCTTCCTCATGCTGAGATGCAACTTCCTGTGCTGCAGTTTCCATCCCTTGGCCTATGGCAGGGCACAAGTGAGCAGAGGCTGTCCCTGTCCCTTCCTTCCTCACCCCCAGCCCTCAGCTTTTGATAGACATTGCTCAGCTCCCCTCTCAGCCTTCTCCTCTGCAGACTGAACATACTCAGGGCTCTCAGCCTCTCCTCACCAGGCAGTGCTCCAGGATCTTCAGCATCCTTGCAGCCCTGTCTTGGACTCTCTCCAGCAGATCCCTGTCCCTCTTGAACTGGATGCAATATTCTAGGTGTGGTCTCACCAGGACAGAGTGAAGTGGAAGGAGAACTTCCTTGCATCTGCTGGCCACACTGCTCTTAATACCCCCCAGGACCCCACTGGCCTTCTTGGCCATCAGAGCATCTTGCTGTGCCATGTGGAACTTGGTGCCCATCAACACTCCCAGGCCCTTCTGCACAGGGCTGCTCTCCAGCAGATGCCCTCTCAGCCTGTGCTGGTGCAGTTTATTGTTCCTTCCCAGCTGCACTGATCCTTGCTGAACCTCATTAGGTTCCTCTTTGCCCTGCTCTCCAGTCTGAGTCTTGCACAGCCTGCAGGTGTCTCAGCCAAGCTTCTGTGTTGTGGACACTCCAGTATTTTGTGCATCTCTTTTTGTAACTGCACTACTGTTAGTATCACCTTTTCAAAGCACAGATTGTCTTCAGTCCATAGGGCACTGAGCTTCCCAAATGACTCAGAACTGACTACACCAACAATGTACCCACTCACCAGTACCCTGAGGGAGAGTGTTGGTAGAAGCATGTTAGCATGGGCAGAATATTACAGCATGATTATGCTTCAGAACTGCAGTACAGGATAAAGTGGCTCACATAGCTGCTTGGTTTTCCATCAAATCCACGTCAGTTCCTCATACCCTAGGAGTGGGAGTAATTTTCCCTCTCTCCCTGCACTAGGCTCTGAGTTTCTTGTATGAAGTAAAAATAATACTATCAAAAACTTCTTAGGCTCCTTTTTCAGTAGGTGAAGAGACTTTTTTTTACCCTATTCTCTTCCCTTTTTCTTCTTCTTTTTTTTTTTCCTTTGCTGACATGAAGGCAGAAAAAAGCCTCTGACCTCATATAAGACCTAAAAAAATGACACCAGTTTTGCAACTGCTTAGCTGGATCCTCTGATTTTTATCCTACTTTCATATTCCTTTTGTGTGGCTGTGTGGTAACCCCCACATCAGAGAATTTGATGAGTGTGGCAATGGACTTTCATTAATAGGAAGTTTCCCCCCCTTCAAAACCATTCCTTTCCCTTCAAATAAAAACTAATACTATTTTGATGTGCATATTATGATGTTAGTTTTAACCTGATGGGAGAGCAGGAAGTCTTTGTGGAGAGATCTGGATAGACTGGGTAAATGGGCTGAGGCCAATGGTGTGACATTCAATAAGGTCAAATGCTGAGTGCTGCACTTGGGCCACAACAACCCCATGCAGAGTTACAGACCTGGGGCAGAGTGCCTGCAGAGCTGCCTGGTGGATGGGGACCTGGAGGTGTTGACTGGTAGCTGGCTGATTGTGAGCTACCACTGCGCTCAAGTGGCTCAGAAATTCAAGGGCACCCTGGCTTGTGTTAGTAATAGTGTGGCCAGCAGGTCTAGAGGTGTGGTTGTCCTCCTCTACTCAACACTGGTGAGGCCACATCTCAAACACTGGGCTCAGTTTTGGGCCCCTCACAAGAGAAAGGACATTGAAGTGCTGGAGTGTGTCTGGACAAGGGCAGGTTGGATGAGGCCTTGAATAGCCTGTTATAGTTGGAGGTGTCCCTGCCTGTGGTGGAGGGTTGGAACTGAATGAGCTTTGAAGTTCCTTCCAACCTAAACCATTCTATGGTGAGTCATTAAATTCATTTTCATTTCAATCTGTGTGTATTCTCACCTTCTCTGTTGAGGAGGGCATCGTCAGGTGGTAGAGCAACTGCTGTTGTCTGGCTCTGGACAGGGGCTAAATGTAGGCAGCAGCTTCTCTGTGAATTACTCTCCTCTGATTAATCTTTTTGTTCAGTTGGAACTGTGGGAGCATTTGTTTTGAATAAATTCAATCACTGCAGATATCATAATGCATCTTAATTAAGTTCTTCATTTGTGTTTTTATCTCAGGCAGGTGCTTCCTTTCAGTCAAACAAAAAATGGAAGCTCTGTGTTTTTAAGGATTCCAAATTAATAGGAAAATAAAAATCTTGCAATGTAATAGCTACAGAGGGACAAGAAAGAAGAGAAGCAAAAAAAAAAGTAACAGGAGACAAAGGGAAGAGATGGAAAAGATGAAGGCAGGAATGTTAAGGAGAGGTCAGAGTGGAAGCCTAAGAGGAGAAGGGAGTGGAGAAAGGAAGGATGAGGAAGGGAAAGGAGATGAGAGAGGAGGGGTAAGGAAAGGAGACAGCATCCTATTCTCCAGGCTAAACACCCCCAGCTCCCTCAGCCTCTCCTCACAGGGCTGTGCTCCAGGCCTCTCACCAGCTTCATTGCCCTTCTCTGGACACGTTCCAGTATCTCAACATCTCTCTTGAACTGAGGAGCCCAGAACTGGACACAGTACTCAAGGCGTGGCCTGACCAGTGCTGAGTACAGGGGCAGAATAACCTCCCTCGTCCTACTGGCCACACTGTTCCTGATCCAGGCCAGGATGCCATTGGCTCTCTTGGCCACCTGGGCACACTGCTGGCTCATCTTCAGCTACTATCTACCAACATCCCCAGGTCCCTTTCTGCCTGGCTGCTCTCCAGCCACTCTGTCCCCATCCTGTAGCGCTGCTTGGGGTTGTTGTGTCCAAAGTGTTGAACCCTGCACTTGGCCTTGTTACATTTCATCCCCGTGGCCTTTGCCCACCCATCCAACCTGTCCAGGTCCCTCTGCAGACTCTCCTACCTTCCAACAGATCCACACCTGCTCCTAACTTTCTCCAATCTTCTCTGTTCCTGGCTCATCACTGCATTTGAGCTGCATGTAAATCCAGATGCTGCCTTTTGAAGAGCTCAGTGCCGGATTGCTCAAAAGTTTGACATCTCTTTAGTTTGACTTTAGTAATTGAAAAGAATTAAAAATGATTTGTGAAAGTCAGGTGGCAAACACTCGAGAAATGAATGGTTTGGCATTTTGAAGGACTCAAAGAACCACTTTGGATTTTTTTTTTTCCCTGGGGACTTCTAATTGGATTTTGACCTGTCTAAAAAACACAAGTAGCATCCAGATTTATCTGTGAAACTTAACCTTCTCTGTCTGGGAGTTGGGCATGTTATCAAATTGCTTAATGTAAGCTACAAGGTAAAATCATTTATAATATGGAATTAAAAGAAATTAAGATAGTATTTCATAGCCTAGAGCTTCTCAAAGGAATCATGAGTAGCATCCAGTATCCGACAGGCAACACACATTTGAAGAGGTTGAAACAGGACCTGAAAGCGATGGTGGGCAGCAAGTTCTGCATGGCACAGCAATGTGCCTTGGTGGGCAAGAAGGCCAGTGGGGACCTGGGGGGCATTAAGAAGAGTGTGGCCAGCAGATGCAGGGAAGTTCTCCCCCTCTTCTCTGTCCTAGTGAGACCACACCTGGAATACTGCATCGAGTTCTGGGCTCGCCACTTCAAGAGAGACAGGGATCTGCTGGAGAGAGTCCAAGACAGGGCTGCAAGAATGCCGAAGAGCCTGGGACCAGTCCTGTTGAATATCTTTATTGATGATCTGGATGAGGGGATTGAATCCAGCATCATTAAGTTTGCAGATGACACCAAGCTAGGAGCAGGTGTTGAGCTGTTGGAAGGTAGGAGAGCCCTGCAGAGGGACCTAGACAGGTTGGATGGTTGGGCAGAGGCCAATGGGATGAGACTGAACAAGGCCAAGTGCAGGGTTCTGCACTTTGGCNAGGAGGCTCAGGGCAGACCTCATTGCTGTCTGCAACTACCTGAAGGGAGGCTGTAGCCAGGTGGGTGTTGGTCTCTTCTCCCAGACAACCAGCAACAGAACAAGGGGACACAGTCTCAAGTTGTGCCACGGGAAGTCTAGGCTGGATGCTAGGAGGAAGTTCTTCCCAGAGAGAGTGATTGGCATTGGAATGGGCTGCCCAGGGAGGTGGTGGAGTCACCATCCCTGGAGGTGTTCAAGAGAAGCCTGGATGGGGCACTTAGTGCCATGGTCTGGTTGACTGGATAGGGCTGGGTGCTAGGTTGGACTGGATGAGCTTGGAGGTCTCTTCCAACCTGGCTGATTCTATGATTCTATGACTTGTGCCCTGCCGTCAGCCAAGGGGCAAGAGATGGAAACTGCAGCACAGGAAGTTGCATCTCAGCACAAGAAAGAACTTCTTTGCTGTAAGGGTGAGAGAGCAGTGGCACAGGCTGCGTAGAGAGGTTGTGGATTCTCCCTGTCTGGAGCCTTTGCAGCCCTGTCTGGGGGTGTTCATGTGCTGGATTCTCTGGTCCTGCTGTGGCAAGGTTGGACTGGAAGGTGTTCAGAGTTCCCTTCCAGCCCCTAATATCCTGGGATCCTGTGACACATCACCTGCAAGCTAGCATTTGCGCAAGGCAGAACCTACTGAAGAAGAGGATGCTGAAAGAACTTACTGCTCTCTACAGCTATCTGAAAGGAGGCCTCTTTTTCCCAAGTAACTAAGGACAAGAGTTAATGTGCTCAAGTCATGCTAGGGAAGTTTAAATTGGATATTAGGAAGAAATTCTTTGCTGAAAAGATGTTCAGGCATTGGAACAGACTGTTCAGGGAGGTGCTGGAGTCACCATCTCTGGAGGTGTTCAGAAAATGAGTAGATGTTGTACTTTGGTGCAGTCAAGTGGCCATGGTGGTGTTGGGTTGACAGTTGTGCTTGGTGATCTTAAAGGTCTTTTCCAACCTTAATGGTTCTATGAAAAAGTGACCCCTTCTCAGTTCATGGAGTAGTTGCTTACAAACACCAAAGTTACAGAGTGGAGCTTTGGGAAGAAAGAAGGGAGCACCTCTGATTTCAGTTTCCCTGTTTGACAATGGGCTGTGCTATCTCATTCACAGAGGTTAAGAACATCAAAGACTGTGGGCATCACATCCTGATGGTAAAAAAAACCCCAAAAACATTTAACATGGTGTTGTTTACTCAAGGTTCAACTAGCATCTTTTATTTAGGTATGATTTGCAACTTTTGATGAAGTAGTTGTTAGTAAATAAAGAAACAACACCAAAAAACCACCAAAATACATTACCTGAAATTTAAAACCTTTCTTTTATTACAGTCTTAAAATTACAGCATCACAGAATGTCAGAGGCTGGAAGGGACCTCAAAAATCATCCATTCCAACTCCTCTGCCACAGTAGAAGCATCTAGAACAGGTCACATAGGAACACACCCAAGCAGGTCTTGAATATCTCCAGAGAAGGAGACTCCACAACCGCCCTGGGCAGCCTGTTCTAGGCTTCTGTCATCTTCACAGGGGAAAAAAATCCTCCTCCTGTTTCCATGGAACTTCCTAGGCCTCAGCGTCCACCATTGCCCCTTGTGCTGTCATTGGGCATCACCCAGCAGAGCCTGGCTCCAGCCTCTGGCCACTCACCCTGCACATCTTTATCACCATGACTGAAGTCACCACTCAAGCTCCTCCACTCCCAGCAGCACAGCCCCAGCTCCCTCAGGCTCTCCTCCTAAAGAAGATCTTCCACTGCCTTCAGCATCCATATGACTCTGTGCTGGAGTCTTCCAAGTAGCTCCCTGAGGTCCTTGAGCTGAGGGACCTGCTCTCATCAGAGCAGATCCCAATTCACAGCCCTACAGCCTGGTTGTAGTCTGCCGAGTTTCATTCCAGAGACAGCTGCATTCACCAATTGCTTCTCTAGCCAAAAGCTATAGACTTTAAAAGTCATGTACAGTGATGGCTGGAAAACATCCAGGAAAAAACTAGTCCAATAGTATGGGAAAATGCACACAGCAAAGCTAACAACTATTTTTCTCTGTTTTATCCTTTTCTACTCATTTCCCATATCTGATGAAGTGTGCGAGGAGTTCCTCACACAACACAGAAATGCTTCCTTTTATTAAACACACATCATTTAATCTCAGTGTAAGAATGAAGTTGCTGTTTGCAGATAATTTTACATTTATGGAGAAGAAAAAAAAATCATAGCTGAGATGACACAGTAGACATTCTAAAAGCAATTAAGAAAAGGGATAAAAAATAATGTTAATTAAATCTGTCCTGAGACTCCCAGCACAGATCAAGGAATCATAGAATGGTCTAGGGTGGAAGGGACCTCCAAAGCTCATCCAGTCCAACCTCCCCCTGCAGTTAGTAGGGACATCCTCCACTAGATCAGGTTGCCCAGAGCCCTGTCCAGCCTCACCTTGAGTATCTCCAGGCATGGGGATCCAACCATCTCCCTGGGCAACCTGTTCAGTGTTCCAGCACTCTCATTGTTCAGAACTTCTTCCTCACATCCAATCTCAATCTGCTTCTCCTATCATTAGCTAATTGGGAACTTTTACTTCTAGTTTGAAGCCATTGCCCTTGTCCCATCCCTGCAGGCCTTTTCAAACAGTTCCTCTGCAGCCTTCTTCCAGACCCCTTCAGGTCCTCTCAGGCTGCTCTTAGGTCTGCCTGGAGCCTTCTCTTCTCCAGGCCAAACACCCGCAGCTCCCTCAGTCTGTCTTACTAGCAGAACTGTTCCAACTCCCTGATTATTTTTGTGGCCTCCTTTGAACCTGCTTCATATCAGGTCCATGTCGTTCTTGTATTGAGTGCTCCAGAGCTGGATGCAGCACTCCAGGTGAGGTCTCACCAGAGATGAGCAGCTGCTGCCTATTCAACAGTTCTAAATTTCTTTGAAGTAGGAATTGATTTGAGCTAGTGAGTTTTTACTGTTCTTCTTTTCTCCTCCACTGATTCTCCATTAAGACACTCAAAAAGAAGATGGTATAAAAAAGTTAACCAAAAGTTAATTCTTCACTAACATTAGGTAACAATAATCTCTTGGGTACTGTGGATGAGATCCAAGGGAGTAACTAATGAGGTTATCTCAACTGATCTTTCAATCAGTGGTGAGTATCAGCTGCACAATAGTTTCCAACTTTTATCTGCTGAAGGAATGTGTCTGCTCTCCAGCTGTGCTGGCACCTAGGCTCTGACAGTGAGAGCTGCAAAACTCAAAATAGAATCATGGAATTGTTTCAGTTATAAAAGACCTCCAAGATCCTTGAGTCCAAGCATCAATCCAGTGCCACCATGGCCGTTACACCATGTCCCACCATGCCATTCCACATGGTACTTGAACAGCAAGTTGAGGGAGGGGATCCTGTCCCTCTACACTCTGGTGAGACCCCACCTGGAGCACTGTGTCCAGTTCTGTAGCTCCTGGGACAGGAAAGGTCTGGAGGTGCTGGAAGGTGTCCAGAGAAGGACCACGAGGATGACCAGAGGGCTGGAGCTGCTCTGCCTTTGGGACAAGCTGAGAGACCTGGGGCTGTTCAGTCTGGAGAGGAGAAGGCTCTGAGGAGACCTTCTTGTGGCTTTCCTTTCTCTGAAGTGGGCTACAAGAAAACTGGGGAGGGACTGGGGGGAATGGATCCAAGCTAGAGGAGGGGATTTAGGTTGGATGTTAGGAAGTTCTTCATCATGAGGGTCATGAGAGACTGGCACAGGTTGCCCGGGGAGGTGGTGGAAGCCTCAGCCCTGGAGGTGTTTAAGGCAAGGGTGGATATGGCTCTGGGCAAGCTGATTTAGTGTGAGGTGTCCCTGCCCATGGCAGGAGAGTTAAAACTGGATGATCCTTGAGATCCCTTCCAACTCTGACAATTCTATGGTTCTCTGATTCTCTAAGGTGCTCAAGGATACCAAACTGCCTCTGCATGTGTGAGTGAAGGTAAGCCAGTGTTGCCTCAGCTCATGACAGGGTCCAAAGAATATTTGAGGACTCTACCAAATTTAGCTCCAATTATCTGATCCCAGCAGTTTCATATTACCACACAGTACTGAGGGACATCACCAGTGAGACCTTGTTGTGGTCTTGCAGTGCTTAGAGAGGGCTTAGTGGAATGATGAGGACGTTTTTATCAGAGCCTCCTGTTACAGGACATGGGGTGATCAGAGGATCACAGGCTCACAGGATGTTAGGGGGTGGAAGGGACCCAAACTGATCATTGAGTTCAACCCCCCTGCCACAACAGGACCATACAATCTAGCTCAGGTCACACAGGAACACATCCAGACAGGCCTTGAAAGGCTTCAGAGAAGGAGACTCCACAACCTCTCTGGGGAGCCTGTGCCAGTGCTCTGGGACCCTTACAGTCAAGAAGTTCCCCCTTGTGTTGAGCTGGAACCTCCTGTGCTGCAGCTTCCATCCATTGCTCCTTGTCCTATCCCAGGGAGCAAATGAGCAGAGCCTGTCCCCTGCCTCCTGACCCTCAGCCCTCAGATATTGATAGACATTTATTAAATCCCTTCTCAGTCTTCTTCAGACTGAACAGCCCCAGGTCCCTCAGCCTCTCCTCATCAGGCAGTGCTCCAGTGCCCTCATCATCCTCATAGCCCTCCACTGGACCTTCTCCAGCAGATCTCTGTCCCTCTTAAACTGGGGAGCCCAAAATTGAACACAGTACTCAAGATGGGGTCTTGAGGGAGATTTAGATGTGGTAGAAGGAAGACATTTTTTACCATGAGGGTGGTGAGACACTGGCCTAGGTTGCCCAGAGAGGTAGTAGGTGCCTCATCCCTGGAACCATTCCAGGTCAGACTCTTTGCAGCTTGGAGCAACCTGGTCTGGTTGAAGATGTCCCTGTTCACTTCAGGGAAGTTCAACTAGATGGGAAGAGCAGATTTAGATTGAAAGTTAAGCACAATTTCTGCACCCTGAAACACTGCAACAGATTCTCCAATGAGGTAGTTGAGGCCCCATCTTTGGAGATACTCAAGGTCAGGCTTGATGGGACTCTGAGATACCTGATCCAGCAGAGAACATCCCTGCTGGCTGCAGGGTAATTGGACTGGATAGGCTTTGGAGAGCTCTTCCAACTCTCACCAGTCTAGGATTCTATGGTCTATATATGTGATATTTAACATCCCTTCCATAACAGAGCTGAAGAGGCTGGAATATGTACAGAATTAAGGAAGAAGCTTCTTCTTCAAGAGCAGTAAATCTGCCAAACAGTGCTCCAGAGAGCTGGACATTTGTCAAAAATTGATTGACAGCAGCCAAACTGCTCAGAAAGCAGAATCCCTGCAAAACCAAAATGCAGTCTCCAAACTGCTTTCATATGGAACCAACAGTGAGGGATAATCTTTCTTCTCCTGTGGCTCCTATCCCAAATGCTCTCTTTACTTAATAAGATAACAGATATTGGCAGCAGGTTGGAAAATGACAGATTTTGGATAAATTCATGGCTGGGTAGTGCTTGGCAGGAAACTGGGGCATTTATTCCAGGCTGGAAACACAGCCCACTTGGGTAAAACCTGAAGCTGCTGGGGATGGTGTTTGACAGACTGGAGAGCAGAGTTGGCAAACTCAGGCACCTCCCCATCTGACTTGGTACTGGAGAAATACTCTCAGTTGGTACTAACTGCCATGCTTACAGGCAGCGTGGGGAGAAACTGAAACTAGGCAGGCTGCAGAGACAGCAAAACTACCTTGGAGACAGATTTGCAGTCACAGAACCGCAGAATGGTTTTGGTAGCAAGAAGCCTCGAACTGTTCAACCTTCAACCTAAGACACCATGGCCATGAAACTGTGCTCTAAAGAGCCATGTCCACAGGTTTCTTGAGCACCTCTGGGGATGGTGACTCCACCACCTCCCTGGGCAGCCTGTGCCAATGCCTGACCACTCTTGCAGGAAAGAAATGTTTCCTCAGCTCCAACCTAAACCTCCCCTAGCACAATTTCAGGACATCCTCCTTCACTTCATCCCCCGATCATCTGGGGCACACCAGGAAAAGTGTCCAGTAGGGCTAGGGAGGTTCTTCTGCCCCTCTACTCTGCCCTGGTGAGACCTTACCTGGAATACTGCAGTGCTAAATTCACTTGAGTGCTGGCTGAATGATGGAATCATGGAAAGGTTTGGGTTGAAAAGACAGATCATGGAGTCCAACCATTCTCTAACTCTACCAAGGCAGGTGCTAAACCATGTCCCTTGTGCGTGGAGCTTTAAAGCAGTTGCTAAAAATACATCATTTGTGATTTCCAGTTTAATTCCTTATAGGGATAGTTGAGATTTCTGTAGTTTTTCCATTTGCTTACCCTCAGGACTCTCTTCACAGGAAGACCATTCTTTTTCTGTTTCATAAAATCGTAACATTTCTTTGCTTGGAAAAGCCCTTTAAAGTCATCAAGTCCAAGCATTCTCTAATTCTTCCAAGGCTGGTGCTAAACTAAATCCCTCAGCACCACATCTCTGCCTCTATTAAACACCTCCAGGAATGAGGACTCAACCACCTTCCTGGTGAGGCAGCCTGTGCCAGTGCTTGAGAACCTCTTCACTGATTAAGTTTCTCTTATTCATAGAATCATAGAATGGTTTAGGTTGAAAGGGATCTCAAAACTCATCCAGTTCCAACCCCCCACCAGAGGCAGGGACACCTCCCACTAGAACAGATTGCTCAAGGCCTGATCCAACCTGGCATTGAACACCTCCAAGGAAGGAGCAGCCACAACCTCCCTGTGCCAGTGTCTCACCACCCTCACTGCAAACAACTTCTTCCTAACATCCACTTTCAATCTCCCCCTGCTAGTTTAAACCCATTCCTCCTCATCCTGTCATTACCAGACCTTGTCAATAGTCCCTCCCCAGCCCTCCTGGAGCCCCCTTCAGATACTGGAAGGCCACTGCCAGGTCTCCTGGAAGCCTTCTCTTCTCCAGGCTGCAGAGCCCCAACTCTCTCAGCCTGTCCTCATAGCAGAGCTGCTGCAGCCCTCTGATCATCTTGGTGGCCTCCTCTGGACTGACTCCAACAGTTCCATGTCCTTCTTGTGTTGGGGGCTCCAGAACTGCACACAGTACTCCAGTTGGGGTATGAGAAGAGCAGAGCAAATGGGCAGAATCCCCTCCCTTGCCCTGCTGGCCACACTGCTTTTGCTACAGCCCAGCACACGGTTGCTGTCTGGGCTGCACTCACACTGCAGGCTCATGTTGAGCTTTTCATCACCCCAGACCCCCAAGTCCTGTTCCTCAGGGCTGCTCCCAGCCATTTGCCAGCCAGCCTGAAGTTGTGCTTGCTTGCTTTTTTCAGGTGGCTCTGTAGGACTTGTAATGTGGTTTTGGCAGTGGCAATTGGTAGAAGAAAGGAAGTCAAATGTAAATTGCAGTTTGTTTGTGGGATATGAGACATCAGGCATACTGCAGCTCTCAAATCTCCTGCTTCATGACATTCTAGATGGATTTTGAGCTGTCCAGAGTATGTCACAAAGCTAATGAGAAGGCTGTAGGACCTCCCCTGTGGGAACAGGCTGAGAGAGCTGGAGCTGTTCAGCCTGTGGGGAAGAGAATGCTCCAGGGAGACCTTAGAGCAGCTTTCCAATACCTGAAGGGAGCTACAGAAGAGCTGGGGATGGACTTACAACAAGGGCTTGTAGTGATGAGATGAGGAGAAAGGGTTTTGAGCTGGAAGAGGGGACATTGAGGCTGGAGATCAGGAAGAAATTCTTTACAGTGAGGGTGGTGGAACAGGTTGCCTGGGAAGGTTCTGGATGCCCCCTCCCTGGGGGTGTTCAAGGCCGGGTTGGGCCCTGAGCAACCAGGCTGGGTGAGACTTTGAGCAGGGAAGGTGTCCCTGCCCATGGCAGGGGCGTTGGAGCTAGATGCTCTAAGTTCCCTTCCAACCCAAGCCACCCTATGATCCTATGAAAAGGCTCCACCAGCAACTCTCTCCATGGCTGGGATTAATGCACACCGTTGTTAACTACAGCTGTGAAATGGGCCGGAAGGATGCAGCAGCTGAGACACCAAACATGAAGCCTTAGGGAGGAGAGCACAAAAGAAAACCTGTGGAATAAGGACAAGAATCTAGATCAAAGATAAGCAAATCTAAGAACCCACAAGCAGTCTCGAGAAGGGAGAAATTAATTATGGAAAGCTGCCATAGCCCTGGGCATTCCCAGAGCAGTGATTCAAGGTCAGCCTACTGGCATCATCTTGAGTCTGACTGAAGCGTTTCAGAAAGGAGATAATGGTGAAAGGAAAGAGCAGACTTCAGCTTCTTCAGTACCAGTCCCTGGAGAGGGAACTGACTCCTTCCTCTTCCTTAGCGACAAGCTTCAGAGCATGTATCCAAAAAACGAGTGATGGCCAGATAGCAACAGGGCCTGTCTGTCCTGTAGATGGAGACTTTGCAGTAGCTGAGGAATGGGAGAGAGTGTTACCTGTTTGAGAGAAGCCTGGGCAGGCTGGATCGATGGGCCAAAGGCAGTTGGGTGAGGTTTAAAGAGGCCAAGTGCTGGGTCCTGCTCTCGGGCCACAGTAACTCCGTGAACGCTCCAGGGTGGGCACAGGGTGGCCAGAAACTGCCTGGTAGAGAGGGACCTGGAAGTGTTGGTCAACGGCTGGCTGCTGATGAGCCAGAGTGTGCCCAGGTGGTCAAGAAGGCCAGTGGCATCCTGGCTTCTATCAGGAACAGTGTGGCCAGCAAGACCAGGGAAGTCCTTCTGCCCTGTACTGGCACTGGTTACGCCACACCTTGAGTCCTGTGTCCCGCTCTGGGCCCCTCGGTTTAAGAAAGATGTTGAGGTGCTGGAATATGTCCAGAGAAAAGCAGCAAGGCTGGGGAGGGGGCTGGAGCACAGCCCTGTGAGGAGAGGCTGAGGGAGCTGGGGGTGTGCAGCCTAGAGAAGAGGAGGCTCAGGGCTGACCTCATTGCTCTCTACAACTACTACTAGGTTGTATCCAGGTGGGGTTGGTCTCTTCTGCCAGGCAACCAGCAACAGAACAAGGGGACACAGCCACAACTTGTGCCAGGGCAGGTTCAGTCTGGATGTTAGGAAGAAGTTCTTCAGAGCAAGAGTGATTGACATTGGAATGGGCTGCCTGGGGAGGTGGTGGAGTCCCCATCCCTGAAGGTGTAAGAGGAGGCTGAAGGAGGCATTTGGTGCCAGGATTTAGTTAATTAGAAGGTGTTAGGTGATAGATTTGGCTTGATGATCTCAGAGGTCTTTTCCATCCTGGTTAATTCTGTGATTCTGTGACCAGCAGGAGTAGGGAAGTGATAGTCCCTCTATACTCAGCACTGCTGTGGCCACACCTATGATACTGAGTTCAGGTTTGGGCCCTTACTCTAAGAAGGACATTGAGGTGCTGGAGTGTGTCCAGAAAAGGACAATGAATCTGGTGAGGGGTCTGGACAGCAGTTCTGGTGAGGAGCAGCTGAGAGAACTGAGATTGTTTAGCCTGGGCAAGACAAGGCTCGGGAATGACTCCACTGCCCTCTACAACTGCCTGCAAGGAGGTTGGGGTGAGGTGGGGATTAGTCTCCTTTCCAAACACCTGACTTACCATGGTGCTTGTAATATTTTAAGCTGTAAGAAGCCTGTCAGGGTGATTATGTTGCTTACAAGCTCTCTAATTTCTTTCTTTTGACAAATGGGAATTACTATACTGATCACAGAAGCATCCACTAATCCTAGCCTGGGCTGCATTTGATTAAAGAAGGTCTGTGGAAGAAAAGTGATGGTTATAAAGCAACCATGCAAACTATGTGCAAGTCAGTGAAGAACAAATCCTGTGGGGAGCAGCTGAGGGAACTGGGGTTGTTTTGGAGAAAAGGAGGCTTATTGCTCTTATGAGACCCTGAAAGGATGTTATAGCAATGTAGGGGCTGGTCTCATCTCTCAGGTAACTAGTGGTTAGGATGAGAGGATATGGCCTCAAGTTGTGTCAGGGAAGGTTTAGGTTGGACAGGAGGAAAATTATGTTTATTGCAAGAGTGGTCACACATTGGAACAGGTTGCTCAGGGAAGTAGTGGAGTCACCATCCCTGGAGGTGTTCAAAAATATGTAGCCATGAGTCATGGCACTCTGGGATGTGGTTTAGTGGGCTTGGTGCTGTTGGCTTGATGGCTGACCTTGATAATCTCGGAGATGGTTTCCAATCTTATTGATTGTATGATTCTATAAAGATTGTGGAACATGGTAATCTAACACAGAGGCACAGAATCATTGAGGCTGGGAGAGACCTCTGAGATCTTCAGGTCCAGCCTATGACCTAACAGCACCACAGTGACCAGACCGTGGCACTGAGTGCCACAGCCAAGCTGTCCTTAAACACCTCCAGGGATGGTGACTCCCCCACTTCCCTGGGCAGTCCATTCCATTTTCCATCAGGAAATGCTTCCTAACATCCAACCTAACTCTCCCCTGGCACAGCTTCAGGCCATGCCCTCTCTTGGCACAAGCTGCCTGGGAGCAGAGCAGGTAGATGTAGAGTGCTAAGGTCTCCCCTGAGTCTCCTTTTCTCCAGGCTGAACCCTCCCAGTTTCCTCAGCCTCTCCTCAGCAGCCTTCCCCTCCAGTCCCTTCCCCAGTCTCATTGCTCTTCTCTGGCCCTGCTCCAGCCCCTCAAGAGCTCTCTTGCAGTGAGGGGCCCAGAGGTGCACAAAAATTGGTTGCAAATGTAGCTTTCAGGCCAAGAGGGAAATAAAACCTAATAACCTTTTAATTCTTGTGGAGTGCAGTTCCTGAAGTGCTGTGTGCTAACTGCTTCATGTCGACTAGAATGAGTAAATCAGGGTATGTAATGCTTTTTAAAACATCCTATCTGGAATCAAATATGACTGGCAGGGAGAGATCAGTAGGGTTGGGCTGTTTCCACCAGTGGCTGACAAGCCATAGTGCATCTTATCTGCATTGCATTTTATTAGGTGCTGGCTTTAATATGCAACCATCCAGCATGCTCTGGAGCATCTGAGAGATTGGCCTCATAGGATCTGGTGTATAAAACCTCCAGCAGCTTGTGTGAGTAAGATTAATGGTGTCTGTGACCTGCTCCTGGTCTGAGATCTCTTAACATATTAAGCAGGAGTAGGAAATGGAAGTGTTGGAATATGAGAATTAATCAGATAGAGCAGATGAAAAGTCTGTCTGCTTGTCCTGCCTCAGACATTTGTCAGCAGCAAATGAGCAACGAGTAAGGTGAGGAAAGGTGAGAGAGAGAGTGATAGATGGATGGATAGATAGGTAGATGTAGGTGGGTAGGTACAGATGGGTAGATACAGATGGGTAGATATAAATGGATATAGATGGATGGACAGATAGATGGATATAGATAGACAGATATAGATAAATAGGTAGATGGATAGATAGATAGATACAGATAGATATAGTTAGAAGGATAGATGGATAGATAGATATAGATAAATAGATGGATTGATAGATATAGATAGAAATTGATGGATGGATAGGTGGATGGAGGGATGGATGGATGGATGGATGGATGACTGGATAGATGGCTGGCTGGATAGGTAGATGACTGGATAGATGGCTGGCTGGCTGGATAGACAGATGGCTGGATAGATGGATGGATGAATAGATAGATATTTTCTTGGAAGTGCTTCCTTTGGAACTGTTATCAGACCATTTCCTAGAACACCCTTCTTTTTTTCATTATAAGTTATGCAATGAGTATTTGTTTTCTTCCACCTTCAAACTCTTTTATTAAGGGATTTTTATTCTAGCATAAACATTGGTAGTCTATTTAATTTCTTTCTAGCACTGAACACAGCCACCACAATAAAACAGTGGACATTTGCTCTTTCAGGCAATGATGATGAAATGCTCCATCTCCACTCAATGCCAGATTCTGTAGGACACCTTCACTTGAGGTAGCTCACAAAATGAATGCAAGTATTACAGAATGGTAAGGGCTGAAAAGAATCTCCAGAGATCAGTTAGCCCAACCCCCATATTAAAGCAGGTTCACCTAGATCAGGTTGCACAGGAGTGCATCCAGATGTGTTTTGAAGTCTCCAGAGGAGAGGGTTGAACACTATGGAGTAGGAGGCTAAACCATGTCCCTCAGCACCACATCTCTGCCTCTTTGAAACACTTCCAGGGATAGGAATTCAGTCACCTCTCTGAGGAGCCTCTTAAGTCCTTGAGAACACTTGCAGGGAAGAAGAATTTTTTCCTCATGTCTGATCTAAATCTCCCCTGGTGGAACCTGAGGACATCTCCTCTTGTCCTGTCACTTGTTACTAGGGAGTGTGAACCCCACCTCACTCCTTTCAGAGACTTGTAGAGAGCAATGAGGTCTCTACTCAGCCTCTTCTCCAGACAAAACAGAATCAAAGAATCACAGAAGGTAAGGGGGCTGGAAGAGACCTTGGAAGATCATCTACTCCAACCCCCCAACAACCCCAATTCACTCAGCTGTTCATCACAGCCCTGTTCTCCAGACCCTTCGCTAGTTTGGTTGCCCTTCTGTGGACATATTCCAGCACCTCAATATCTTTCTTGGACAGAAGGCCCCAAAACACAAAAACCCCAAGCAACGCTGCAGGCTTGGGGCAGTGTGGCTGGAGAGCTGCCTGGCAGAAATAGATCTGGGGGTTGTAATCAACAAGCAGCTCAATAGGAGCCAACAGTGTGCCCAGGTGTCCAAAAAGGCCAGTGGCATCCTGGCTTGTATTGAAAATGCTGTGTCCAGCAGGAGCAGGGAGGTGATTGTCCTCTTGGACTCTGCTCTGGTGAGGCCACACCTTGAGTGCTGTGTTCAGTTTTTGGCACCGCAATATGAAAGAGATGTGGAGGTGCTGGAGCAGGTCCAGGTGAGAGCAAGGAAGCTGGGAAGGGCCTGGAGAACAAATCTGATGAGGAGCAACTGAGGGAGCTGGGGATGATTAGTTTGAGGAAAAGGAGGCTGAGGGCAGACCTCATTGCTGCCTACAGCTACCTGAAGGGACACTGCAGAGGCGGCTGCTGGGCTCTTCTCACAGGTGATTGGAGACCGAACAAGGGGGAATGGCCTCAAGCTGAGGCTGAGTAGGTTTAGATTGGACATTAGGAAAAGATTTTTCAGGGAGAGAGTGGTGAGGGACTGGAATGAGCTGCCCATGGAGGTGGTGGAGTCACCCACCCTGGATGTGTTTAAAGATCATTTGGATGTGATGCTTAGGGCTATATTTTAAAGTGAATCTTGTAGAGTAGGATTCTAGGTTGGACTTGATGATGCTGAGGGGCTTTGGCAGCCTGGCTGTTCTTGTGAGTCTGTGAAAACTGAGTACAATACTCAAGATGTGGCTTCACCAGTGCTAAGCAGACATTCTTTATCTAAATACTGCCTTTCACCGGTGACTTAGAGCTTTGCCATCCATCTGGAGCATGTAGAGCTCAAAAAAGAGAATACACAAATGATGTTTGCCTCTGCTGCAGTGAAAGGACATCTCATTGCCCTCTCCAGAATGTTGACGTTGATATATCTCTTCAGCTGTAAAAGAGGACTGGCTAATTTATTAATTTTTGAGGTGATGAAGACTGGTTAAATGGCTGTTTAATGAGCTTGCTTTGCACCTAAGAGGCTTACAGTTGGATATTAAGTAGAAATATTTTAAGTGCAAGTATAGTTAAGCTGAAAGCCAACCAGATCCTGGGTTGTATGAAGAGAAGTGTAGCCAGCAGGTCTGGGGAGGGCATTCTGCCCATCTACATTACTCTGGTGAGACCTCACCTGGAGCACTGTGCCCATTTCTGGAGCCCCTGTGACAGGAAAGCTCTGGAGGTGCTGGAACATGTCCAGAGAAGGGCCATGAGGATGATCAGAGGGCTGGAGCTGCTCTGCTATGGGGACAGGCTGAGAGAGTTGGGGTTGTTCAGTCTGGAGAAGAGAAGGTTGTGAGGAGACCTTCTTGTGGCCTTCCAGTATCTGAAGTGGGCTACAGGAAAGCTACAGGAGGGACCTTTCAGGCTGTCAGGTAGTGATAGGACTGGGGGAAAATGGGTCCAAGCTAGAGGAGGGGAGATTCAGATTGGATATTAGGAAGAAGTTCTTCAGTCCTGGCAGTTCTGTGACTCTGTGAAAGACTCTGTCCTGTCACAAAAGGCCCTCCTAAAATGTCTGTCCTCATCTTTCTTATGTGTCCCTTCAAGTACTTAAAGGTCTCCCTGGAACCATTGTATGATTCTGAAATTCCTGTATCATGAGATCATGGAACAGCTCAGGTTGGAAGAAACCTCAGAGATCATCAGAAGAACATTGGTCCAATGTTAATAATCCCCTCTACATCTACTTCAAAGGAGGTTGGGGCTGGTCTTTTCCCACATGTAACATGTTACAGGACAATAGAATAGAATAGAATCAACCAGGTTGGAAGAGACCTCCAAGATCATCCAGTCCAACCTAGCACCCAGCCCTATCCAGTCAACTAGACCATGGCACTCAGTGCCTCATCCAGTCTTTCCTAGAACACCTCCAGGCATGGCAAATCCACCACCTCCCTGGGCAGCCCATTCCAGTGGCAAATCACTCTCTCTGTGAACAACTTCCTCCTAACATCCAGCCTATATCTCCCCCGGCACAATCTGAGGCTGTGTCCCCTTGTTCTGTTGATGGTTGCCTGGGAGAAAAGACCAACCCCCACCTGGCTACAACCTCCCTTCAGGTAGTTGTAGACAGCAGTGAGGTCACCCCTGAGCCTCCTCCTCTCCAGGCTAAACAACCCCAGCTCCCTCAGCCTCTCTTAAGAGAGGAAATATGACAAGAGGAAATATGGGCTCAAGTTGTGCCAAGGGAGGTTGCATGTGAAGAAAAATTTCTTCCCAGAAAGGAGTCTCAGGCATTGGAACAGGGTGCCCAGGGAGGTGGTGGACTCAACACTCCTGGAGGTATTTAAAAGACACATAGACATGGTGCTGAGGGATGTAGTTTAGTGGTAGCTTAGCAGTAGTGCTGGGATGGTGAGCTCTAGGTGAGCAGCTGAGCTTGACGATCTCAGAGGTCTCTTCCAACCTCAACAGTTCTATGGTTCTGTGACTCTCTGATAACTCAGAAAACTTAGAGATGATAAAGCCATAGTGAATGTTGATTACAGGGAGTTGAGTATTTATTACTCTTTTATCTCTTCCAGGCTAAATACATATATATATATATAGTAGCCTCTAGGCTATACATATATACACAATTAATATTATTTAATCTTCCATCTCATTCCAAATGTCTTTCTGACCCACTTAGCCTTCTTTTAGTCCTTGGAAGAACTTAGAAAGGATTAGCAGATGTGGCTAATTCAGTGGAAATGAAAACCGAAGACAGCTCCACCCCTTGGGAACACTGAGCCTGGCTTGGCAGGAGCTGTTTTCTTGGCAGTAGGATCTGAGAGGGACATATGTTGCCTGGAAGCTTGGGCTGGCTTTGCCGTATTTTCTGTCTCATTCTATACACATTTCCAAGAAAAAGAATTAGAAAGGAAATATATTCATTGTGTTTGGACCTTTTAAAGCAAAGCATGAAAATGAAGAAGTGAGGTTTGAGAGAAAAAAAAAGTAATCAGAATGGCCTGAATATTTCAAATCTTTTAACTTTAAATGGAGGGGGGGAAAAATCTTTTCTTAAGGGCAAGAATTAGAATGCAATCTCTAGGAAAGCCGTTGGCTGGGGTCATTCATCTGCGACTGAACAGTGTCAAACTGTGGTGAACTGTGAAGCTTTTAGAGCACCTGGAACTGCATTCAGTTCTGACAGAGTTTTTAACCATCGACAGATTGCTCAGTTTGGTGAGGTTGTTGGCTTTAAAATCAGGTTATATATAGAGTAGAACGGAATCAACCAGGTTGGAAGAGACCTCCAAGATCATCCAGTCCAACCTAGCACCCAGCCCTATCCAATCAACTAGACCATGGCACTAAGTGCCCCATCCAGTCTTGAACACTTCCAGGGATGGCGACTCCACCACCTCCCTGGGCAGCCCGTTCCAACGGCAAATCACTCTCTCTGTGAAGAACTTCCTCCTAACATCCAGCCTAGACCTCCCCTGCCACAACTTGAGACTGTGTCCCCTTGTTCTGTTGCTGGGTGCCTGGCAGAAGAGACTGACCCCCACCTGGCTACAGCCTCTCTTTAGCTAGTTGTAGACAGCAATGAGGTCTGCCCTGAGCTTCCTCTTCTCCAGGCTGCACACCCCAAGCTCCCTCAGCCTCTCCTCAGAGGGCTGTGCTCCAGGACTCTCGCCAGCCTTGCTGCCCTTCTCTGGACACGTTTCGGTACCTCAACGTCTCTCTTTAATTGAGTGGCTCAGAACTATCCAAAGAATGTAAACAACAATTGGAAGATTTCAGAGCATAGTTTGGACACTTCCCTCTTTGAAACTTAAATGCATCTGGAAATCAGAAAGCAGTATTTGGTGTCCTGAGAAAGCCTAGAATAGTTTGGTTTGGAAGGGAGCTTAAAGATCATTGAATTCCAACCCCCATGCCATATACCGGGACACCTTCCACCAGCCCATGTTGCTCAAGGCTTCATCCAACCCGGCCTTGAACTGCTTCTAGGGGGGGCATCCACAACTTCCCTTTGCAACCTATTCCAGTGTCTCATCACCATCAGTTTAAAAATATTTCTTCCTAATCTCCAGCCTCAGTCTCCCCTATTCCAGCTCAAAGCCATTGTCCCTATCCTCTTACGCCCAGACATTCTCAAAGTCCCTCCCCAGCTCTCCTGAAGCCCCTTCATATATTGGAAGGCTATTCTGAGGTCTCCCTGAAGCCTTCTCCCCTCCAGATTGAACAGCCCCAACTCTCCTATTCTGTCCCCATAGGGGAGGTTCTCCAGCCCTCTGATCATCTTGATGGCCTCCTCTGGACCTGCTCAAGCATTTCCAGGTCCTTCTTGTGTTGGGGGCCCCAGAGCTGGAGGCAGTGCTGCAGGTGTGGTCTGAACAAAGTGGAGCAGAGGGACAGAATCCCCTGTCTGTGCTGTTGCTTTGCACTGGATGCAGCCAGCACACAGCTGGCTCTGGGCTGCCAGCGAACAGTGCTGGCTTCTGGGGCATTTATCTTCGGTCTCTTCTGCCAGGAACCCAGGGACTGAACAAGGAGACAGAGTCTCAAGTTGTGCCAGGGGAGGCATAGGCTGGATATTAGGAGGAAGTTCTTCACAGAGAGAGTGATTGGCAGTGGAATGGGCTGCCCAGGGAGGTGGTGGAGTCGCCGTCCCTGGAGGTGTTCAAGCAAAGCCTGGATGAGGCACTTAGTGCCATGGTCTGGTTGACTGGATAGGGTTGGGTGCTAGGTTGGACTGGATGAGCTTGGAGGTCTCTTCCAACCTGGTTGATTGCATGATTCTATCATTGACTGACATCCCCAAGTCCTTCTCCTCAATGCTAGTCTGGAGCTACTCCTCACCCAGCTTGAATTTGTGCTTGGGATTACCCCAACCCAGGTTTAGGACCTTGCACTTAACCTTGTGGAACTTTATGAGGTTGGCCTGGGCACATCTCTCAAACCTATCCAGGTAAATGACTGAGCTTTTTCCTTCTCTCTCTGTGTAGTGATCCTGCACTACTGCACCTCTCTAAATTCATCCCTGTAAACCTTTCTGCTTCACACTGCTTCATAGTTATCCAAAGCAGAACTCCTACTTTGTGTGCAGGGGAGATTAATGAAGGGGTCTGGAGAATTGCCATTACCTGCAGTCTGTTAAAATTTCCTAAGTCATGTTGGCTTTTATCTAAACAGCTTTGAATTTTATCCACAGAACCATATTACTCCTAGCAAAATATATGAGGGTACTGTTAAAGGATTATGTGGTAAGATGAAAAATTTCATTGTCTTAGAGGAAAATAAAAGCTAATAGGGATTTCCTTGCACTCCCTGGTAATTTATATCCCATAGAGCTGACACAGCTTAATTCATGCTCATTTTTATGTTTGGGTGAGCTTTCTTCAGAGGCTGCCTGGAGCTCTTAACTGGAATTTTGGGTTTGACAAGGCAGTGTAATGAAACGAAACAATGTCATAGAATTATAGAATTGTTTCACTTAGGGAAGACCCTTTAACATCATCAAATCCAATCATTCTCTAATTCTACCAAGCCTACTGCTAAAACATGGCCCTTAGTGACACAGCTCTGTGTTTTTGGAGGGGATTGAGTCACTTCCCTGGGCAGCCTGTGCCAGTCCTTGAGAGCCCTTTTATGGAAAGCAACCTAAATCTTCCCTGTTGCAACTTGGGATCATTTCCTCTGGTTCTCTTGTTACTAGCAAGAGGCTGACCCCCAGCTTGTTTAAGCCTCCTTCCAGGGAGTTATGTCCTTCAGAAAGTCATCATAGTCTTCAGATGATGTTATAATGACATCTGGAAGGTTCTTCTCTTGCTTGCCTTGTCTCTTGGCATGTTCTCTTCTTACTGCATTTTGATATATTATTTATATTAGTGGCCTCAAGTCTTTGTCTGTACAAGAGAGAGTGATGAGCTTTCAGATGAGCCTTTGGGGACTCAAGTGCTGAAGAGTTTTGACAGTGACAGAGAGCCCCAGGGTCTCTACAATTCTGCCACAACAAAAAGCCTGCTGATGAAATCACTGAGTGGTTCTGTTATTCTCTGCCCCCTGCATAGAAACAGTCACTATGTGTGCACTCATGTCCTCTTTCCTTCACTCTAGGAAGCTATCCATATGTTTTCTTTCTCATTTTACTCTCACAGGATCCCAGGATGTTAGAGGTTGGAAGGGACCTCTGCCAGAGCAGGACCAGAAAATCTAGCACAGGTGGCACAGGAACACATCCAGACAGGGCTGCAAAGCCTCCAGAGAAGGAGACTCCACAACCTCTCTGGGCAGCCTGTGCCACTGCTCTCTCACCCTTACAGCAAAGAAGTTCTTCCTCCTCTTGAGCTGCAACTTCCTGTGCTGCAGTTTCCACCCCTTGGCCTATGGCAGGCTACAAGTGAGCAGAGGCTGTCCCTGTCCCTCCCTGACCCCCAGCCCTCAGCTCCTGATAGACATTTCTCATCTCCCCTCTCAGCCTCCTCTGCAGGCTCAACAGCCCCAGGGCTCTCAGTCTCTCCTCACCAGGCAGTGCTCCAGTCCCTTCAGCATCCCTGTAGCTCTGTCTTGGACTCTCTCCAGCAGATCCCTGTCTCTCTTGAACTGGGGAGCCCAGAACTGGATGCAGTATTCCAGGTGTGGTCTCCCCGGGGTGGAGTAGAGTGGGAAGAGAACCTCCCTCCATCTGCTGACCACACTCGTTTTAATGCCCCCAGGACCCCATTGGCCTTCTTGCCCACCAGGGCACATTGCTGTGCCATGCAGAACTTGGTGCCCAGCAGCACTCCCAGGTCCTTCTCCACAGGCCTGCTCTCCAGCAGATCTCCTCCTAGTCTGCACTGCTGCAGTCTCTCTCTTGTAAGATTTGACAGGCAAAGAGTTGGGGGGAGTTGTTTGGTTTTCACTCTGTCCTCCATTTTCCCTCTGTTCGCTCATCTCTCCTGTTAAAAGTGCTTTTGTAAATGAGGCAGGGAATATTTTCTTTAGGAAAAAATGCTGTCTTTCTTTGTTCCCCTATGGACTCCTGTCTGGGATGTTAATTATGCAGCATTCGTTGTCAAAGACTTTATTTAACATGGGAGTTCAGAGATTGCAACAGTTGGTAGGGGAAAGCAAGAGGCACAGACACTTTAAAAAGCCTCTAGATGCACCGAAGGCTTTCAAGAGGTGTGGTCAGCCCTCTGGGATTGAGGGAAAGGAAAATTCTGTTCATTACTGCTACTAGGACCCAGGGTGAAGACAAAGGTTAAAAAAAATGGTAATTTGGACAAAATATGAGAGAGAAACAATAAAAACCACGAGAGAGAACTCAGTGATGAAATCAGTCATAGAATCGTATGTCTATGTCAAGAGGTGGGGACAGGCTCTGCTCGCTTGCTCCCTGGGATAGGACAAGGAGCAATGGATAGAAGCTGCAGCACAGGAGGTTCCAGTTCAACACAAGGGGGAACTTCTTTCCTGTAAGGGTCTCAGGGCACTGGCACAGGCTCCCCAGAGAGGTTGTGGAGTCTCCTTCTGTGGAGCCTTTCAAGGCCTGTCTGGATGTGTTCCTGTGTGACCTGAGCTAGACTGTATGGTCCTGCTGTGGCAGGGGGTTTAGAGTTGACAATCTCTTTGGGTCCTTTCCAACCCCTGTCAGTCTCCTGTGATCCTGTAATTATCAAGATTGGAAATGACCTTCAGAAGACCTCCAAGGTGCAACCTCACCAGTGCCCTGGTGGAGTCATAGAATCAACCAGGTTGGAAGAGACCTCCAAGATCATCCAGTCCAACCTAGCACCCAGCCCTATCCAGTCAACTAGACCATGGCACTAAGTGCCCCAGCCAGGCTTTTCTTGAACACCTCCAGGGACAGTGACTCCACCACCTCCCTGGGCAGCCCATTCCAATGCCAATCACTCTCTCTGTGAAGAACTTCCTCCTAGCATCCAGCCTAGACTTCCCCCTGGCACAACTTGAGACTGTGTCCGCTTGTTCTATTGCTGGTTGTCTGGGAGAAGAGACCAACCCCCACCTGGCTACAGCCTCCCTTCAGGTAGTTGTAGAGAGCAATGAGGTCTGCCCTGAGCCTCCTCCAGGATGCACACCCCCAGCTCCCTCAGCCTCTCCTCATAGGGTTTGTGTTCCTCTGTACCTAGTCAAGAACTATCAGATGTAGCTAATTTCTTGCTCCATGTGTTTCATCCACTCAGCAGACACAGGGAGCAGTTTTCTCTGAAGGTTCTTGTGTTTTACCTGGCTCCTGTTCACTGTTTGCATGATGTTAATGCCTGGCTTTTGACAAAGCACAGCTGTGAAGGTGGACTCTTAAAATCTGCCTTCATTTCTAAAATCAAAGCAGTTTTGTGTCTTCTTAATGAGCATCACAGTCACTTTAAAGCCTTTTATTACTACTCCACTCTTGTGGAAGGTATTAAGTCTTCAAGCTGCAAAGGATTTGCTCTGTGAGCTGCACAGACACATCAGCCAGCATTAAGTAGCATTGCTATTAGCAGGATCACAATTTGCTGTGTGAGTCAAGTCTTAATCTGGAAGGTTTGCTGCTGGGTTTGCAGGAAATTCTGACAAATGATCAATTTAGTGATCTGTACCTTCACAGGTTATCCAAAGGAACATATCTGAGTCACAAGTCATCACACCTCAAAATTTGTCTTATTTCCTTTTACAAGCAGTTCCTAAACCCACACAGGAATGCTACATGAGTGCTGCACAGGGAGTAGACTGCAATCTTTTCCATAGCTCTGTAGTGTGAGTCTGGAAGCTGTGTCCTGGGCCCCCCACTCCTGGGAGGACATTGAGTTGCTAGAACGTGTCCAGAGAAGGGCAACAGAGCTGGTGAAGGGTCTGGACAACAGGGCTGAGGGAACTTGGGTTGTTTGAACTGAAGAAAAGGCTGAGGGGAGACTTCATTGCTCTCTACAGGTCACTGAAAGGAGGTTGGAGTGAAGTGGGGGTAGGTCTCCTCTCCCTAGTGTCAGGTGATAGGATGAGGTGAAATGGCCTGAAGCGGTGCCCAAGGAGGATTAGGTTGGAGATCAGGACAAAGCTCTTTGCTGCAGGAGTGGTCAGGCATTAGAACAGACTGCCCAGGGAAGTGGTGGAGTCATCATCCCTGGAGGTATTGAATAAACCTGTGGCCATGGTACTTTAGGACATGGTGTCATGGCCACAGTCCTCAATCTCAGAGGACTTTTCCAACTGAAACACTTCTATGATTGAGTGAATAAGTCTCATGGTACACATACAACACACCCTTAATCAAAACACTTCTGCTTATAATTCAGCCCCTAAATCATTTTCTTCCCTTTTCCTCCTACCACTCTTGTGTTTTACTCTTCTTTCTTTTGCTAATTGAATAACTTGTAATTGGGTAATGAGTATCAGATGAAGCTATGGCCTTGCTGGTGGTGCCTTGTACTGCAGGTGCCCTACATGAAGTCAAAAGGGAAACAAATTAAGATGTCTAATTTTTCTCCATCCCTTTTTAGTTGGCCATGTGAAATCCTTGAAATCAAAGTAGATACACAGACACTGAAAGACAGAAATAACTTTGCTCTTTAATTGTGTTCCAAATGTCATCAGAGATGGCCAATTGCTATGATTACCTAGCAGTGGTGGAGTCACCGTCCCTGGAGGGCTCCCCAGTTCAGGAGAGACAGGGACCTGCTGGACAGAGTTCAGTGGAGAGCCAGGAGTAAGACGACTGGGGGACTTGAGCATCTCCCCTATGCAGATAGACTGAGAGCCCTAGGGCTGGTTAGTCTGGAGAAGAGAAGGCTGAGAGGGGATCTGAGCAATGTCTATCAAGAGCTGAGGGCTAGGGGTCAAGCGGAGGGGGTCAAGCGGAGGGGGTCAAGCTCTTTTGAGTGCTGTGCAGCAATAGGCCAAGAAGCAATGGATACAAACTGGAACAGAGAAGGTTTCAGCTCAGCAAGAGGAGAAACTTCTTTAGAGTGAGGGTGCCAGAGCTCTGGAGCAGGCTGCCCAGAGAGATTGTGGAGTCTCCTTCTCTGGAGCCTTTCCAACCCCCCCGGATGCATTCCTGTGTGGGCTATCCTGGGTGATGCTGCTTTTGGCAGGAGGGTTGGACTGGATGATCTCTGGAGGTCCCTTCCAAACTCTAACATTCTGTGATTCAGAGACTTAAAAGCTGTGTAGATGTGGTGCTGAGGGATATGGTTTAGTGGTGACCTGGCAGTGTTGGATTAAGAGTTGGTCTTGATTATGTCCAAGTGTCTCTTCCAACCAAATGATTTGATGAAATTTGTCCTACCAGTTGTATCTGTTCAATTTTTTACTTTACTGTAGAGTGGCCAGCAGAGGCTGTGAGGATGATGGACTGGCACATCTCTCTGATGAGGAAAGGCTGAGGGACCTGGGACTGTTAAGTCTGGAGAAGAAAAGACTGAGAGGAGCTCTTGCTGATCTAAGGGGTGGGTGTCCAGAAGCCGGGGCCAGGCTCTTATCAGTAGTGTCCTGTGACAGGACAATGAGCAATGGATACAAACTGGAACCCAGAAGTTTCACCTCAACATGAGTAAAAACTTCTTTGCTGTGAGGGTGCTGGAGCCCTGGAGCAGGCTGCCCAGAGAGGTTATGGATTCTCCTTCTCTGGAGACGTTCAAAACCTGTCTGGGTGTCTTCCTGTGTGAGCATTTCATAGAATCATAGAATCAGTCAGGGTTGGAAGAGACCACAAGGATCGTCTAGTTCCACCCCCCCTGCCATGGGCAGGGACACCTACCCTAGAGCAGGCTGTCCACAGCCTCATCCAGCCTGGCCTTAAACACCTCCAGAGATGGGGCCTCAACCACCTCCCTGGGCAACCCAGTCCAGGCTCTCACCATTCTCATACTGAACAACTTCCTCCTCAAGGCCAGGCTGAATCTCCCCACCTCCAGCTTTGCTCCATTCCGCCTAATCCTGTCACTCCCTGATAACCTAAGAAGTCTCTCCCCAGCTTTTTTGTAGGCCTCCTTCAGATCCTTGAAGGCCACAAGAAGGTCACTTTGGAGCCTCCTCTTCTCCAGACTGAACAGCCCCAACTCTTTCAGTCTGTCCTTATAGGAGAGGTGCTGCAGCCCTCTGGTCATCCTCGTGGCCCTTCTCTGGACATGCTCCAGCATCTCCACATCCCTCTTGTAATAGGGGCTCCAGAACTTTTTCTAGGTTGCCAGGGGGATTGGACTGTATGGTCTTTCAAGGTCCCTTCCATCTCCTGCCATTCTGTGATTCCTATGGCAAAGGAGAAAAAAAAATAATTGCAAATGTAGAATATTCTCTATAGAGCAAGTGCTGCCTGCAATCATTTCCCCCTTTTTATTCTTTTTGCAATATATTTTGCAAACTAAACCATTCCCCACCCCCAAATGCAAGATCCTAAAGTGCTTGTTCAAATCTCAGTACATTCTTTGCAGGGAATAAGAAGCAGAAAATCTAAATGCATCTCCACATCAGCAAAATGGCTCTGCCTAGAAATTTAATTTCCATGACACTCTCCACTGAGTGGTGAATAATTGGATCTGGAATCAGAAGGATTTTCTTTGTGGCTGGTGAGAAATTAGTACTCTCTCTTTCCCAACAGCCTGCACCCTTCATAGCTAATATATATTTAATGTGCTTTGACCTAGAACTGTGGCAGCAAGGATAAAAGCTTTCTCTGTGTTTCATGTAGCATTTCTGCACTAAAGTGTTTTGCTACCAAATTTAAGCATAGAATCTTAGCGGTTGGAAGGGTCCTCTGGAGGTTATTGAGTCAAATCGTCCTGCCAAAGCAGGATCACCCAGGCCAGGTCACACAGGAACACATCCAGGTGGGTTTGGAAAGTCTCCAGAGAGGGAGACTCCACAACCTCTCTGGGCAGCCTGTTCCAGGTCCCCAGCACTCCTCCTGGCCAAGCTGGCAGCCCATGGCTTGGACAGGGGCACTCTGTGCTGGGTTAGGAACTGGCTGGATGGCAGTGCCCAGAGAGTGTTGATGAGTGAAGCCACATCCTGCTGGGGCCAGACACTGGTGGTGTGCCTCTGGGAACAGTGCTGGACTCTATTTTCATTGATGGTCTGGATAAGGGCATTGAGTCCAGCATCAGTGAGTTTGCAGACAACACCAAATTGATAGCAAGTGCGGATCTGTTAGAGGGTAGGAGGGCTCTACAGAGGGACCTGGAAAGGCTGCACAGAGGGGCACAGTCCAATGCCAGGAGTTTTAACCAGTCCAAGTGCCAGGTTCTGCACTTTGGCCACAACAACCCCTTTCAGTGCTACAGGCTGGGGACAGAGGGGATGGAGAGCAGCCAGGCGGAGAGGGACCTGGGGGGCCTGGTTGGCAGCTGAACATGAGTCAGAGTGTGCCCAGGTGGTCAAGAAGGTCAATGGCATCCTGGCCTATATCAGGAACAGTGTGGCCAGCAGGACCAGGATAGTCCTCCCCTGTACTCAGCACTGGTCAGGTCACATCTTGAGTGTTGTGTCCAGTTCTGGGCTCCTCAGTTTAAGAAAGATGTTGAGGTGCTGGAACGTGTCCAGAGAAGGGCACCAAGGCTGATGAGGGGCCTGGAGCACAGCCCTGTGAGGAGAGGCTGAGGGAGCTGGGGGTGTGCAGCCTGTAGAAGAGGAGGCTCAGGGCAGACCTCATTGCTCTCTACAACTGTTTGAAGGGAGACTGCAGACAGGTGGGGTTGGTCTCTTCTGCCAGGCAGACAGGGACCAAAGAAGAGGACACAGCCTCAAGCTGTGCCAGGGGAGGTATAGGCTGGATGTTAGGTGGAAGTTCTTCACAGAGAGAATGATTGGCATTGGAATGGTCTGCCCGGGGAGGTGGTGGAGTCCCCATCCCTGGAGGTGTTTAAAAGGAGGCTGGATGAGGCACTTGGTACCAGGGTTTAGTTAGAAGAGTTAGGTAATAAGTCGAGCTCCATCATCTTGGAGGTCTTTTCCAACCTGGTTAATTCTGTGATTCTGTGTCCATTGCCCCATTAAAAAGAGCCTGGCCCCTTCTTCTTGAGAACCTCTCTTCAGTATTTGTAAGCATTCATAAGATCTTCTCTCAGCCTTCTCCTTCCTAGAATAGAGGAATTTGAGTTGATTACTCAAGCACCTGAGCTACCTAAACTGCCTGCTGAGAATCCAATGGGTGAAATCTCCAAGGGGTCAAGATCAACTCAAGACTGACCAGCAGTACTGTAGCATTAGCTGACTACTGTGATTCTTGTTGACCACCTCTAATCAATTAATTTCCTCCACTGGATCCATTTGACTTCTTTACATCCTGATAAGGAAACTTAATTAAGCTCATTAAATGGGAGTTAAACATCCCCACTTGCTAATCAAAACCGATATGAGAAGCACACTCTTGGATTATATTTACCTTTGTATTTATCTGTTCTTTTCCTCTGCTGTAATTGCATCTCTAATAACTGCATATCTCTAGACATATCTCTCTTTAGGGTTTAAAATGTGCTAATAAAAAAGTTTATTTTGTGTCTGAAATCCAGGAAGTCTCATTAGAGGAACTGACTGTTAAATTAATGTTCCACTTAAGACCAAAAAGATAATTATCTCCAGATCACAGAATCTTAGAATGGCTCAGGTTGGAAGAAACCTCAGAGATCATCTGTTCTGACTTCCTCACCATGGGCAGGGACACCTCTCAGCTAGACTCAGCTGCTCAAGGCCTCATCCAGCCTGGCCTTGAACACCTCCAGGGAGAAGGCAGCCACAGCCTCCCTGGGCAGCCTGTCCCAGAGTCTCAGCACCCAGCAGTGTGAGTGCAGCCCAGACAGCAACTGTGTGCTGGCCTGCAGTAAGAGCAGCATGGCCAGCAGGGCAAGGGAGGGGATTCTACCCCTTTATTCTACTCTCTTGAGACCCCACTTGGAGTATTGTGTGGAGTTATGGAGCCCCCAACACAAGAAGGACATGGAACTGTTGGAGACAGTCCAGAGGAGGCCACCAGGATGCTCAGGGACCCAAAGAAATCATCGAGTCCAACCCCCCTGCCACAGCAGGACTATACAATCTAGCTCAGGTCACACAAGAATTCATCTAGACAGGCCTTGAAAGTCTCCAGAGAAGGAGACTCCACAGCCTCTCTGGGGAGCCTGTACCAGTGCTCTGTGACCCCTACAGTAAAGAAGTTCCCTCTTATGTTCCCTCCTGTGCTGCAGCTTCCATCCATTGCTTCATGTCCAACCTTAATCTTTCTATGATTCTTTGCTAAAGTTTCATCCCCAAGATAAAAGGTACAGAAGGAAAAGCAATTGAGGGATCTTAGCTGAAGAGTGGCTGATGCTTCTAATCCGCCTCAGCTGACTGCAGGGGCAATGAGCCGTGCTTCATGGTTGAGCTCCTCCAACATCAGTTCATCCCTGCTGATGGTGTGCAGATGGAATTGTGGATTAATGCCAAAGCTAATACACCTCCTGTTGTAAAGTTTGCACTTTTTAGAAGAGGAAAAAAAGATCACAGAACTGTCAGTGTTGGAAGAGACCTCAAAGATCGTTCAGTTCCAACCCCCCTGCCGTGGGCAGGGACATATCTCTCTAGATCAGCTTGCCCAGAGCCACAATCAGCCTGGCTTTGAAAACTTTGAGGGATGAGGCTTCCACCATGCCTGTGGGCAACCTGTGCCAGTCTCTCACCACCCTTCTCGTGAAGAACTTGTCAACATCCAATCTGAATCTATTCTCACTAACCCTCTACAAACACTCCTTTTGCATTGAGTAAATGGCATAAAGGTCCCTTGGGTTGTTAAAAGTTGTTCAGCTGCTGCTCATTTCTTACCCTTTGTGTCATTTTTCAGTGGTCAAACACTAAAGAGATCTTTATCACATTATTAAGTGTATTTCTGGTAGATTTCAGAGTCTCTGTGTCTGATTGTCCTCCTTTTGCTGGGACAGAACTTTAGGCCAGCTGTAGTATGGAGACCATTAGGAGTTTGGTGTCAACCAGAACAGCTGACCAGAGTTAGCTCTCAGGTGTATCCCATCCCAGAATCATCAGGCTCAATATAAAGGGAGAAGTTTGCAGGGAGTATTTAAGTTCTTGTTTAGGTTTCTGCTTCTGTTTGGTTTCAGGCTATGGCTTCATGCTCCTGCTCTTTGTCTTTTTCTCTGTCCCTGGAGGGGTTCACTCATTGTTTTGCTGCCGAGGGCTGCTTTCCTGATTCATCTCCATCACACATTCAATGGAGTGAGTATAACTTCAGATGTTTTCTATTGGCATTGGTATCAACTTTGTTGTTTCATAAATCCCTTTAAATTTCAAACCATAGAGGATTCCTCTCCTTTTCTTGATTCCTCTTCTCTGCTGAGGAGGAGTCAGCAGGTGATGGAGCAACTGCTGTATTTCAGCCCCACGTGCAGGCCGAACAGAGACACTGTCCCTAGTTGGTTATATAAACCATGTGTGATCTAAAAACTTTTACCTATAGGTAATGCTACTTGTGACAATGTGTCTGGACGAGTGAGGAGGAGTAATTTGCAATGGGAAGGCTTTTTTCTTCCACTCCTAACTGTAGGAGGGCCAGAGACTTGCAGAATACAGTAGCTGAGATACTGTAATGTGTTGTCATAAGACAGGGTCTTCTGGCATCCTCCTAGAGAAACAGGCTGCTTATGGCTTGGATGGGTGGAGACTAGACCAAAAAATCCCTTGGGTGGCTGAATTTGAAGAGGTGTGGTGGATGGAGTTGAGTCCAGTTGGTGGCTGGCTACAAGTGGTGCTCTCCAGAGCTCAGTGCTGGGGCTGGTTCTGTTTGCTATCTTCATCAGTGACCTGGATGAGGGGATTGAGGTAGCCTCAGTAAGTTTAGAGATGACTCTAAAATGGGAGCAAGTGTTGGCCTGCCTGAGAGTAAGAAAGGCTGGAGAGGAACCTGGTGTGGCTGGATCAATGGGCCAAGGTCAGTAGTATGAGATTCAGTAAGGCCAAATGCTATGGCAACAGCCCCATGAGGACTCTAGGCATGGGGTGGAGTGCCTGGAAAGCTGTGCAAAAGGAGCTGGAGGTGTTGGTTGCTAGCTGGCTGACAGGGTGTGCCTGGGTGACCAAGAAAGCCAAGACCATCGTGGCCTGGATCAGCAATAGTGTGATCAGGAGGACCTGGGAAGTTATTGTACCTCTCCACTCAGCAGTGGTGAGGCCACACCCTGAATTCTGGGTTCAGTTTTGGGTCCCTGCTATAAGGAAAATACTGAGGTGCTGGACCCTGTCCAGACAAGGACAATGATGCTGGAGAGGTGTCTGGTGAGGAGCAGCTGAGGGAACTGGAGTTGGTTAGCCTGGAGAAAAGGAGGCTGAGGGGAGACCACCTCAGTCTCTACAACTCCATTTCTACATTATGTATGTTGTAGGATTAGAAGCAGAAGCTGGTTACTTAACTGTAAAGTGTAATGAGATTGTGAAAGGCAGAGAGATGGAGCCTGCTGAAAATGGGGTTTGAAAAATCTCCCAGCCTGGTTTGCAGAGGCCTTGCTCAGTGTAAAGGTCCTACACCAGCAGATGTTTCTAATTGCATTCTTAAACTCAAATGCTTTTATTCAGAGCCTGCTGTGCAGGAAATATCCTTCAGCTGCAAAGCAGTCAGATGAGCTTCAAACATTTATCCAGTGACTGGCAGAGGTTTTTTGCCTGCTCAGACCTTAGAAAGTTTGTCTTTTTTTTTTTTTTTTCCCTTCCATGTAAAAGGGAAATTTTAGCTGCTTTAAGTCCTAAAACAAACTTCAAAGCATTTTGACCATTCATTTAGTGCTGCAGTGTAGATGTAGTGCTCGGTGCTTAGTCAAGGACTTGTCAGTGTCAGGCTGATGATTGGACTTGATGATCTTGAAGGTCTTTTCAAAGGTAATTCTGAGATAGTGGCCTGAAAGGAAAGGCTGTGGGCACCTTCAGTACAAGCTGATGTAGTTTCAACAAGGAGGTAATAAATGTCTGTCACCTAAAGACTGCTGGAAACAGCAGCTGGCTGCCATCCTGCACCTGAGCAGAGTAATTGCTTACAGCCTTGGACAGCAGCACCACTAGGCTGGAATTTCACTGCAAGTTATCTGATATTTCTCAGCACTTTTTCTTTCAAAAGAATCTGCCCCTGTTCCATTGATATGGTGAGAGTGAGAATATTTCACTAGTAGGAGAGGAGTACCTGGGAGCTACTTGGTGTGGAATTGTCCTGTTTGTTTCTAGCCAGAAATAATAGGAAAATGAAAACAATGAGAGTGGGAGCTGGCAGTGCTGAGGGACAGCAGCTGGGCCTGAGCCAGCAGTGGGCCCAGCTGGCACAGAAGGCCACTGGCAACTTGGCCTGTATCAGAAGCAGTGTGGGCAGCAGCAGCAGGGCTGTCATTCTGCCCCGTGCTGGCACTGGGGAGGCCTCACCTCCAGCACTGCCAGCAGCTTTGGGCTCTCGCTACAAGAGAGATCTTGAGGGGCTGAAGTGGGGCCAGAGGAGAGCAACGAGACTGGTGAAGGGACTGGAGGGGAAAGCTGAGGGAGCTGGGGGGGTTCAGTCTGGAGAAGAGGAGACTCAGGGGGGACCTTAGCACTCTCTACAGATACCTGAAGGGAAGTTGCAGTCAGGTGGGGGTCAGGCTCTGCTCCCAGGTAGCTTGTGCCAAGAGGAGAGGGCATGGCCTGAAGCTGTGCCAGGGGAGGGTTAGGTTGGATGTTAGGAAGCACTTCCTACTGGGAAGGGGAATTAGAGACTGGAATGGGCTGCCCAGGGAGGTAGTGGAGTCGCCATCCCTGGAGGTGTTTAAGGGCAGCTTGGCTGTGGCATTCAGTGCCATGGTCTAGGGAACGTGATAGTGTTAGATTGGACCTGATGATCTCGGAGGTCTATCCCAGCCTCAGTAATCCTGTATTCTGTGATATGTGAACTAAGATACCTCCTGGAAGAGAGTTTCAGTTCTGAAGTTCAAATCACAGGATCATGGAATGTTAGGGGTTGGAAGGGACCTCCAGAGATGGAGTCCATCCCCACTGTCAGGAGGGAATCACCCAGTGCAGATCACATACAAACACATCCAGATGGGTCTTGAATGTGTCCAGAGAAGGAGACTCCACAGCCTCTCTGGGCAGCCTGCTCCAGAGCTTCACTACCCTCACAACAAAGAAGATTTTTCCTCATGTTGAGAAGGAGCCTCCTGTGTTCCAGTTTGTGTCCACTGCTCCTTGAGCTATGATAGGACACCACCAAAGAGAGCCTGGCCCCTTCCTGATACCCATCCCTCAGATATTTGTGAACATTAATAGCCCCAAGTTAAACATCTCCAGAACTCTCAGCCTCTCCTCCTTAGGCAGATGTTCCACTCCATCATCATCATAATGGATGTCATAATTGTTCTATCTTCTGTGCTTGGCAGCAATGCTTGGGTTGACTTTTGGCTGGGTCCACCTCTATTGACCTCAAGCTGCAGAAGATGTAGAAAAGACAGGTTGATTCCAGGTCCTTCACACTGATAATCATGGAATGGTTTAGGTTGAAAGGGACCTCAAAGCTCAGCCAGTTCAAATCACCTGCCACAGGCAGGGACACCTCCCACTAGAACAGATGGCTTGGGGCCTCGCCCAACCTGGTCTTGAACACCTCCAAGGAGAGAGCAGCCACAACCTCCCTGGGCAACCTGTGCCAGTGTCTCACCACCCTCACTGCAAACAACTTCTTAACATCCAGTTTCAGTCTCCTTTCTGCCACTTTAAACCCATTCCTCCTCCTCCTGTCATTACAAGACCTTGTCAGTAGTCCCTCCCCAGCCCTCCTGTAGCCCCCTCTAGATTCTAGAAGGCCACTCCAAAGTCTCCTGGAAGCCTTCTCTTCTCCAGACTGCAGAGCCCCTATTCTCGTAGCCTGTCCTCATAGCAGAGCTGCTGCAGCCCTCTGAGCATCTTGGTGGCCTCCTCTGGACTGGCTCCAACAGTTCCATGTCCTTCTTGTGTTGGAGGCTGCAGAAGTGTATACAGTAAATAAATATCTACAGGAAAAATAGTAGAGCAAACTGAGAGAGGATCTGATGAATGCTCAGCAAGAGGTAATGGGTGAGCCAGGCTTGTCAGTGGTGCCCGGTGACAGGACAAGGGGCAGTGGATACTAACTGACACAGGAGGTTCCATCCCAACATGAGGAAAAACTTCTTTGTTGTGAGGGTGCTGAAGCCTTGGAGCAGGCTGCCCAGAGAGGTTGGGGAGTCTCCTTCTCTGAAGAGATTCCAAACCTGCCTGAAAGTTGTGATCTTAAGCAACCTGGGAGTTTTGGGTGACCCTCCTCTACCAGGGTGAGTTGGACTAGATCTCCAGAGGCACCTTCCAACTTTCACTGTTCTGTGTGCATGATCTACACTTCTCCATGTTCAGACATTGCTCAGTCTAACTTTTGAAATGCATCCATTGGGCTTACTGGCTTGAAAAAAAATGACAAAAATAGCAGAAGAAGACTTCAGAAAAGAATTCAAACCCAGCAGTTCGAAGTGGCTGCTTATGTAATCAAGAGAAGCTTTCATTCAGATTTTTGATCTTCCTTGCTCATTGTAAGAAGTACTTCACTCCCATTGGAGCAAAGGAAAGGTTCTTTGCATCAAGTTGAACACAAGGGCTCCATTCAGCTGAGATTTCTGCTCCTCTGACTCACAGTCTTGGTTTTACTTTCAGCTTTTTCCTGTGCTTTGTGAAAAGGGGAGAACAATTACTGTTGGAAATGAGTATTCTATTTTCTTCTCCTTGTCACTGTTTGCACCAGATGCTGGTTTAAATCCTGCAAGAGCCAAGTTCTCATTTGTGTCTTGTGCAGTGCTGTACAGGATTGATTGATTAACTATTTGTTGTGATTTGGGAAACTTCAGAGCCATCAACCCTAGTCTGAAATGGAGATTATAGAACACCAGATATAATTTTTAATAATAATTCAGTGAAGTTCTGTGACAGAAAACATCCTAATACAGATAAGAGTCCTCACTCAATTCATTGAAACAGGAGACTTCCTTTTATAACATCAAACTTTTCTCTCCTCTGGCTTTGTTGCCACAGAACTCAGTAGAAAGAAAGTTTTATGAGACTGGGGAGTGGGGGGGAAGGATAAGGAAAATACAAAGGCACAGAAACTCTACTTTCATAATTTTCAAACATTATATTTTGTCAAAACACTTAGGGTGGAATTTGGTTCATGTCCTCATCAATGATTTGGATGAGGAGATTGAGTGCTCTCTTGAAGTTTGCAGATGACATTAAATGGGACAGGAGCGTTGTTCTGCTTGAGGGTAGGAAGGCTCTGAAGAGGGCTCTGGACAGGCTGAATCGATGGGCTGAGGTCAGTTGTGTGAGATTGAACAAGCCCAAGTGTTGGATCCTGCACCTGCATCCCAACAAGTCCACAAATGCTCCATGGTTAGGGAAGGAGTGGCTGGAGAGCTGCCTGGTAGAGTAAAACCTGGGGGTGATGGTCCACAGCTGGTTGAAGATGAGCCAGCATGTGCCCAGGTGACCAAGAAGGCTGCCAGCATCCTGGCTTGGATCAGCAATAGTGTGACCAGAAAGAGCACAGAGCATGATTGTGTCCCTGCACTCAGCACTGGTGCAGCCACACCTTGAATTGAATCATTTCTGGGGCCTTTGCTACAAGAAAGACATTGAGGTGCTGGAGGATGTCCAGAGAAGGGCAATGAAGCTGGGGAAGGCTCTGAAGAACAAGGATGATGAGGAATAGCTGAGGGAACTGGGGGTGTTTAGTGTGGAGAAGAGGAGGCTGAGGGGGGACCTCAATGCCCTTTACAACTCCCTGACAGGAGGTTGAGCCAAGGTGAGTGTTGACCTCTTCTTCCTGGTATCAGGTGATGGAACAAGAGGCATTAGCCTCAGGTTACACCAGGAGTGGTTTAGGTTTGAGACTGGAGGAAACTTGATTACTGAAAGGGTTTTCAACCACTGGAACAGGCTGGAGGGATCACAGGATGTCAGGGGTTGGAAGGGACCCAAAGAGATCATTGAGTCCAACCCTGCTGCCAGAGCAGGACCATACAATCTAGCTCAGGTCACACAGGAACACAGCCAGACAGGTCTTGAAAGGCTCCAGAGAAGGAGACTCCACAGCCTCTCTGGGGAGCCTGTTCCAGTGCTCTGGGACCCTTCAGTCAAGAAGTTCCCCCTTGTGTTGAGCTGGAACCCCCTGTGCTGCAGCTTCCATCCATTGCTCCTTGTCCTATCCCAGGGAGCAAATGAGCAGAGCCTGTCCCCCCTCTCCTGACCCTCAGCCCTCAGATATTTGTAAACCTTGATTAAATCCCCTCTCAGTCTTCTCTTCTGCAGACTGAACAGCCCCAGGTCCCTCAGCCTCTCCTCATCAGGCAGTGCTCCAGTCTCCTCCTCATCCTTGTAGTCCTCCACTGGACTCTCTCGAGCAGATTCTCATCCCTCTTGAACTTAAAGGAGGTTGGACCGAGCTAGGTATGGGTCTCTTTTTCCCTAGTAACAAGTTGTGATGGTTTGGGTGTTCCCTGCACACCCCCCCCACACGCACCCACTTTAGAAATCACCTAGATTAGACTCAGCCAGCTCTGGAAATATGAATGAAGCTTCTATTTACAGCTAGCACAATAGACGAGCAGATATTTACAGTATATACAGTTAGATAACAGAAATAGACAAGGTAAAAGGCAATACAGAAACACAACTCCCCTCCCAGAAACCTGAGTCCCCAGGAGGGGCTCTCAACCACCCCCTCACCTTCCCTCTACCCCTCTCAACCTTACCCCAGTCCCAAGGAAGAAATGGAGGTTTGGCCAGGGAATTAGGAAGCAAAGTGGATTAGTCCAAAATAAAATGGAGGGTGAGGTTAGAGAATAAGATGCAGTTCAGCCAGCAGCCCAGAGCTCCCCAGCAGGCAAAGAGGCTTTATCTATGTTTTAATTTCCTTTTCTACACATCTCAGCAAGGCTATGAGCGAAGTAGACATCACCACTGTTTTCATTTCACAGCCTTTGATCTAGTCCCTCTCACCAGAACATTCTAGCTAGCTTCAAACTAGCACACAAGTGATAGAAGCAGAGGAAATGGCCTTCCATCCGCTCTGTGCCTGTGCCCATGCACCGTGGGAGGTGCCAGGGCCGTTGGTATGTGGTGTTACACAGCAAATGTTTTGGACGTAACAGCCAGCTGAGGCAGTTGTACCTTCTTGTGAGAGCTCTAATAGATGTGACCCTATCAAAATGCAAATCTGGTTACTGAGCCTTGAACAGCAGGGAAAGTTTTAATCCTCTTGGGAAGCTGAAAAGGTTTGTTACAATGACCCAAGGACTCCTGGGTTATCTTCATTTAACTACAAATAGTTTGACTGACTGTGTTTGACTTCTCAAAGGAAAAGATTCTTTAGAGCATCACAGCTAAGATGCTTTTGAAGTTTTCACTTATCCAAAAAGAAGAAAACAGTTTTTCAGTTATCCTATAAATCCAAATGAAATAACCATGCCTTTGTGCAAGGATGAGGAAGATAAACCTAAGGAAGAGCCTCATCTCCTTCCATTGCTTCACCCATTTCAATGCTGAAGCAAGTGGGTGGAGGGTGAAGGGATGAAGCAAGGGAGAATGTTGACCACCAGAGTCTGAACTGCATTGAGACTAAGTATTGCCTCAGTCAATGTATTTGTAGTGTCCTTAATTGAAGTGCAGGTGTATACAATGTGAGAGTAGATCTGGAGATGCTGATGTGTGCAGGGTCTCCACAGCAATGATGATCTCACACATGGATTATAAAGCGTCTTTCATCCCCGTGCTTGCTCTTGGAGTGCTTATCTTGGGGGGTAGGTGGGGGAGAAAAGACAAATACATATTTTGACAATGACACATTGTAAAAGGATAGGAAACAGCAGTGTCAAACTTGTAGTTCACAGGATGGTAGGGGTTGGAAGGGCCCTCTGGACAGCTTCCAGTCCAACCCCCCTACCACACCAGGACCACAGAATCCAGCACAAGTAGCAGAGGAACACATCCAGACAGGGCTTCAAGGGCTCCAAACAAGGAGACTTTACAACCTCTCTGGGCAGCCTGTGCCACTGCTCTCTCACCTTTACAGCACAGAAGTTCTTCCTCATGCTGAGCTGCAACTTCCTGTGCAGAATAGAATAGAATAGAATCAATCAGGTTGGAAGAGACCTCCAAGATCATCCAGTCCAACCTGTCACCCAGCCCTATCCAGTCAACTGGACCATGGCACTAAGTGCCTCATCCAGTCTTTTCCTGAACACCTCCAGGGATGGTGACTCCACCACCTCCCTGGGCAGCCCATTCCAATGCCAATCACTCTCTCTGTGAAGAACTTCCTCCTAACATCCAGCCTATACTTCCCTCGGCACAACTTGAGGCTGTGTCCCCTTGTCCTGTTGCTGGTTTAACTTCAGTATATCTACAAGGACCCTGAACATTAAATATATAGAGTAGCATATCCTATATTTGGAGTAGCATATCCTTTCAGTCACAGCATCACAGAATGTCAGGGGCTAGAAGGGACCTCCAAAGCTCATCTAGTCCTACTCCTTGGCCACAGCAGATGACACAGGAACACATCCAGGAAGGTTTTGAGTATCTCCAGAGGGAGAATCCACAGAGCCCCTGAGCAGCCTGTTCCAGGGTTCTGTCACCCTCACAGGGGAAAACAGTTCTTCTGTAAGAAGATAACTGAATACTGATCTCTGCTTCAAAGGTGTGCATTTGACATCAAGAGTCACGTCTCCTGGGGGAGTGATATCCTTTTGGAGATGTCTCAAAAGCAGCCTCTTGCACCATTACTCTGACTTCTCCTCTTACGCTTCTCACTGGTTTAAGATTTGTTTGCACAATGATCTTTCTAATAGGCTGTAACTCTTGGGCAGTCCTGAAGTGGTCAGGCACGCAGAAGTAGAACATTGGCCAGGAGGGCTCTGCAGAGGGACCTGGACAGGCTGCACAGATGGGCACAGCCCAGTGCCATGAGTTTTAACAAGTCCAAGTGCCAGGTTCTGCACTTTGGCCACAACAACCCCTTTCAATGCTACAGGCTGGGGAAAGAGTGGATGGAGAGCAGCCAGGCAGAGAGGGACCTGGGGTTGGCAGCTGAACATGAGCCAGCCAGCCAGCAACAGAACAAGAGGACACAGCCTCAAGCTGTGCCAGGGCAGGTTCAGTCTGGATGTTAGGAAGAAGTTCTTCAGAGCAAGAGTGATTGGCATTGGAATGGGCTGCCTGGGGAGGTGGTGGAGTCCCCATCCCTGGAGGTAGAATAGAATAGAATCAGCCAGGTTGGAANTAGAGCAATGAGGTCTGTCCTGAGCCTCCTCCAGGCTGCACACCCCCAGCTCCCTCAGCCTCTCCTCATAGGGTTTGTGTTCCAGACCCTTCACCAGCCTTGTTGCCCTTCTCTGGACACATTTGTGCCAGAGTTTAGTTAATTAGAAGGTGTTGGGGGATAGGTTGTGCTTGATGATCTTGGAAGTATTTTCCATCCTGGTGAACTCTGTGATTCTGTGATTTCAGTTGGGCTAGAGGACTGTAGGTCGCCTCCAGCTGAACCCTTGTATTTTTTTTTTTTTTTTTTAGTATCACAGTAGTGATTAGGATGAAATTCTTAGCAGTAAAGGTGATAAGACACTCAAACAGTTTGCCCAGGGAGGCTGTGGATGTGCCCTGCCTGGAAGTGTTCAAGGATGGGTTGGATGAGGGCTTTGAAACTGTGAACAACTCATCTCTATGGCTGTGGTCAACCTGATCTAGTGGGGAGTGTCCCTGCCCATGGGGGAACACTCCATGCAGGGAGAGAGGAACTAGATGATCTTTGAGGTCCCTTGCAGCCCTAACAACTCTGTCTGTCAGTATTTAAGACTAGGCTGGAGGATGAGGCTTTGAGTAAGCTGATCACAAAATCAGACAGGTTGGCAAAGCCTCTCAGGATCACCAAGTCCAACCTAGAATCCTGCTCTACAAGATTCACCTTAAACCTTATCCCTAAACACCACATCAAAATGACCCTTAAACACATCCAGGGTGGGTGACTCCACCACCTCCATGGGCAGCTCATTCCAGTCCCTGACCACTCTCTCCATGAAAAACTTTTTCCTAATGTCCAATCTAGCCCTCTCCAGCCTCAGCTTGAGGCCATTCCCCCTTGTTCTGTCTCCAGTTACCTGTAGGAAGAGACCAGCAGCAGCCTCTCCACGATGTCCCTTCAGGTGTCTGTGCCCATGGCAGTAGGGTTTATTAACTATACAATTTTTAAGGTCCCTTTCAACTCAAACCATTTTATGCCTCTGTCCTAGCCAAAAGACAAATTTACTGCCAGTCAGAGTTTAAGTGAGTGTGAACAACAATCAGTATTCAGTAATTTATGTGGAAAAAAAACAACCCCAAATGTCTGCCTTGTCTGAACTTGCAATAAACTCTGCTACACTATGTTAAATAACCAAAACAATACCAGGAAAGTTCACCCTGAAGACTTGCATGCAGGGAACTCTATGTAAATTTCTTCTACAGAGACCTGAATGTCAGACACAATTTTATGTCTTGCTTTGAGAGAAAGGCAGATGAGTTCTGAATTGGTTTTGGGCAAGAACAGTTGGCGTTTTGTTACTGCTGCTGTTGCTAAACAGCCTGAAAGCCTGGATTTAGTCTTTTTTATTTCTCTGTGTGTCTCATTCTTCTGAAGCCCCCCCCCCCCCCCCCGAGGACTTTTTGGCATATTTGACTTTATCCAGCACTTATAAGATATGTGAAATATAACGCAGGAGGAATATTAATGTTGAAGATAAACAAGCTTTGATTTAAGAGCTGGAAACTTCCCATCAGGGGTTTTGGATGAGCAGCCTAATGTGGTGATGATACAAAGAGAGCTACACAGTATTCACAGGTTTGATGAAGTCAGGAAGGGAATTTCAAATGTTCACTGCTTAAAATGAAGCTGAATTTTAAATGACTCAATTCCTGTTTCGGTGTTTGTTCAATTCTTTTATAGCTATTGAAGGGGGAAGAAATAACTGAGAGTTCACAGGATGTCAGGGGTTGGAAGGGACCTACAGAGACTGAGTCCAACCCCCTGCCACAGCAGGGCCATACAGTCTAGCCCAGGTCACAGGAGCATATCCAGACAGGCCTTGAAATGCTCCAGAGAAGGAGACTCCACAACCTCTCTGGGGAGCCTGTGCCAGTGCTCTGAGAACCTGACAGTCAAGAAGTTCCCCCTTGTGTTGAGCTGGAACCTCCTGTGCTGCAGCTTTCATCCATTGTTCCTTGTCCTATTTCAGGGAGCAAGTGAGCAAAGCCTGTCCCCTGCCTCTTGACTCCCAGCCCTCAGATATTGATAACCATTCATTGAATCCCCTCTCAGTCTTCTCCTCTGCAGACCGAACAGCCCCAGGTCCCTTAGCCTCTCCTCATCAGGCAGTGCTCCAGTCCCTGCAGCATTCTTGCAGCCTTGCCTTAGACTCTCTCCAGCAGATCTTTGTCCCTCTTGAAGTGGGGAGCCCAGAACTGGATGCAATATTTCATGTGTGGCCTCACCAGGGCAGAGTAGAAGGGGAAGAGAACCTCCCTTGACCTGCTGGCCACACTCTTCTTAATGCCCCTCATTACCCCACTGGCCCTCTTGGCCACCGGGGCACATTGCTGTCACATGGATGTTATCCACCAGCACACCCAGGTCCTTCTCCACAGGGCTGCTCTCCAGCAGATCACCTCCCAGCCTGTACTGATGCAGTTTATTGTTCCTCCCCAGCTGCAGGAATCTCCATTTATCCTTGTTGAACCTCACTTGGTTCCTCTTTGCCCAGCTCTGTCTGTCCAGGTCTCACTGGATGGCCACACAGCCTTCAGCTGTATCAGTTGTACTTCTGTACTTTGTTCCATCTTCTGTGACAAGATCTTTACTTACAACATTAGGCCAAGTGAAGAGACAGATGAGATGCTGATAAGAAAGGTAGCCAGGCCTCATCCCTGAAACACAAAGTTTGTTGGTGGGTGAAGACCTGTCATTTGAGTCACTGAGTGCTGTTATCTGAAGCACTTACTTGGAGAATTTTCTTTTCAATTTGCTGCAGAGATTGAAACTTCAGGATCACAGAACTATTGAAGTTGGAAGAGATCTTTGAGATCATCAAGCCCAGCTGCTCACCATCCCAGCATTCCTACTAAGCTACCAGCACTAAACCACTTCTCTCAGCACCACACCCTCATGTCTTCTAAAGCCCTCCAGAGATGGTGACTCCGCCTTCCTGGGCAGCCTTTTCCGTTGCCTCAGAACCCTTTCTGTGAAGAAGCATTTTGTAATAACCAACCTGAACCTCCCTTGGCATCACTTGAGGCTGTTTCCTCTACCTTGTGCCAGCCTCCTTTGAGGTAATTGTAGTGGGCAATGAGGTCTCCCCTCAGCTTCCTCTTCTCCAGACTAAGTAACCCAAATTAATTCAGCCATTTCTCACAGAACTTGTTGTCAAGGCCCTTCACCAGCTTGGTTTCTCTTTTCCAGACATGCTCCAGCACCTCAAAGCTCTTGTGAGGCACACAAATCTGAACACAATATTTGAGGTATGGCATCACCAGTAGTGAGTAGAATCATAGAATCAGTCAGGGTTGGAAGGTAATTCAAGGGTCATCCAGTTCCAATCCCCCCTGCCATGGGCAAGGACACCTCACACTAGATCAGGCTGTCTAGAGCCTCAACCAGCCTCGCCTTAAACACCTCCAGGGATGAGGCTTCCACCACCTCCAGGGGCAATCCATTCCAAGCTCTCACCACCTCATGCTGAAGAACTTCTTCCTAACATCCAGTCTGAATCTACCCATTTCTAGCATTGTTCCATTCCCCCCAGTCCAGTCACTACCTGACACCCTAAAAAGTTCCTCCCCAGCTTTCCTAGAGCTCCCTTCAGATACTGGAAGGCCACAAAGTCTCCTCACAGCCTTCTCTTCTCCAGACTCAACAGCCGCAACTCTCTCAGCCTGTCCCCACAGCAGAGCAGCTCCAGCCCTCTGATCATCCTTGTGGCCCTTCTCTGGACACCTTCCAACACCTCCAGTCCTTTCCTTTCCCAGAGGCTCCAGAACTTAGCACAGTGCTCCAAGTAGGGTCTAAGTAGAGTGATGCAGAGGGGCAGAATCCCCTCCCTTGCCCTGCTGCTCACGCTGCTCTGGATGCAGCCCAGGCTGTGCTTGGCTCTCTGGGCTGCAAGTGCACACTGATGCTTCATACTGAGCTTCTCCTCCACCCACATCCCTAAGTGCCTCTCTTCAAGGCTGCTGTAAAACTGGGCACTGCCCAGCCTTATATTGATGCTTGGGCTTGCCTCGACCCAGATGCAGAAGTGTGCACATTACCATTCCTAGACCTGTTGGCCACACAATTCCAGATGCAGTCCAAGGTACCATTGACCTTCTGAGCTTGTAGAATTATTACTTGATTGGTTTGTTTTGAACTGTTTTCTTCACATACACAGAGGAAACAAATATATCTAAGCTCTCTGAATAGAGAGAGATAACTTCATAAAATCCCTTAATGAATGTAGAGTGGATTTCATTGCAAGGTACTGCTGTAATTATTAAGTGCTCTGGTAAGTGAGTCAAATGTTCCACTGATGGCACTCACCCTTTAATTTTAGTTACTTGAGTTTATAAAACCTGGGCAAACAAATTAGGATGTGCGAAAACATGATGCAGTTTGAGAAGTGCCTTCTGAATTTCTGCCTTTCAGGATTTTATTGACTCATGAATCATACTGCAGCCTCATGACCAATTCTGAAGCCCTAATAACAGCTTGTAAAGAAACTATATTCCCTGGGCTGGTAATGGGAGCACACTAACAGCCAAGAGGTGTTTGTTTCCCCCCCCACCCCTCATCTCAACGTGGAATAAACATTTAAAGAAGCTCAAAGTGTTTAATATTAAAGGAAAGTTGTTGTATATTTAAATATTAAGTTGTTAGTAAATAGTATTAGGTAGCAAATTATCTCACTTACTGCTGTTAAGTGTTAGAATCACAGAATGGTCTGAGCTGGAAGTGACCTCCAAAGCTCGTCCAGTCCAACCCTCCCTGCAGTCAACAGGGACATCCACAGTTAGATCAGGTTTCCCAGACTCCTCTCCAGCCTCACCTTGAATATCTCCAGGGATGGGGACCCAACCAACTCCCTGGGTAACTTGTTGCCATGTTCCACTACCCTCATGGTTTAGAATTTGTTCCTCACATCCAATCTCAGTCTGCTCTGCTCTAGTTTGAAGCCTTGTTAGTTTCTGTCTTGTTACAGAGCAACCCTTCACAGTGGGTCTGGAGAAATGAGAACAGAGAGATGAGTCTGGATCTAGCTCTGGTGCTGGGCAGCCTTATCTAGTTGAGACGTCCCTGCTGACTGCAATGGGGTTGGACAAGGTTGGGTTTTGAGGATCCTTTCCAAGCTGATGCAATCTGTGAATCTGTAAACCTAGGGACTCTGTTTTAAATGTTAATTCAGAGCACAGTTCACTTCTAGTTTCATTCTTGGATTGTACTTTCAGCAGTGGATTTTATTTTCCCTGGTTAAGATGAGGGCTGATTTGAGGCTGAGAGGAAGCCTTCCTTCTCTACAACTACCTGAAAGGAGGTCAGAGAGAGGTGGGGGTTGGTTTCTTCTCCCTAGTAACCAGTGATGGAATGAGAGGAAAGGGCTTCAGGTCGCATCAGGGAAGGTTTAGGTTGGACATGACAATAAAATTCTCCACTGAGAGTTCTCAAACAGGCTCCCCAAGGAGGTGGTTAAATTTCAAAGAGATGTAGTGCTGAGAGTCATGGTTTAGCACCAGCTTTGGTAGAGCTGGAGAATGGTTGGACTGGATTTGAAAGGCCTTTTCTAAGAACAATGAGACTCTGATTTTGTGACACTTTACCAAATCCCCTTGGATCTGCAGAGTGCAATGAATATTTTTTTGGTGAGTTGCAGCAGCAAAAAAACTGTCCTTGGTCTGTGTTTGTGATTTGTGTTTTCTATTTGACCTTGATTTAAAAAAAAAAAAAAACTCTGAGATTTAGGGGACAGATACATTGATGCAAGGATATCTTTTTTTGAGTACTTTCTATGCAAATTCTGCAGTAGCCAAACAAAATTCTTACAGTCATTCCAAAGAGAGACTCAATTCTTACAGCTACATTTCCACAGAGTCAGCAGAAACTGTTCAAGAAAGTCTTTAGACTGTATAATGTTTTAAGACCTTTCACTGTTAAGTTCTTACTGAATATTCTCATTTTGCACAATCACAGAATGCTAGGAATTGGGAGGGACCTTGAAAACTCATCCAGTCCAAACCCTCTGCCAGAGCAGGAGCACCTACAGCAGGTCACACGGGAACGTGTTCAGGTAAGTCTTGGATATCTCCAAAGGTGGAGACTCCACAAACCCCCTGGGCAGCCTGTTCCAGGGTTCTGTTTTCCTCACAGGGGGGAAAAAAAGTCCTCCATATTTAAATGAAACTTCCTATGCCTGAACTTCCACCCATTGCCTCTTGTGCTGTGAAATGTTGCAAAGGTGTTGAAGGTTATCCTGAGAAGTTAAAAACACTAATCACAAAATGGTAGTGGTTGAAGGGGACATCCAATAATCACCTAGTCCAACTCCCCTGCCTAGATCAAGTTGCACAGGAATGTGTTCAGGTGGGTTTGGAATGCAGAAACAGACTCCACAACTCCCTGGGCAGCCTGTTTCAGGATTCTGTCACCTTCTGGGTGCAATATTCCAGGTGGGGTCTGACCAGGGCGGAGCAGAGGGGGAGGACAATCACAATCTCCTTCGATCTGCTGGCCACATTCCTCTTAACGCCCCCCAGGCGTTTTTGGGCATGAGAGCACATTGCTGTCCCATGCAGAACTTGCTCAGCCCAATAGGCCCTTCCATCCTCATATAATAAGTGGATTATTAGCAGCAGGGAGTGCACTTCCATCCTCATATCATAAGTGGATTATTAGCAGCAGGGAGAAAGGCAGGGATTGCAGTTTCAGCATAGCTCTCCATTTCCACAATGTTTCCCATTTTCTTACAGAGAAGATAGAAGAAGGAAGTAATAGAACTACAACATGGAAGAACAACATGGCTGTATTTTTCCTTAGTAATGTGAAATAAGTGGACAGAAAGGGCTTAGGTTAGGTTGTAATCTTTGGAGTCTTCTGCTTAACTTTCCAGTCTCTTGGTCCTACATTTTCTTTTATCACTGATGTCAGGAAAACAATCTCCTTTCCTCCCACCTCCACTTTTAAATAGCTGTTAGCTGAATTCTCAGCTCCCATAGTAAATCAAACTTCTCAGTGCCTTTAACATTTGACTAAAGAAATTCACCTTCCTCTCGTGGGAGCTAAAATCCTAATTCCAGAGCTTATTCAGTTTCTCAGCAACCCAGGGGACAGTGGCATGGATAGAACAGCAGCTATGAGTCATGCTCCTGTGGCAGGACAAAAAGCTCTGCTACTGCCCAAGGCAAAAGAGCCTGGAACATGGCTTAGTGGTCAAAGAAGGGCCAGTATGTGGCTGTTGTCAATAGCTACAAAATCCTAGACAAGCAAAGCTTCTCAGAAGTGCTGTCCCTGCTCAGTGCAGGGAGGCTGGACAAAGATGGTCGTGGAAGGTCCCTTCCAACCCACCATGGTCTGTGAATCCATGCAGTGTGAGCTGTGTTTCCAGGCAGAAAGAGTTTGTAGGCTGCATGCCAACAGTAATAATTTCCTTGACAGACATAGGCAACAGTCACCAACAGATCACTGAATGGTATGGGTTGGGAGGGACCTCAAAACTTTAAATGCTCCGTCCCCCATGCCAGAGCAGGAGCACCTAGAGCAGGTAACCCAGGAACACATCCAGACAGGTCTTTAATATCTCTAGAGAAGGAGGCTACACGGACTCCCTGGACAGCCTGTTCCAGGCTCTGTCACCCTCACAGGGAAAAAAATTTCTCCTTCTGTTTCCATGGAACTTTCTGTGCCTCATCTTCCATCATTGCCCCTTGTGCTGTCATTAGGCTTCACCCAGCAGAGCCTGGCTCCAGCTTCTGGCCACTCATCCTGCACATCTTTAAAAGCATAGATAAGGTCACCCCTCAGGCTCCTCCTCTCCTAGCAGCACAGCCCCAGCTCCCTCAGCCTGTCCTCCTGAGGAAGATCTTCCACTGCCTTCAGCGTCTTTGTGGCTTTGTGCTGGACTCTGTCAAGCAGTTCCCTGAGGTCATTCTTGAACTCAAGGACCCAGAACTGGACACAATATTCCAGATGTGGCCTCTCCAGGGCAGAGTAGAAGGGGAGGAGAACCTCTGTGGACCTACTCCACCCCAGGATGCCCTTGGCCTTCTAGGCACACCAGAGCGGGCTCATGGTCAACCTCTCGCCCACTAGGACCCCCAGGTCCTTTTCTGCTTTGCTGCTTTCCATTAGGTCAGTCCCCAACCTATTCTGCTCCCTGGGATCATTCATTCCCAGATGCCAGAATCTCCCTTTGCCCGTGTTGGAATCCACTCAGTGTCTCCCTGCCCAACTCTCCAGCCTAAGTCTGGCTGAATGGCAGCACAACCCTCCTGTGTGGCAGCCACTCCACCTGGTTTTGTGTCACCAGCAAACTTGCTGGCAGTGTGCTCTGTGCCTTCACCCAGGTCCTTGATGAATACATTGAATAGATGTGGGTGTCAGGGATCATGTAGGGGGAGAAGATCCTGCTCTTTGCCTCATCACTTAGCTATAGAACCTCTTTTCCTTTAAGAATTCACAGGAAAAATACACCAAAAGCCCAGAAAGAATCCCAAAGCTTCCAACTGCCTTTAAATCACTGAGTAATTACAAATGATGCTCTACTTTTTCTTTAGTGTGCTGCTGATGTCTCCATGTTTGTCACCAAAAGGTCATTAGGAATGTTGCTGTGTGTACCACTCGTGACATATGTCTCTGACAGACTCCTTAATGTCACTTGGGGCTCAGAGCAGTTTTGCTAACAGACTGATGATGGCTTTAGCAGAATCAGGATTTGAAAAGTATGTAAATGAGCTATTTAAATGAGCATCTTTTTGCTTATGGAGAAAACATTACTAACAAATGGATCCATCTGATAGTTAATGGCTAAGCAAGTAGCTCCAAACCTGGGCAACTAATCAGCTAGAGAGTCAGGAAAAAGCAATTCTTCAGTTTGTATAAAAACAGTCACAGTTGCAATCCCTCCTGGGGCACGCAGATAATTAAGCATTCAGATAATTAATAATTGATGGCAGCAGGATTTTAAAGCCTGCTACCTACCTGGCCATCAGCACCTTGCTTTTCCTGACAATCGGAGGCCTTGATGGTTTTCTTCCAATCTCTTTTTTCATCAGCTCTTCCAAATAGAACACTGAGTTTTAAATGTAGCTTCTGCTTCCTCCTACTGATAAGTAGAAATAGTGGATTTGGAGGGAATTGCCCTGCCTGGGGACTGACTTAGAACACACGAAAGTACCTTATGTGTGAACAGACTGTGGAATCACAGAATTGGTTTAATTGGAGAAGACCTTTAACATCCTTCGGTCCAATAATCATTTAACTCTGCCATGACTGGTGCTAAACCATGGCCCTCAGCACCACAGCTCTGCCTCTTGGAAACATCTCCTGGGATGGGCATTCAAACACTTGCCTGGGCAGCCTGTGCCAGTAGTTGAAAACCCTTTCAGTGAAGTTTCTTATAATCAACCTAAACCTCTCCTGGTGCTGTTGTTACTAGTGTAACAGTTGTTACTAGTGAGAAGAGACCAACACCCACCTTGGTTCAACCTCCTTTCAGGGAGTTGTAAAGAACAAGGTCTCCCCTCAGCCTCCTCTCCTTCAGGCTAAACACCCCCAGCTCCCTCAGTCACTCCCCATTAGCCCTGTTCTCCAGACCTTTCACCAGCTGGTTTGCACTTATCTGGATGTCTTCCACCTCAATGTTGTCTTTGTAGCGAGGACTCCAAAGGGTTAAAAACATACATTAACATTGTACCTTAATAATGTACAGACCAGTACTCTTTTTTTTTTCCCCCAATTACTCCAGGGTACCTAATTCAACTCAAGCTGCTAGTCCCAGCCTAAAAAGGAACATAGAACCACAACAAATGTATTTGAGAAGAGCCTATCTTGTAGATACTCCTTGTAGGGTCTTGTAGGTAGTATGAACAAAGTGAACTAGGGATAAACTCAACTTTTCTCAGGGGAGTGGGTCAGAAATATTCTTCCTTCTTAGAAGTGTTTGTTTTGCCATGCATGGGAGCATTGTAAGAACAGAGAACAAAGAAGCCAAGGTCTAAACAAAACTTTTTTTCCCCAAGAGCTGAGTGCTTGATGGTCTTCTAGTGGACTCTCCCATGTCTCCTGTAGTGTCTGCAGCGATGGAAACCAGCCATAGAGTAGCACTCAGGTCCAATTTATGGCACTTAGCTGGGGAACAAAAAAAAATCAAACCTTTTCCTCTACTTTCCTAAAATGTAAGCATAGCTCTGTGTAGAAAGAGAAAAATATCTAGGTAGTTTTAGTAATAAGAGCTTTCACTGGGTTTTATCAGGGACCAGCAATGTTCTCTAATCATAACTATATCTACCTCCTGACAAATACCTCAGTAGCTCAGAGGATGTGGGTTTTCTTATACATCAACTCTTTCCTCACAAGCACATTTCTTCTCCCAAGGAAGTAGCAATAGGAAATGGATTCAAGCTACACCAGGAGGGGTTTAGGTTGGACATGAGAATAAAATTCTCTACCGATAAGGGTCTCAAACACTGATTTCTTTTGTTTTAATGAAGTTGTGCTTGTTCTGCCAATATGTATCCTTAGGTCTTGCACCAGTTCTAATTGAGCTTAGAGGAAATAAATCTCCTGACTTTAAATGGGCTTGTGACCTTTTCAACCACTTCGATGAGCAGCACAACTGAGGCTGTAGTAGACCAGAACAGACTTAGCACATTTGCCTTAGATTCAGTGGCTCCAAACTATCTTCCTGTTCATGGATGATTGGGCAGCACCTGAAATAATCTGCTCAGTTTTGAGCCCCTCATTCCAAGAAGGATATTGAGGGGCTGGAGTGTGTCCAGAGAAGGCCAGTGAAGCTGGTGGAAGGCTCTGGAGAGCAGGGCTGGTGAGGAGCAGCTGAAGGAGCTGGGGGTGTTTAGCCTGGAGAGGAGAAGGCTGAGGGGAGACCTCATTACTCTCTAGAACTGTCTCAAAGGAGGTTGCGGTGAGGTGGGGATTGATCTCTTCTGTCTAGTGTCAGGTGATAGAACAAGAGGAAAAGGCTTGAAGTTGTGCCAGGGGAGGTTTAGGTTGGAGCTTAGGAGCAATTTCTTTGCTGCAAGAGTGATCAGGGATTGGCATAGGCTGCCCATGGTGGTGGAGTCGTCACCATCTCTGGAGGTATTTAAAAGCTGTATGGATGTTGTGCTGCTGGATGTGGTGTAGTGGCAGTGGCTTAGCAGTAGTGATGGAGTTGTGAGCAATTTGCCTTGATCTCAAAGGTCTCTTCCAACCTCACCAGTTCTATGACTCTTTGAAATCATTGCCCAATAGAAGAAAAACTGAGTTAAAGACAGATGGTTTGAGGAATAGCAGTGGAATTGAATGCCACTGTTATGAAACTCACACACAGAGGTGTTTTGGTTGCCTGAATTTTTAAACCATTCTTGTTTCTCCTCCTTTTGGTGTCATTGCTGCTGTAGGAATTTGGTGTTAGCTTGTAAAATGTGAAGTTCTTTCTTCTTAATTATTTATTTTTTAAATGATTACTGATTTGGGGCTTTTAATATTATTATAAATACTGTAACAATATTATTATAAAATTCACAAATGTAGATCATAGAATCGCAGAATTGTCAGGGCTAGAAGGGACCTCAAGGATCACTCAGGTCCAACCCTCCTGCCATGAGCAGGGACATCTCACAGTAGATCAGCCTGGCCTTAAACATCTCCAGGAACAGGGCTTCCACCACCTCCCTNTGGTGGTGGAGTCGTCACCATCTCTGGAGGTATTTAAAAGCTGTATGGATGTTGTGCTGCTGGATGTGGTGTAGTGGCAGTGGCTTAGCAGTAGTGATGGAGTTGTGAGCAATTTGCCTTGATCTCAAAGGTCTCTTCCAACCTCACCAGTTCTATGACTCTTTGAAATCATTGCCCAATAGAAGAAAAACTGAATTAAAGACAGATGGTTTGAGGAATAGCAGTGGAATTGAATGCCACTGTTATGAAACTCACACACAGAGGTGTTTTGGTTGCCTGAATTTTTAAACCATTCTTGTTTCTCCTCCTTTTGGTGTCATTGCTGCTGTAGGAATTTGGTGTTAGCTTGTAAAATGTGAAGTTCTTTCTTCTTAATTATTTATTTTTTAAATGATTACTGATTTGGGGCTTTTAATATTATTATAAATACTGTAACAATATTATTATAAAATTCACAAATGTAGATCATAGAATCGCAGAATTGTCAGGGCTAGAAGGGACCTCAAGGATCACTCAGGTCCAACCCTCCTGCCATGAGCAGGGACATCTCACAGTAGATCAGCCTGGCCTTAAACATCTCCAGGAACAGGGCTTCCACCACCTCCCTGGGCAACCTGTGCCAATCTCTCACCACCCTCATGCTGAAGAACTTCCTAACATCCAATCTGAACCAACTCACTTCAAGTTGTGCTCCATTCCCCCCATTCCTATCCCTACCTGACATCCTAAAAAGTCCCTCCCAGCTTTCTTGTAGCTCCCTTCAGATACTGGAACACCATAAGAAGGTCTCCTTAGAGCCTTCTCTTCTTCAGACTGAACAACCCCAAATCTGTCAGCCTGTCCCAAAGGCAGAGCAGCTCCATCCCTCTGCTCATCCTTGGGGCCGTTCTCTGGCCACGATGACTTGGTTGCCTGAATTTTAAATCATTTCTGGTGTCATTGCTGCTGTAGGAATTTGGTGTTAATTTGTACATGTTTACTGATTTTGGGGTTGTGGGGGGGGTGTATCAAAAGAGTGCAAATAGTGTATCTGAGAAATATATATATAAAATATATATAATACAGTCTGAAGTTGTGTCACAGTCTCAAGTTGTGCCAGGGGAGGTATAGGCTGGATGTTAGGAGGAAGTTCTTCCCAGAGGGAGTGATTTGCCATTGGAATGGGCTGCCCAGGGAGGTGGTGGAGTCACTGTCCCTGGAGGTGTTCAAGGAAAGCCTGGATGAGGCATTTAGTGCCATGGTCTGGTTGACTGGATAGGGCTGGGTGCTAGGTTGGACTGGATGATCTTGGAGGTATCTTCCAAGCTGGTTGATTCTATGATTCAAATGTCTCTTTATTCCAGGAGCCCCAGCAGTATCCTGTGATAGATTTATTTTTCTCTAACTCCCTTTGTTCTGTTTAGAGTTAACAGCCAGAAGCCTTTTTTTTTGGAAAGGATTGATTCAATTACTCTGCCTAAAAGTGTGTGGACATCAGACACACTTAAATAATTACTCCCATGGCTGCACACTACATGCAAGCCTCTGTCAGCCAGGTGCTGAGCTCAAGTCTTTTTAGAAGAAGCTGCTCAAAGTTATCTACATCAGGTCAGTGATAATACAAATTGTGTTAGAAATTAGGATTATCAAGAAAAAAAAAAGTATAAAGACTACAACTGCTGTTGAAGGGCAGCTTTGTTCTAAATATTTCTGCTCCTTTTCATAAAGAGCAGCTGAGACTTCTCACATAATGGCAGGAATGTTTAAGCTCAAGTGGTAAATGATTCTGCTCTTAAAGCATACTATTTATTTTGGGGAGATGAAAGAAAAGAAGTGGTTCCTTTGTAAACTCTCACCTAAAGGTGGGTTCTTTTTTTCTGGGAATATTATTCCAAAGGCAACATACAGGATTTTGTTGTTGCTGATCAAGTTTTGGATCTTTCACATTGCAGAATGCAAAGTTGGAAAGGACCCTGAGGATCATCTGCTCCAACCTTCCTAGGTAATAGTCCTGTTGAAATGAGCTGGCCCAGCGCCCTGAGTCTTAGAATCATAGAATGGTTTTGGTTGGGAGTGACCTCAAAGCTCAGCCAGTTCCAACCCCCTGACATAGGCAGGGACACCTCCCACTAGAACAGATCACTCAAGGCCTTATCCAACCTGGTCCTGAACACCTCCAGGAAGGTTGTGGATCACAGAATCACAGAATGTGACCAAAGATCAAGTCTAGTGCTAGACCACTTAGCACTGCTTATCTAAGGCCACATGAGTAGACTCACCAGGCCCTCAGAATATTGCCATGGACAATGTTAGTCAGGCATTGGTGTAGGTTGCTCAGGAACGTGGTGAAGTCACTGTTCCTGGAGGTATTCAAGAAACCTGTGGACGTGGCACTTCAGGACATGTTTTTATGGCCATGGTGGTGCTTGGTTGAAGGTTGGACTTCATATTAGAGATTCCATGATCTTCTACAGAGCCATTGTAGAAGGCTGTGAGGAGACCTTCTTGTGGCCTTCAAGTATCTGAAGGGGGCCTACAGGAAAGCTGGGGAGGGACTTCTTAGCGTGTCAGGTAGTGATAGGACTGGGGAGAATGGATCCAAGCTAGAGGAGGGGAGATTGAGAGTAGATCTTAGGAAGAAGCTCTTCAGCATGAGGGTGGTGAGAGACTGGTAGAGGTTGCCCAGGGAGGTGGTGGAAGCCTCATCCGTGGATGTTTTTAAGGCCAGGCTGATGGATGTGGCTCTAGGCAAGCTGATCTAGTGTGAAGTGTCTCTGCCCATGTGAGTGGGATTGGAACTGGATGAATTTTCATGTCCCTTCCAACCCTGATGCTTCTGTGTACCATCATTCTGATAGTCACGGAACTGCTCTTCAGGTTCTTTCCCCCACCCCCCCTCATTATAATTTATTGACTTCTTCAATACAGCTTTGTTTTGATCACCGCTCTCTCTGCATCTCTTTCTGTGTTGCTTCCCAAACACCATTTTCCCCCTCTTCTCTGCTGTTGTTTTGTCTCTACTTAAAGGATCTAGTGAGCAGGACACTAAGGGCCACAGATATGTTGGGGCAAAACTTTGAGCTGAAGGTAAAGAAACAAAGTCTTCCTGTGATAATTTCTATAACCTGTTTAGACTCTTTAAAATGTCACTAAAGAAAAAAAAAAAGAATCATAAAATCATAGAATGGTTTAGGTTGGAAGGGACCTCAAGGATCATCCAGCTCCAACCCCCTGCCATAGGCAGGGACACCTCCCACTAGAGCAGGTTGCTCAAGGCCTCATCCAGCCTGGCTTTAAACACCTCCAGGGAGGAAGCATCCACAACCTCCCTGGGCAACCTGTTCCAGTGTCTTACCACCCTCACTGTAAAGAACTTCCTCCTAACATCCAGTCTAAATCTCCCCTCTTCCAGCTTAAACCCATTCCCCCTCGTCCTGACATTACTAGACCTTGTAAATAGTCCCTCCCCAGCCTTCCTGTAGGCTCCCTTCAGATACTGAGAGGTACTGTTGAATCACAAGGCTTCAGTTTTATCTCTTTTGACATTAATAGCACCTGGAGCATATGTTGGTGGTGCATTGTGGTTGGGCAGTAACTTACTGTATGAATCTTCTGGCTACTAAATTCTTGCAGTACATAACTTTCTTCTCCTTTGTACTACAAGACTTACTGTTGTAAGCCACAAGTAACTAATTACAGAGCAAGTTCTTGTGTCAAGTACTCCAAAAGAAGGTAAATATTCATTAGTAATGCCTTCTTACCCTCAAAGTAAAATAGTACACATAATAAAATTCTTGATGGGCTCATAATTTAGGCAGTGGGGCCTGAAATTAGCATGGTCAATTTTCATGCTGGTGTTGTGGTCACTAAAAGTCCTCCTAAAATATCACCTGGCAGAGAAGGCAACACTGCAAGCCATTAAATCATAGCATAAGTTGCCCAGAGAGGGAGAGTCACCATCCCTAGAAGTATTTAAAGGATCATAGAATCAGCCAGATTGGAAGAGACCTCCAAGATCATCCAGTC
>WAAF01006629.1:478844-588857 GCA_013400475.1 Tricholaema leucomelas
AACCTCCCTTGTCCTACTGGCCACACTGTTCCTGATATAGGCCAGGATGCTATTGGCTCTTTTGGCTACCTGGGCACACTGCTGGCTCATGTTCAGCTACTATCTACCAGTACCCCCAGGTCCTTTTCTGCCTGGCTGCTCTCCAGCCACTCTGTCCCCAGCCTGTAGCACTGTTTGGAGTTGTTGTGTCCAAAGTGCAGAACCCTGCACTTGGCCTTGTTAAATCTCATCCCATCGGCCTCTGCCCACCCATCCAGCCTGTCCAGGTCCCTATGCAGGGCTCTCCTACCCTCCAACAGATCCACACCTGCTCTTACCTTGGTGTCATCTGCAATTCTAGTGATGATGTGTGGATGTGGTGCTGAGGGATGTGGTTTAGTGGTGGTGGCTTAGCAGTAGTGGTGGGATGGGGAGCTCTAGGTGAGTGCTTGCATTCGGTGATCTCAGAGGTCTCTTCCACCCTCAACAGTTTGTTATGTGGTTCTATACTGTTAGTTCTCATGGAAGAGGAAGAGCAGTTATGTTTGGGAGAAGAGACTTGGCCTTTAAGTGACAAAGAGTCCTTACACAGAACATTTGTCAAACACCACATTTTATTTTTACAGCGAGCAGTTCATAGTGGTCAAAGACTGACTGTGGCACTACAATGGCACCCAGTAGAATCATCTTGAAGAAGGTCTACACTATTAGAAGGGACCCTGGAGATCTTCCAGTCCAATCCCCCTTGCAGGACCAGACAATCCAACACAGGTGGCACAGGAACACAACCAGACAGGACTGGAAAGGCTCCAGACAAGGAGACTCCACAACCTCTCAGGGCAGCCTGTGCCACTGCTCCCTCATCCTTACAGCAAAAATGTTCTTGCTCATGCTGAGCTGCAATTTCCTGTGCTGCAGTTTCCATCCCTTGCCCTTGTCCTACAACAGAGCACAAGTGAGCAGAGGCTGTCCCTTCCTTCCTGACCCCCAGCCCTCAGCTCTTGATAGGCATTGCTCAGCTCCCCTCTTAGCCTCCTCTTATCCTTTATAACACAGCAAAATGGAGCCCTGTATCACAGCTCACCCTTCTCTGGATACTTTAAAACCCCTCCTGGATGTGTTCCTGAGTAGCCTGTACTAGGCAAACCTGCTCTGGCAGGGAGGTTGGAACCAGATGATCATCGCAGGTCCCTTTCAACTCTTACCATTCAGTGACTCCATGAAAAGGAGAAGCTGCCAGGAAGCTAAGCCTCTGAGAGACTGAATAGCCAGAGCCAGCAGCTCAGCAACAGAGTTGGGCTTAAATATTTTTTTTTGCAGTTAATGAACATCCTAATTTCTTCTCTTGTATTTTCAGTCCTCCTCTTCTGTTTACTTTTCAGATTAATTTCCTGTGAGTTTATAGAACTAATCAATCAAAAAACCATAAGCAGTCCTTTGAAAAATCCTTTGCAAACAGCATGTTGGTGCTGTACACAGCTTATAATAAATGGCAGCTTGAAAAGAGAATAAAAAAAAACCAAACCATAAAGGAAATCAAATTCAAGCAAGAGAAAGCTAAAAAAAGGGATCAATTGTCGTATAAATTCATTAATTCTCCTGATCTGTGTTTCTTAAACAACTAAAATGTGAAATCCTGAGGAATAATAGGGTATTCCACCTCAAGCAATGAAGGGAAGTAGAACACTAAATATTTATTTGCAGTGGACAAAGAAAGATTCAAAGTAATTGATTAAATCTGTGGCTGGCCTGTAGGAAACTCATCAGCACAACCCCAGAAGAACAACTCTACCCTGGGCCGCATCCAGAGCAGTGAGGGCAGCAGGGCAAGGGAGGTGATTCTGCACTACTCTAGTGGGAGCCCACTTGGATCACCGTGTCCAGTTCTGGAGCTCCTGGGACAGGAAGGGTCTGGAGGTGCTGGAAGGTGTCCAGAGAAGGGCCATGAGGATGATCACAGAATCACATAGAATCGCAGAATGTCAGGGGCTGGAAGGGACCTCAAGAGATGATCTAGTACAACTCCCCTGCCAGAGCAGGAGTGCCTGGAGCAGATCACACAGGATCAGAGGGCTGAAGCTGCTTTGCTATAAGGACAGGCTGAGAGAGTTGGGATTGTTCAGTCTGGAGAGGAGAAGGCTGTGACGAGACCACCTTGTGGCCTTCAAGTATCTGAAGGAGGCTGCAAGAAAGCTGGGGAGGGACTTTCTAGACTGTCAGGTAGTAATAGGACTGGGGGAATGTATGCAAGCTAGAGGAGAGATTTAGGTTTGACTTTGGAAGAAGCTCTTCAGCATGAGGGTGATGAGAGACTGGCACAGGTTGCCCAGGGAGATGGTGGAAGCCTCATCCTTGGATGTTTTTAAGGCCAGGCTGAAGGATGTGACTGAGCAATCTGATCTAGTGAGGTGTCTCTGCCCATGTGAGGGGAGTTGGAAGTGGATGATCCTTGACATCCCTTCCAACCCTGACACAGTTCTCTGATTCTGTTAACAGGACCAGAGAATCCAGCACAGGTGGCACAGGAACACAACCAGACAGGGCTGGAAAGGCTCCAGACAAGGAGACTTCACAACCTCTCTGGGCAGCCTGTGCCACTGCTCTCTCACCCTTACAGCAAAGAAGTTCTTCCTCATCTTGAGGTGCAACTTCCTGTGCTGCAGTTTCCATCCCTTGCCCCTTGTCCTGTAGTAGGGACAGGCTGTTACTGTCCCTTCCTTCCTGACTCCCAGCCCTCAGCTCTTGATAGACATTGCTCAGCTCTGCTCTCAGCCTTCTCTGCAGACTCAACAGCCCGAGGGCTCTCAGCCTCTCCTCATCAGGCAGTGCTCCAGGCTCTTCAGCGTCCTTGCAGCCCTGCCTTGGACTCTCTCCAGCAGATCCCTGTCCCTCTTGAAGTGGGGAGCCCAGAACTGGATGCAGTATTCCAGGTGAGGCCTCACTGGGGCAGAGCAGAGCGGGAGGAGAGCCACCTCTTTAAGCTTTGTTGAAATCAGCTACAGCCCTGCAATAGATTTAATGGCCCTGACTTGTAATGCATTGTCAGGTATGTTTCAGGTTCCCAGCTCAAACTAGCAAATGAAAAAGTAGATATTGTGCACCTCATCATTGGCAGGACTAAATGGCAAGTTAGTGAAAATAGCCATCACAGTCTTGCCTTTATGGCAAGCCTTTGCTTTGAATGTCATCTAACATTCTTAGCAATAACATCCTGTGTCTCTTTCGATGGGAGATAGCAGAACTCAATTGTGCTGAATGACCTTTGGAGAAATAATCATTTGCTGCTTATTCCTGGTGTTGTTGCTCCTAAAATTACTGCTAATCTGCGCCTTGCTTTATCTGAACCTTCAATATTGCATTGATAAGCATAAAAATGTGTCCTGAAAATATAGTTTGTTTGGTTTTTTTATCCTTGGACTGTTGGGCACCCCAAATTGATAGCAGATTATATAGGTAGGCTTGGAAGTAATAAAACAGAAAGGTGGAAAATTGCTGCATCCTTTTCACTTTGCCTGCCAGGACCAGATTTTGCATTCCTCTTTTTCCTCAACTGCCTCCTCCTGCACTCAGTTAGGGGATCATTTTCAAAAGGAATAAACTTTCAATCTCTTTAAAGAAAGCCAAGGAAGAGAGCAATAATATTCAGCAGCTGAGATAACACAATGATTTGGGGGGAAAAGAGAAAGAAAGCAGGGAGAAAATTCATGGTTGCAACTCAAAGCACAGGCTCTGTCTGGCATGGCAATGTTATTCAACAAAGCCATTTTCTGATAATGCAGTATTTTTGAAATATCAAATTGGGTTCTTTCTCCTCCTTATGTTCATTCCTATTTGTGACATTATTTTTTTTCCCTGATCTTCCTTTTTTTTTTTCAGTAGGAAGAGTTCTGTGGTACAGGCAAACTAAACCAAACTAAACCTGCTGCAGCCTGAGGGCATTTCCCCTCATCCTATCACTTAGAATCATACAACCAGTCAATATTGGAAAAGACTTCAAGGATAAACCCATTCCAACCCCTCTGCCATGGGCAGGGACACCTCACACTAGATCAGGCTCTCTAGAGACTCATCCAGCCTGGCCTTAAACGTCTCCGGGGATGAGGCTTCCACCACTTCCCTGGGCAACTGTTCCAGGCTCTCACCACCCTCATGTTGAAGAACTTCTTCCTAACATCCAGTCTGAATCTACCCATTTCCAGCTTTGTTCCATTCCCCCTAGTCCTGCCACTACCTGACAGACTAAAAAGTCCCTCCCCAGGTTTCTTGTATGTCCCCTTAAGATACTGAAAGGCCACAAAAGGGTTACCTTGGAGCCTTCTCCTCTCCAGACTAAACAGCCCCAACTCCCTCAGTCTCTCCTTGTAGGAGAATTGCTCCAGCTCTCTGATCATCCTTGTGTTATTTGGGAGAACAGACTGACTCCCACCTCACTCCAACCTCAGGTTACTTGTAGAGAGCAATGAGGTTTCTCCTCAACCTCCTTTTTCTCCAGGATAAACACCCACAGCTCTCTCAGCTGCCCCTTGCCAGCTCTGTTCTCCAGACCCTTTGCCAGCTTTCTTGCCCTTCTCTGGACCCACTCCAGCACCTCAATTTCCTTCTCAGAGCGAGGGCCTCAAAATACAGGCAGCAGAGTGAGCTGCTGAATGAGATGTGCTTGAGCCAGGAACTGTGCTGCTCACTCCTCTTTGCATAAAAGACTTCTTCCTGAAGACAGACATTTGCTTCAGTGGTCAGCCTCAGAGAGGCATCTTCTCTTTAAATAGCATCCTAGTTATCACACCTCAAATACTGGGTTCACTTTTGGGCCCACGCACTACAGGGTAGGCAGGCAGTTGCTGGAGCATCTCCAGAGACAGGCAGTAAGGGTGGGGAAGGCTCTGGACAACAGCCTTGGTGAGGAGAGGCTGAGGGAAGTGAGGTTGTTTATCTTGAGGAAGAGGAGGCTGAGGGGAGATCTCATTGCTCACTACAGCTCCCTGAAAGGAGGCTGCAGTGAGGTGGAGGTTGGTCTCCCTAGGATCAGGTGATACAATGAGAGGAAATGACATGAAACTGTGCCAGGGGAGGTTAATGTTGGACAGTAGGAAAAAATTATTTCTGGCAGGAGTGGTCAGGCATTGGAACAGGCTGCCCAGGGAGGTGGTGGAGTTATTGTCCCTGGAGGTGTACAAGAAATGTGTGGCCATGGCACTCTGATACATGGTTTAATGGCCATGGTGGTGTTAGGTTGATGATTGGATTTGGTGATCTTAGAGTTCTTTTCCAACCAGAACAACTTTATGCTTTTATAAGACAGCATCTGTAGGATAGCTCTTGACTTTCCTTGCAAAGCAACAGTAGTAAATTCACCCCAAATATATGCTCAAACCTTTGGGACTACTACTGTAGGCTAATGGGGGAAAGTTCCCATCCTACAAACCCTGAAACTGGTTATTGCATCTGAGTCAAAGGGAGATAGGTCATACTAGCCATTAAAAACCTAACCTGGGTGGAAAAACTAGAAAGTGCATGTTGCATTCTGAAAGGTGTATCTGTAGAGGATTCAATGGAGAGGAGAGATTGGAGATGTCATAGTCCTCATAGTTTTGTGGGGTGATCCCTGCCCTGTGCTCAGCACTGGGGAGGCCACACCTTGAGTGCTGTGTTCAGCTCTGGGCCCCTCACTGCAGAAAGGACACTGAGGGGCTGGAGGGCGACCTGATCTAGTTGAGGATGTCCTGCTGAGTGCAGAGGGGGTTGGATTGGATGAGCTTTGGAAGTCTCTTCCAACCCAAACCATTCTGTGATTCTTGAACCCTGTGAAGTTTGGACTTTGTTTTGGAGTACCTTAGGTACATTTGGAGCTATTCTGCCCTCATGCTCTGTGTGTGCAACATGTTCATGAGGCACATCCATCTATCTCAATCACAGAAACATCCAGGTTGGAAAAGACTCTCAGAATCACCAAGTCCAACCTGAACATGTCTCTTATTGGCTGTGGCTCTAGGGCTCTAATTTTGAGATGTTAGATGGTGCTTCTAGGAATCCAAACTCCATTTTTAACAAGGGCACTGAGTGACTGTGTTTACTGAGCTGGAATTTGGCAAGCAAATCTATGTCTCTAAAACATTCCTTCCACTTACAGCAACTTGGTTCTACTTGAAAACACTAAAGGCACATCCTTCATCTTCTCAGTTCTCAGTGGGGCAGCTGAGCCCGAGAATGGCTACAGGATTGCTTTCAAGGATGATGTTAGATGTCAGGCTGCCATTCTTCCCGCTTCTTAAAAACAAATAGGCTTTCAAGTAGAAACAAACAACAAAAAAATTCCATATCTGAATCCATTTCTGAACAAACTCTACTCCCTTCTATGACAAGGAACTTTTCCCTTTAGATCCATGGCTCACGCTGATCTGCAGCCCTTCACAGGAAGTCTAACTACAATATGAGTTTTTTTACTGTGGCTAAGTTTCTCTATTTATTCCTTCTCTCCTTCTTGTTTTTTTTAATTCTTACTAGTGAAACCAAAACCAAAAGAAACCCAAAACACTCTGATAAACAGATCCAAGGTTAACTTTCAAACAATAGAGAAGATGTAAAATCTTTACTGATAAAAATGCATTGAATCAAGAGAGAAACCCATTATATTTGAATCATAGAAATTGCCAGGGTCAGAAGGGACCTCAAGGATCATCCAGTTCCAAGCCCCCTCACATGGGCAGGGACATCTCACACTAGATCAGATTGCCCAGAGCCACATCCAGCCTGGCCTCAAAAACATCAAGGGATGATGTCCACCTCCCTGGGCAACCTCTGCCAGTCTCTCACCACCCTCATGCTGAAGAACTTCTTCCTAAGGTCTAATCTCACTCTGCTCTCCTCTAGCTTGGATCCATCCACCCAGTCCTATCACTATCTGGCACCCTAAATAGTCCCTCCCCAGCTTGCTTGTAGTCCCCTTTCAGATACTGGAAGGCCACAAAAAGGTGTCCTGGGAACCTTCTCCTCTCCAGACTGAACAATCCCAACTCTCTCAGCCTGTCCCTGTAGCAGAGCAGCTCCAGCTCTCTGATCATCCTTGTGGCCCTTCTCTGGACATGATGCAGCAATTTGCCCAATGTAAAGATGAAAATAACTTCTTTGATGTTTAAATTAATTAGCCTAACACTCAAGAAATAAACCCCATGAAAAGAGGGTATGTAGATGTCATTATTTAATTATGGAATACTCTGGATTGGAAGGGACCTCCGAAGCTCACGCAGTCCAACCCCTCTTATCGTAGAATCAACCAGGGTAGAGGAGACCTACAAGATCATCCAGTCCAACCTAGCACCCAGCTCTATCCAATCAACTAGACCATGGTATTAAGTGCCTCATCCACTCTTTTCAGTCAGCAGGGACATCCTCTGCTAGATTAGGTTGCCCAGAGCCCTGTCCAGCCTCACCTTGTGTATCTGTGGAGATGGGACATGAACTACCTCTCTGGACAGCCTATTGTAGTGTTCCAGCACCCTCATGGTGCAGAACCTGTTCCTCACATCCAATCTCAATCTGCTCTGCTCTAGTTTGAAGCCATTGCCCTTGTCCTGTTCCTGCAGGCCTTTGCAAACAGTCTCTCTGCAGCCTTCTTGTAGGTCCTGACAGGCTGCTCATAGGTTTCCCTTGAGCTTTCTCTTCTCCAGACTTTCTTCCTTAATCTAAAGGGATTAAAGTTCTTAACAACCTTAAGAATATATTCTGAAATAGCTTTATATAGTAAAATAGTTGTCAGACTTAGGAAATTATACTGCATTCCAGAACATGATTTGCACCAAAATGTCAAATACCAACAATGAACAGAATACACAAACAAGATTTTAAAAATATTTCTTATTTTCCTTTTTAAGGAAGTATCAACTGCTTAAAAAAACCCCAAACAATCAAATGTCTGTCTAAATCTATAAGCCATCAAAGAGTTTCTGAGATATGTTGAGGGAAGGGAGAGAGGTAGGCTTAGATGTGTCCATTTATCACATTTAGTGTAGGGAGGAAAATACATTCTGTGATTAGGACTCAGGGTTGGGAGTTAAGCAATCCTAGGTAGAAGTTTTGCTGTAGATTTCTTGTGTCATCTTCTGCAAATCACTTTGATATTCTTGGTCCCCTCCCCCTCAGGAATGCAGGTTTTCCAATGGTGTATTTCTACTTGATGCTGTTGCAAGGAATTGAGGTCCTAGAGGCTTAACTTTCCAACTCTTAAATGATTGAGACAGTGATGCTTTTCTTATCCTTGGGTTTTGGGGGCTTCATTAATTAATATCCTTGTACTCACAGAATCACAGGAACATCCAGGTTGGCAAAGCCCCTCAGGATCACCAACCTATGACCCTCCTCTACAGGATTCACCTTAAAACATATCCCCAACCAACACATCCAAACGACCCTTAAACACATCCAGAGTGGGTGACTCCACCACCTCCCTGGGCAGCTCATTCCAGCCCCTGACCACTCCCTCTGTGTGAAAAACTTCTTCCTAACGTCCAATCTAAACCTCCCCAGTCTCAGTTTGAGGCCAATCCTCCTTGTTCTGTCTCCAGTTACCTGTGAGAAGAGCCCAGCAACAGCCTCTGCTGTGTCCCTTCAGATAGTTGTAGACAGCAATGAGGTCTGCCCTCAGCCTTCTCTGTTTCACACTGACCATCCCCAGCTTCCTCAGTTGCTCCTCATCAGATTTATTCTCCAGGCCCTTGACAGCTTTGTGGCCCTCTTCTGGATCTGCTCCAGCACCTCCACATCTGTCTTGTATTGCAGTGCCCAAAACTGAACACAACACTCGAGGTGTGGCCTCACCAGAGCAGAGTCCAAGGGGACAGTCACCTCTCTGCTCCTGCTGGGCACAGCATTTTCAATACGAGCCAGGATCCCATTGGCTTTCTTGGCTGCCTGGGCACACTGCTGGCTCATATTCAGCTCCTGTCTATTACAAGCCCTAGATCAGTTTCTGCCAGGCAGCTCTCTAGCCACACTGCCCCAAGCCTGTAGTGCTGCTTGGGGTTGTTGTGACCCAAGTGCAGGAGCTGGTATTCAGCCTTGTGATGTACTGCTCAGGGCGATGGTTTAAGGTGAATCTTGTAGAGTAGGGTTATAGGTTGGACTTGGTGATCCTGAAGGGCTTTTCCAACCTGGATGTTTATGTGATTCTGTGATCTCTCTGGGTTGTGCCCAAACAATTTACTGTCAGGCTGTCATTAGAAGTTGTCAGGACCCTGAAAGGAGGAGGGGAAAATGAGATGGCAAATCAGGAGAGAAAATTGGAATTGAAACTGTGGGGGGTTGGGTTTCCTTTTTTTTTTCTCAAAGGCAGTTGACAACCTTGATCTGCTTCATACATAAATGGAGCTTTGAAGAGCTCTGATATTCCCCATCTAAGTGGGTGCCAAAGTTCATGATCATCCTCACAACCCCCAATTATTCCAGAATTTGATTTTTTTTTTTTTCTTTTTAATGTTGATTTTTAAATTTGGGGTTTTTTTTTTACATTTTATCTGAAAGGTGCTGCAATGACTTTGCCCAGAGGCGAATTCCACCTTTTGGAGTGCAAAGTGTTACTTCTGATTTCTAAAAGAATTGGGCTAAAGAACCTTTTTCTTCTTTTGTCATTGTAAGCATTGGAGTTGGTGTTGGTTTTTTTTTTCCCTCTCTAGTTATCATTTGAATTACCTAAATCTAGATCTAGACATCACTTGAGTTATCTTTTTAATTTCGAAGTGCCCATGGGGATGTGATTGTGTTTGCCCTGTGGTTTTCAGCTGTAAAAGTAAACTGGTAGGGTTTAAGCTCTGTCTGATGTGGAGGAGGACTTTAAACAGAGTTTCATGTGCAATATATTAAGTTGAAATTAAATTGCACATTACCCTGTTTGATACATTACAGAAGGAAAAAAAATAAACCAGTTGAAGACTCTCAGATGCTGACAATATGTGGGAACGTGTTACATATATCATCAGAAACACTCAGCTAAGGAGAAATGCAGCAAAAGAGTTCAATAGACAACAACTTCTGCTTGCTGACTATCACAGAAGCACAGAATTAACCAGGTTGGAAAAGACCTCTGAGATCATCGAGTCCAACCTGTCACCTAACACTAATTAACTAAACCCTGACACCACGTGCCTCATCCAGCCTCCTCTTAAACACTTCAGGGATGGGGACTCCACCACCTCCACGGGCAGCCCATTCCAATGCAAATCACTCTTGCTCTGAAGAACTTCCTCCTAACATCCACCCTGAACCTGCCCTGCTGCAGCTTGAGGCTGTTTTCTCTTGTTCTGTCCCTGTGTGCCTGGCAGAAGTGACCAACCCCACCTGGCTACAACCTCCCTTCAGGAAGTTGTAGAGAGCAATGAGGTCTGCCCTGAGCTTCCTCTTCTGCAGGCTGCACACCCCCAGCTCCCTCAGCCTCTCCTCACAATCTAGTTTAAAGCCTTTTCAACAAGCCCTGCCAGCTTATGTGCCAGGATCTTTCTCCCCTTCTGAGACAGTTGTATTCCACCTGTCTGTGACGGTTTGGGTGTTAACTGCATCTCCACTCTTATGAAATCACACAGACTCGATGCAGCCAGATGGGAGTTAAGGAATGAAGCTTTGTATTCACAGCTTAGCACAATATGCAAGCAGATATTTACAGTATATACAGCTATAGACAGAAATAGACAAGTTAAAAAGGTAACACAGAAACACAATACCCCTTCCAGAAACCAGAGTCCCCAGGAGGGGCTCCCAACCACTCTTCCACCTCCTTTCCACCCCTCTTCCTTATCCCAGACTTTGCCTTACATGCAAGGTGAGTTTGAGGGATTGGCCGGGGGGGTTAGAAAGCAGAAGGATTAGTTACACAGAAAGCAGGTTAGGCAGAAAGTACAGGCACCAGCTGCAACAGAGAGCCACTGCCACTGTGTTAGCTATGTTTTGTGTTCTTGCTTTTATACATCTCAGCAAGCCGATGAGTGAAGTAGACATCAGCATTGTTTCCTTTTCACAGCCTATAATCTAATTTCTGTCACCAAAATATTCCAGCTAGCCTCAAACTAGCACACTGTTGCTAGCAGACCCAGGGCCATGTAAAGTTCCCCAAGATCAATGAACCCAAAATTCTGTTGTTGGCACCAGCCTCTGAGCCACTTGTTAATCAGGAATGATTTCCTGTTCCTCTCAGCATTCCTACCTGCGACTAAGGGTATAGATGAAAAGATTACCTGTGGCCCCCATCCCTCAACTGCTTTTCCCAGTGTCTTGAAGTCCCTTTTGATTGCTTTTAGACCTCTGGTATAAACCTCATCATTTCCCACCTTACATAACCAAGAAGGGATAATAATCAGAGGGTTGCACTACAGTAGGCAGCCTTCTGGTAACATCTCTGACCCAGGCCCCAGGGAGGCAGCAGACTTCCCTGTGGGAGGGCTCTGGCCAGCATATGAAGCCCTCTGTCCCCTTCAGAAGGGAGTCACCAATAACAATTACCCTCCTCTTTTTCTTCTGGGTACTTGTTCTGATGCGAGGGGGGCAACTGATTTCCTTTAGTCAACCCCCCAGATGGCAATGCTTCTGCTTCCAAAACCACCTCCCCCTCGACCTCTAGTGCCCTATAGCTGTTGTGCAAGGGCAACTGAGGAGGTGAGTGGGGCTGGAAGGCCCCTTCTGACTGGCACCTGTGTCTATTCCCCCTTGTTTCTTGGGTCACCTCCCTCTGCTAAGGGGGTTTGCAGAGCTTGGTGCCACAAATCCAACTCCCTTTCTCATTCCCTTATAGCCCTTAGCCTTTCTATTTCATCCTTCAGTTCAGCCACTAGGTTAAGCAGACCACTGATGTGCTCATACCTAACACAGGCGTTGTCTCTGCCACCCTCAGCTTCGAGTGCCGGGCTCCAACACTCCTCGCAGACAGTTGCCCGGACGCCTGCATGCCTGTAGGTTAGCTCCGTTTAGGTGCCCACAGTTTTACAAACGGCCATCCATCGACCGGGTGTTAACCACGCCTCGCTTCCTCCGGGGAACCGATGGGAGTTGGTTGAGTTTTGTTTTGTCTTCGTTGTCTCCCGGGCGCCGCGGGCTGGGCTCGGCACAGCGCCGCTCCCTTCCCCAGCCAGGCTCTGGGGCCGCTGCTGCTGCTGCTGCTCCTCCTTTAAACCAGAGGAGCGCCCGGAGGTCGCGTGCCCTGTGCGCCTGTGCCTCGCGACCCTCTGCTGGGGGTGTCGAGCGGGAGAGGCCCACAGGGCGAGGGGCAGCGGCGGGGAGAAGGTGCCTCGGGGCTGCTCTCTTCCCCAGCGTTGCGTTGACACTCCGTCACCCCGACGCTTCCTTGCATGTTGTTTCTGAAGGCTGCCGGTGGCCACTCGATGTTAACAGCGAATTTAAAGGTAATGACAAGCCCAAAGGGTAATTTTTCTATGCCAATCGGCAAACAGAAGAGCAGAAACAACAATGGACACCAGGAATTTCTTTTCTTATGGGCCCCTCACTGCGAGAGAGATCTTGAGGGGCTGGAGCGGGGCCAGAGGAGAGCAACGAGACTGGGGAAGCGACTGGAAGGGAAGGCTGCTGAGGAGAGACTGAGAGAGCTGGGGGGTTCAGCCTGGAGGAGACTCATGGGGGACCTTAGCACTCTCTACAGCTACCTGAAGGGAGGTTGCAGTCAGGTGGGTGTTAGGGCTTCTCCCACGCAACTCTTATGAGAAGAGCCTGAGGGAGCTGCACTCTGCTGCTTGGAGGAGACTGAGGCGTGACCTCATTAATGTTGATGAAGATGTGCAGGGTGAGTGGCCAGAGGCTGGAGCCAGGCTCTGCTGGATGATGCCCAATGACAGCACCAGGGGAAATGGTGGAAATTGAGACATAGAAAGTTTCATGTTAACATGAGAATTTTTTTTCTCTGTGAAGGTGACAGAACCCTGGTATAGGCTTCCCAGGGGGGGTTGTGGAATCTCCCTCTCTGGAGATACTAAAAACCTGGCTGAATGTGTTCCTTTGTGATCTACTGTAGGTACTCCTGCTGTGGCAGGGGTGTTGGACTGGGTGAGCTTTGGAGGTCCTTTCCAGCCACTGACATTCTGGTGAGGGGCCTGGAACACAGCCATATGAGGAGAGGCTGAGGGAGCTGGGGTTGTTAACCTGAAGAAGAGGAGGCTCAGGGGTGACCTCATTGCTGTCTATAACTCCCTGAAGGGAGATTGTAGCCAAGCAACCAGCAGCAGAACAAGGGGACACATTCACAAGTTGTGCCAGGGCAGGTCTAGGCTGGATGTTAGGAGGAAGTTGTTGCCAGAGAGAGTGATTGGCATTGGAATGGGCTGCCCAGGGAGGTGGTGGAGTCGCAGTCCCTGGAGGTGTTCAAGCAAAGCTTGGATGAGTCAGTGCCATGGTCTAGTTGATTGGCTAGGGCTGGGTGCTGAGTTAGACTGGATGAGCTTGAGGGGTCTCTCTAAGAGAGAGGAGGTCAACCTGATTCATTCTATAATTCTATGATTCTGTGTGATTCTGTGAACTTGTGCCAAGAGGAGAGGGCATTGCCTGAAGCTGTGCCAGGGAAGGGTTAGGTTGGATGTTAGGAAGCACTTCCTGGTGGAAAATGGGATTAGAGACTGGATTGAATTGCCTAGGGAGGTGATGGAATTGCTGTTCATGGAGGTGTTTGAGGACAGCTTGGGTGTGGCACTGAGTGCCATGGTCTGGTCGCTGTGGTGCTCTTAGGTCATAGGCTGGACCTGATCATCTCAGAGGTCTATTCCAGCCTCAGGAGTGTGATTCTGTATTGAGTGGGAGCAACGTGTCTGGTGCTTCACACCAGACTTGGTAGTTAGACAGTGCTTGAACTCTGTTCTTAAAGGTCTGCAGGGAATTGGCGTCTTCCAGAGGGAGAAGAGAGGCTCTGCTCTGCCTTGCTGTTCACACTGTTGTGTCTTAGAATTTTTTTTCCTCTCCCCTCTGTCTCTTTTGCCTTTTATAATAGAATCAATGAATGGTTTGGGTGGAAGGGACCTCCGAAGGTCATGTAGACCAACCTCCTCTGCAGTAAGCAGGGACATCCTCAGTAAGATCAGCTAGATTTTTCCTTAATACATTTTACAGAGAGCTTTTTCCTTTGTAGGAGTTGTTTTTTATCTTGCACCTCTAAACTACGAAACTCATTATTCTTGTATTTTCTCCTTTATTTTTTTTGGTATTGTTTCCTTCTCTTCGTTGTTTATTCCCTCACCTCTTATCTTTCAGAAATTTTCCATAAGCTTCATTATTTTTCCTAACTCCTTCCTTTCGTCTCCTCAGTTGAAAACAGAATGTGTTCCTCCCATTCACTTTTGAAACAATTGTATCTTCAAGATCTCCTGTGCATTAGAAATAACATCTTCCTTCTGCAGCCATAGAATCACCTCCCAAGTTCGTCCAGTCCACTCCGCCCTGCAGTCAGCAGGGACAACCTCACCTGGAATGTCTCTGGGGATGGCAACCCAACCACCTCCTTGGGCAACCTGTTGCAGTGTTCCAGCACCCTTATAGTGCAGAACTTGCTCCTCACATCCAATTTCAATCTGCTCTAGTTTGAAGCCATTGCCCTTGTTCTGTCCCTGCAAGCCTCTGCAAACAGTCTCTCTGCAGCCTTCTTGCAGCCCTCTTCAGTTCCTGGCAGGCCACTCTTAGGTCTACCTGGAGCCTTCTGTTCCCCAGGCTGCACACCCCCTCAGCTTGTCCTGCTCGCAGAGCTGCTCCAGCCCCATGATTAACTTTGTGGTCCTCCTCTGGACTTGTTTTCTTATTGCTGTCATCTTATTGTTACTCTCCAGAGGTCCTTTCCAACCTCTAACATCCTCTGCTCCTGTGATCTTTAAGGTCCCTTCCAATCCATGCCGTTCTCTGAGGGCATTAATGCTAATTCTGGCCAAGGAGCAGTTGGCTATTTCTAGGTGTCTAGTAAATGAGAGCCTTTCAATGGAAAGCTTGGGAGTGATATTCTGTTTTCTGGAAAAAACATATCAGGATGTTTTTCTGTGTTTTCTCCTGCATAAGAGTGGTGACTAATTAGAGATATGAAGGGAAGTTCATTGTTTATTAGGTTTAATCAAGTTGTGAAGCAGCACACAATTCCTTTTGTTGGATGGTGAGTCACTGGGCTGTCAAAGCCTGGAACAGGCTGCCCAGGGAATTGGTTGAATCACCATCCCCAGATGTATTCAAAAGCTGCCTGGATGTGGTGCTCCAGTGTGTGGTGTAGTAGTGGCCTTGGTAGAGTTAGATATGGTTGGAATTAATGATCGTAAAAGGTCTTTTTCAACCATACTGATTCTGTGATGCTTTTACCTCTCTCTCAGAGAGAATAGTCTCACTAGTCCTGTCTTTTATGCACTCCCCTGGTTACTCTGGTTTCTCTCCATAAGACCATGAGGTGAGGGTGATGAGACACTGACACAGGTTGCCCAGGAAGGTTGTGGCTGCTCCCTCCCTGGAGGTGTTGAAGGCCAGGTTGGATGAGGCCTTGAGCAACCTGTTCTAGTGGGAGGTGTCCCTGCTTATGGCAGGGGGTTGGAACTGGCGGAGCTTTGAAATCCCTTCCAACCTAAGCCATTCCATGATTCTATAACCTCCAGAAGCTCTTAGAGCTATTTAGAAAGACCTCTGCACAAAACATTTTCCTCCAGTGCTGGTTAATCCTCCATTTTGATCTGCATTTATCGTTGCTGAATAGCAGCACCTTTGAGAGGCAAATATATATCACTTGCCAAAACTCAGTTGGTGCTGAGATAACAAAATAGAAATAGGAAGTTCTCTTCTCCTTTGTTCCAAGTCTTTTACTGTAGATGATACAGTTTGGGCAGGCTTCAGAAGTAGGCCCAAGCCAGCCTCATGAAATTCAGTAAGGCCTAGTGCAAGGTCCTGCACCTGGGTTGGAGTAATTCCAAGTGCAAATCCAGCCTGGGTGAAGAATGGCTCCAGAGCAGCATAGAGGAGAAGGGATTGGAGGTGTCATTTGAGAAGAACCTCCCCATGAACCAGCACTGGTTGCTACCAGCCTAGAGCCAGCTGTGTGCTGGCTGCATTCAGAGCATGGAGAGCAGCAGCACAGGGAGGGAATTCTGTCCCTCTGCTGAGACCCCCACTTGTAGTACTCCATCCAATTCTGTCACCCCCAAGGTAAGAGGGATGTGGAGCTGCTGGAGCAGTTCCAAAGGAGGGTCATGAAGATGATCAGGGACTGGAGAACCTCCTCTGTGGAGACCAGCTGAGAGACTTGGGACTGTGCAGCCTGTGGAAGAGAGGACTCTGGAGAGACCTTAAATCAGCCTTCCAGTGTATGAAGAGGGCTACAAGAAAGTCATGGAGGGACTTTTGACAAGGGCTTGTAGTTATAGGATGGGGGAAAATGGCTCTGAGCTGGAAGAGGGGAGATTGAGACTGGAGATGAGGAAGAAATTCTATCTAATGGGTTTGATGAGACACTGGAACAGGTTGCCCAGGGTAGATCTTGGATGGCCCTCCCTGGAGGTTTTCAAGGCCAGGTCAGATTAGGCAACCCATGATATTCTAGTGAGCAAGCTCAGAAAGTGTGGGATGGAAGAGGAGACAGTGAGGTGGATTAGGAACTGGTTACAAGATAGAGTTCAAAGAGTGGTGATCAATGGTGCTAGGTCCAGCTGGAGAGCTGTAACCAGTGGAGTCCCCCAGGAATCAATGCTGCTCATGTCACTCGCTCCCTGTGCTAGGACAAGGAGCAATGGATTTAAGTTGCAGCAAAAGAGGTTCCACCTCAACACAAGGGGGAAATTCTTTACTGTAAGGGTCATGGAGCACTGGAACAGGCTCCCCGGAAAGGTTGTGGAGTCTCTTTCTGTGTAGCCTTTCAAGGCCTGTCAGGATGTGTTCCTCTGTGATCTGTGCTAGACTGTATGGTCCTGCTCTGGCAGGGGGTTGGACTTGGTGATCTCCTTGGGTCCCTTCCAACCCCTAACAATTTGTGATCCTGTGAACCTGGTGGAGAGGAAGGTGTCCCAGGAGAGTTGTACTCGGATGATCTTTAAGGTCCTTTCTAATCTAAACCATTCTGTGAAACTATGAAGTACAAGTCCATATGAAAATCCTTTTTAATTCCTGCAACCTACTTTTGGTATCCCTGCCTTGGCAAGGAGGTTGGAGTGAGTGAGTTCCAGAGGTTCCTCCCAGACCCTACTGTGCTGTGATTTTGTGATTCTGTAATTCCTCATTTTGAAACAAGACTCTGACAGCAATTTGAAAAGGAAACAACCCATAAATAAATTAAGGAAACAAAGAAATGTTATAAACTGAAGTAAACATCAGCGGTTCTTTTAAGGAACCTTCTATTTGGGGCCCTTCTAGTTAGTGGCCACAGAGTCCTATTTCCAAACTACTCATTAGTGGTTGCGATTAATTAGTGTGAAGAATAATGAGGTATCTGAAATGAGAGCAGCAATAATTAAATTGATTTGCTTAAATTCTGGGATTAATAAAACCCAATTATTCTCAGCTGTAATTGGCACAGATTTTGTTTGTGTCTCACTTTTTCAAGCTCTCATAAGGCAAACAAAAGAAACTAATTGTAAATGAATGCAAAGTTCAATGAAGCTTCAAAGCCTTGCCAGGACAGCTCTGTGTGCAGAGCTCCATGTCCTGATCCACTGAGCGCTCCCAAGCACCAATATAGGCTGGATAGTGCCTGGCTTGAAAGCAGCCCTGAGGAGACTTGGGGATGCTGATGGATGAGAAGCTCAGCATGAGCCAACAGTGTGCACTTGCAGCCCAGAGAGCCAAGCACAGCCTGGGCTGCATCCAGAGCAGCGTGAGCAGCAGGGGAGGGGATTCTGCCCCTCTGCACCACTCTGGTGAGACCCTGTCTGGTGCACTGTGTCCAGTTCTGGGGCCCCTGGGACAGGAAAGGTCTGCAGGTGCTGGAAGGTCCAGAGAAGGTCCCCGAGGATGAGCAGAGGGCCAGAGCTGCTCTGCTATGGGGACAAGCTGAGAGAGTTGGAGCTGTTCAGTCTGGAGAAGAGAAAGCTGCAAGGAGACCTTCTTGTGGCCTTCCAGTATCTGAAGGGGGTACAGGAAAGCTGGGGAGGGACTTTTTTAGGGAGTCAGGTAGTGATAGGACTGGGGGAATAGAACAAAGCTGGAAATGGGTAGATTCAGACTGGATGTTAGGAAGCAGTTCTTCATCATGAGGGTAGTGAGAGACTGGCAGAGGTTGCCCAGGGAGGTGGTGGAAGCCTCATGTCTGGATGTTTTGAAGGCCAGACTGGATGAGGCTCTGGGCAGGCCGATGTAGTGTGAAGCGTCCCTGCCCATGGCAGGAGGGGGTGGAATTGGATGATCCTTGAGGTCCCTTTCAGCCCTGGCAATTCTGTGATTCTATCATCCACAGAGCAGATGCAAAGCCAATGGGGACAACAATCCTCATTTGCCAGTGGATGATGTGGAGGCATTGGAAGAGCATTTTGATGCCTGTGAAGACAACTAAAGCTTTCTGGGGTGTGTAATGAGGCAGATCATCCAGACAGGGAGAGCGTAGGATTGTTACTTGTCAAATGTGGAATTCCAACTGCTTTCAGAGAAGAGGTTGAGATTGGTGCTAGGAGCTAAAGCCACTTTGCAACGTTACAACATTACATTTTATGTGGCATTAAGAAGACTAATTACTTTGCAGAATCATATACTGGTTTAATTTGGAACAACCTCTAAGATCATGGAGCCCAACCATCAACCTGGACATTAAACCATGTCTCGGAGTGCCACGTCAACATGTTTTTTTAATATCTCCTGGGATGGTGACTCCACCACCTCCCTGGGCAGCCTGTTCCAATGCCTGACCACTCCTACAAGAAAGAAAATGTTCCTAATCTCCATCATTAACCTCCCCTGGCACAGTTTCATGTCATTTCCTCTCATTGTATCACCTGATCCTAGGGAGACCAACCCCCCACCTCACTGCAGCCTCCTTTCAGGGAGCTGTAGTGAGCAATGAGATCTCCCCTCAGCCTCCTCTTCCTCAAGATAAACAACCTCACTTCCCTCAGCCTCTCCTCACCAAGGCTATTGTCCAGAGCCTTCCCCACCCTTACTGCCTGTCTCTGGAGATGCTCCAGCAACTGCCTGCCTACCCTGTAGTGCGTGGGCCCAAAAGTGAACCCAGTATTTGAGGTGTGTTAACTAGGATGCTATTTAAAGAGAAGATGCCTCTTTGAGCCTGACCACTGAAGCAAATGTCTGTCTTCAGGGGTTGGACTTAATGATCTGTGAGGTCTCTTCCAACCTTGGTGATACTGTGATACTGTGAAGTCTTTTATGCAAAGAGGAGTGAGCAGCACAGTTCCTGGCTCAAGCACATCTCATTCAGCAGCTCACTCTGCTGCCTGTATTTTGAGGCCCTCACTCTGAGAAGGAAATTGAGGTGCTGGAGTGGGTCCAGAGAAGGGCAACAAAGCTGGCAAAGGGTCTGGAGAACAGAGCTGGCAAGGGGCAGCTGAGAGAGCTGTGGGTGTTTATCCTGGAGAAAAGGAGGTTGAGGGGAGACCTCATTGCTCTCTACAAGTAACTTGAGGTTGGAGTGAGGTGGGAGTCAGTTTGTTATCCTATATAACAAGTGGTAGGATGAGAGGAAATACCCTCAAGTTGCACCAGAGGAGGTTTAGTTTGGATATTGAAAGAAACTTTTTGACTGTAATGGTTTTCAAGCTGTGGAAGAGGCTCCACGGGGAGGGGGTTGAATCCGTATCCCTGGAGCTGTTTCAAAGACACAGAGATACAGTGCTGAGGGATGTGGTTTAGCACCAGCCTTGGTGCAGTTAGAGAGTGGTTCTCTGAAGATTTTTACTTTGAGGCAGTCAAGGTTTTCATTGCACTCATGAGGATAAGTGCATACAAGCCCTTGTGAAAGTTAGTGTGGAAGAAATAGAAGAGTGATGAAGGAAGAAATGTGGGAAGAAGTCGCCTGGGGATGTGGTTGGGGATCCATAGGTGGAGATATTCAAAGTGTGGCTCGACAGGGCTCTGGGCAATGAGAATGTCCCTGCTGAATGCAGAGGCAGCTCAATTAGATGAGTTTAGGATGAGATTAGGGAGCTGGGGCTGTGCTGTTGGGAGAGGAGGAGCCTGAGCAGTGACCTCAGTCATGGTGATAAAGATGTTCAGGGTGAGTGGCCAGAGGCTGGAGCCAGGCTCTGCTGGGTGATGCCCAATGACAGCACAAGGGGCAGTGGTGGAAGCTGAGGCATAGGAAGTTCCATGGAAACAGAAGGAATTTTTTTTTCCCTGTGGAGTTGACAGAACACTGGACGAGGCTTCCCAGGGGGGTTGTGGAGTCTCCTTTTCTGGAGATATTTAAACCTCACCTGGATGTGTTTCTGTGTGATCTGCTGTAGGTGCTCCTGCAGTGGCAAGGGGGGTTGGACTGGATGAGCTTTGGAGATCCCTTCCAGTGCAGACCATTCTGTTATTGTATAAGCCATATCACTGTGTCCGAGACAACGAATAAAAAGTCTAAGCATAGCTCGGTGGTTTGGCAGGAGTTTCACAGCAAGAACTCTTTAGGCTGTCTTTAATGAGTTGTAAGACTGGATCTAAATATTTAAGAGCAGAAACATCTGCTCTAAAAAGGGCCTGCTTAGATTGAGGCTGTGCTTGATGTAGTGTGCTGAACAATACCCAACCACAGATGGTTTTGATGCGTTCTGACTTTCTCTACTGCTTTATTAATCTCTAGATAGTATATCACAGTTTTCTTGTTTTGCATCTTCTGGTATTCAAATACAGTCTTTTTTAGTTGTTTGGTTTTTTTTTTTTATATGTTTTTATGTAGCAAAACTGAGTTCTAAAGCTGTCACAAACACACAAGCCTAATGCCTTACTGATCACTCAGAGTCCACGGCCAAAAAAACCCCATAATCCTAAATAGAGATGGTCTGATACCATCCCAGGAGATATTACTGCTGCTAACTTTAATAAAATAAAATTGACTTGCTCTCTTTATCATGACCAAAATCACATTCATATAACAAGCCAAAATGACACACTGGGAACCTTTACTGAAATGAGGGACTCAAAGACTTGATCCTCAGCTCAGTAAAATTCTCTCTCCTGCTGAAAGCTGCTCCCTCCTGTATTTGGCTTAGGCCATAAACTCTCTTCATTCCATAGTCAAGATGAGTTGTTCAAGCTGAGAAAGACCTCTAAGATCATCAGGTCCAACCATCACCCTGTGACCAGCATGGTTGTTGAACCATGTCCCAGAGTCCCATAGGATAGGAACTTTCCCCATTAACCTGTACATAGGAAGCCACAAAGGTCTGAGTATACATTTGTTGCTTCTCAGAGGAAGTAAAAAAATATCCTATTAGATGTTGTTTTATAGAGTCATAGATCTGGGTTGGATTGGAAAAGACCTCTTAAGATTGAATCCATCTTCCAACCTCAGACCACCATGGCCATTAAACCCTGTCTCCAAAGTACCATGGCCACAGGTTACTTCAGCACCTCCAGGGGTGGGGACTCCACTATGTCCCTTGGTAGCCTGTTCCAATACCTGAACACTCTTAGTGGGAAAAAGTTGTTCCTAATATCCAACCTAAACTTCCTCTGGCACAATTTCAGGTCATTTCATCTTGCTTTTTCCAGTATCTGAAGGAAACCTACAAGAAGGCTGCAGAGAAGCTGTTTACAAAGGCCTACAGGGACAGGATGTAGGCAATGGCTGCAGACTAGAGCAGAGCAGATTAAGATTAAGAGGAACAGGTTCTGCACCATGAGAGTGCTGGAACATTGCAGGAGGTTGACCAGGGCAATGCTTGAGGCTCTACCCATCCAGTCTGAACCTCCCCTGGCAAAACTTGAGACTGTGTCTTCTTGTTCTGTTGCTGGTTGCCTGGGAGAAGAGACCAACCCTACCTGGCTACAGCCTCCCTTCAGGTAGTTGTAGAGGTGCCATGTATAGGCTGGATGTTAGGAGGAAATTCTACACAGAGAGAATGATTGGCATTGGAATGGGCTGCCCAGGGAGGGGATGGAGTTGCCATCCCTTTAGGTGTTCAAGAAAAGCCTGGATGAGGCACTTAGTGCCATGGTCTGGTTGATTGGATAGAGCTAGATGATAGGTTGGGCTGGGTGAGCTTGGAGGTCTCTTCCAACCTGGTTGATTCTATGATTCAGTCTTCTTGTCCAGATCATCAGTAAAGATATTGAACAGGATCCAGACAAGGAGACTCCACAACCTCTCTGGGCAGCCTGTGCCACTGCTCTCTCGCCCTTACAGCAGAGAAGTTCTTCCTCCTCTTGAGCTGCAACTTCCTGTGCTGCAGTTTCCATCCCTTGCCATTGTCCTACGGCAGGGCACAAGTGAGTAGGGGCTGTCTCTGTCCCTTCCTTCCTGACCCCCAGCCCTCAGCTCTTGATAGACATTGCTCAGATCCCCTCTCAGCTTTCTCCTCTGCAGACTGAACAGCCCCAGGGCTCTCAGCCTCTCCTCATCAGGCAGTGCTCCAGTCCCTTCAGCATCCTTGGAGCCCTGCCTTGGACTCTCTCCAGCAGATCTCTGTCTCTCTTGAAGTGGGGAGCCCAGAACTGGAAGCAATATCCATCTGTTAAAGCACAGCTTCTGAATTTACAGAAAATAAGAATTCTCTTCAAGTCATTAATTCCACATTGAGAAGAGTCAAACCATCACTTTTCTCTGGTTGCTGCTTTTTAAAGCTCAGTCAGATGAGTCATGCAGGTGCATTTCTTTGAAGGTTTCTTTTCCTGGTGGTGTGTTTTTGTGGGGGCACAAAGATGCCTCTCCAGCCTTCTCTAAGCAGAGCAGCATTAATGGGGCATTTGGAATACTGTGCATTAGAAGTACTGGTGCAGAAGTTATCAGAAATTGCCCTGAAGGATAGAGTTATCAGCTGGAAAAGACCTTGAAGATCATTGTGTCCAACCGTTGGAGAGAGACTGTTTGCAAAGGCCTGCAGGGACAGGATGAGGGCAGTGGCTTCAAACTAGAGCAGAACAGATTGAGATTGGATGTGAGGAACAATTTCTGTACCAGAAGGATGCTCGAACATTGCAACAGGTTGCCCAAGGAGGTGGTTGGGTCCCCATGCCTGGAGATATTGAAGGTGAGGCTGGACAGGGCTGTGGGCAACCTGATCTAGCTGAGAATGTCCTTGCTGACTGACGTTGGATTGGATGACTATTGGAGATCCCTTCCAACTCAAACCATTCTATGACTCTATGATCTAGCACCACCATGGCTATTAAACCATGTGCCAGAGTGCCATGTCCACAACTTTTTGAAACACCTCCAGGGGTACTGACACTGACTCCTCCTCCTTGGGCAGCCTGTTCCAGTGCCTTTCAGTAAAGAGTTTTTTCTCCTAATACCAACCTAAACCACACCTGGTGCAACTTGAGGACATTTCCTTTCATTCTATCGTTTGTTGCTAGGGAGAAGAGACCAACCATTGCCTTACTCCAACCTCCTTTCCTGAAGTTGTAGACAGTCCTGAGCCTCCTCTTCTTCAGACTGAGAAAAAAAAAACACCAGTTCCCTCAAAACAATCCCAGTTCTCTCATATTCTTTGTCTTCCATTTGAGCATGGCACAAGTCACTTGTAAATATGTCTGATAAGTAATTATCCACAAGTCCAGGAAATTCCTTATGGTTCTGGGCTTTTTCTTTTCTCTATTTCAAGTGGAGGGGGGCATTCTTTTTTTGTTGGTCAGCAGCAATAAGCCAAGGAGAATTGGCTACTATTTGGAACAGAGAAGGTTTCAGCTCAACATGAGGAGAAATTTCTTTAGAGTGAGGGTGCCAGAGCCCTGGAGCAGGCTGCCCAGAGAGGTTGTGGAGTCTCCTTCTCTGGAGCCTTTCCAAACCCACCTGAATGCATTCCTGTGTGGACTGCCCTGGGTGATCCTGCTTTTGGCAGCGACTTTGGACTGGATGATCTCTGGAGATCCCTTCCAATCTCTACATTTTGGTGATAGTGTGATCTGCACTTACTAAATGGAAGCTGCCACAGGAATATATCATTTACTAATTTAAAACAGTTCCTTTGTTTTACTCAAAGGTCCACTTCTGGGCACTGACTGGAGGCGTCCAAAAGCCACCTGGATGTGTGCCTGTGTGACCTGTCCTAGGTGACCCTGCTCTGGCAGAGGGGGTGGACTGGATAATATTTTGAGGTTCCTTCTAACCCCTAACGTTGATTGTGTGATAGTGTGGCTACCTTCTGACAGAGCTCCCAAACCCCTCCCATTCTGCAGTGTTTATTGTCTCATCACCTGCAGTGAAATGTGACTGTGCACTAAAGCTGGTCCATGGCTGAGGAGCAGCTTTTTTCACTTGGCTTTGTGGAACTGAGCCATTTGACAGTTTTATTCAAGGCATACAAAATAATAGGATCTTATATCCCCTAGCCAATAGACTTCATTTTAAAATGTAAGGAATAGCTCCTCTTCCCCACCCCACCCCCCACAACCTGCCATGATTTATTTATTGTTAGGAAGAAGTTGTTTGCAGTGAGGGTGGTGAGACACTGGAAGAAGTTGCCTGGGGAGGTTGTGGCTGCTCCCTCCCTGGAGGTGTTGAAGGCCAGGTTGGATGAGGCCTTGAGCAACCTGTTCTAATGGGAGGTGTCCCTGCCTATGGTGAGGTTGGAACTGGATGAGATTTGAGGTCCCTTCCAACCTAAACCGTTCTATGATTCAAGTGCAGGATCCAACACTTGGCTTTGTTAGACTTCATACAGTTGACCTCAGCCTGTTGATCCAGCCTGGCCACATCCCTTTGCAGAGCCTTCCTGCCTTCAGGCACCAACACTCCCACCCAATTTAGTGTCAGATATCTGCTAATTGCAAGGCTTATTATTTTTATTCTTTGAAGGATATCACCAAGTCTAACAAGGAGCACAAATATTTGCTGTCATGTTTTGATGTTAGACCAAATAACAGGAAAGGGGTGAAAACAAGTGTCAGTTTCTAATTAGAGCAGCACTAATATATTGATTTCTTTCTGGCTCTGCTGATGAACAGGTTAAATTGCTGTGAAATATTTTTCTATATGTGTTTTTAAAGTGCATTTGCAAATGGTTGAGTTGCAAAATGCTGGTACCTCTGAATTTCATCAATAACCATCAGTGAGAGAGATTTGAGTAACACTTAGAGGAGGTTAACCCTTTCATTGTTAAATAAAAAACATATAAGTAGCTTAAAACCCATAAAATTAGCTTTTGTGATCAGTCCTTTCTTGTCAAAACAGGAGCCACCAGCTTTGAAATATTTTAATTTGGGCTAGGATCACAGACTCACAGGATGTTAGAGGTTGGAAGGGACCCAAAGAGTCCAAGCAGCCCCCTGCCAGAGCAGGACCATACAGTCTAGCTCAGGTCACTGAAGTGCATTGGAGTTCTTACTATGAAGAGATTACAGCTATCAGAAGGCTAAATCACAGAATTACAGAACCCTAGAGATTGGAAGGGACCTCCAGAGATCATCCAGTCCAGCGCTCCTGCCAAAAGCAGGATCACCCAGAGTAGGTCATGCAGAAATGCATCCAGGTGGGTTTGGCCTCCACATGGAGAAGGAGCCTCCACACGCTCTCTGGGCAGCCTGCTCCAGGGCTTTGGCATTGTCTCTTTAAAAAGTTTCTCCTCGTGCTGAGCTGAAACCTTCTCTGTTCCAGTTTGTATCCGTTGCTCCTTGGCTTATTGCTGTGCAGCACCCCAGAGCTTGGACCCCTCCACTTGACCCCCAGCCCTCAGCTGTTGACAGACATTGCAAAGATCCCCTCCAGCTTTCTCTTCTCCAGGCTAATCAGCCCCAGCTCATGGCTGGTTTCTGTAGTGAACTGAATGACAAACTGCACATTAACAAACTCAGATCATTGTCACTTTTCTACTCAGGACTCTTCACACTGGAGCCAGAATGGATTCAGTTACCCAGTTGTAAAACTCCATAGCCAAAGTGGAACCGACATTCCTGTCCCACCATTGGAGCATCTGGTGAGTAAGGTTCAGACCTTATTGCTGATTTTGTTTTTGCATACTTGAATGATTAATTATTTTAATTATCAACCAAAACCTCATATCACAGAATCACAGAATGTTAGGAGTTGGAAGAGACCTTAAAAGCTTATCCAGCCTAACCCTCCTGCCACAGCAGGATCACCAAGGACAAGTCACACAGGAACACATTCAGATGGGTTTGGAAAGCATCCAGAAAAGGAGACTCCACAGCCCCCATGGGCAGCATCTTTCAGGCTTCTGTCGCCCACACAGGGAAATAATTCCTCCTCCTGTTTCCATGGAACTTCCTAGGCCTCAGCTTCCAACACTGCCCCTTGTGCTGTCATTGGACATCACCCAGCAGAGCCTGACTCCAGCCTCTGGCCACTCACCCTGCACATCAAAGCTCATCCAGGTCCAGAGACCTCAAAGCTCAGCCAGTTCCAACCCCCCGCCATAGGCAGGGACACCTCCCACTAGAACAGGTCGCTCAAGACCTCATCCAACCTGGCCTCCAACACCTCCAGGGAGGGGACATCCGCAGCCTCCCTGCACAACCTGTGCCAGTGTCTCACCACCCTCACTGCAAACAACTTCTTCCTAACATCCACTTTCAGTCTCCCCTCTGACACTTTAAACCCATTCCTCCTCATCCTGTCATTACAAGACCTTGTCAATAGTCCCTTCCCAGCCCTCCTGGAGCCCCCTTCAGATACTGGAAGGCCACTGCAATGTCTCCTGGAAGCCTTCTCTTCTCCAGGCTGCAGAGCCCCAACTCTCTCAGCCTGTCCTCATAGCAGAGCTGCTGCAGCCCTCTGAGCATCTCTGTGGCCTCCTCTGGACTGGCTCCAGCAGTTCCATGTCCTTCTTGTGTTGGGGGCTCCAGAACTGCACACAGTACTCCAGGTGGGGTCTGAGGAGAGCAGAGTAAAGGGGGAGAATCCCCTCTCTTGACAGTAAAGTGAGTATTTCAAACAGGACTCTTAAGGGGATTTATGATCAGACTCTTCACAAAACACAGCATGCCATAAGTTACTAAAAACACAGCAAAGAAAAGATGAAGACTTTAGCTGGATGATTTGTGTAGCACTAAATCTGCAATCCCCAGCTCCTCTGTCTAAGGTAACAGATTCCTTTAAATCAACCAGACAGGGAAACGTGCAGATACTGAGTGCATTACAGCACAGGCACATCCTCTCCACATCCAGTAGCTTCAGCTATTACAGAAAAGGAAAATAACAACTGAGTTGATCACAGTACTTCCTGCAGTCTTTTTAATTCTAACTTGGAATTACTGAGGCTGGTTTAGACCTCTGAGATCATCAGGTCCAGCCTGTGACCTAAGAGCACCGCAGCAACCAGACCATGGCACTGAGTGCCACAGCCAAGATGTCCTTAAACACCTCCAGGGATGGCGACTCCACCCACTTCCTAGGCAATCCAATCCAGTCTCTAATTCCATTTTCCAGCAGGAAGTGCTTCCTGACATCCAACCTAACCCTTCCCCAGCACAACTTCAGGCCATGCCCTCCCCTCTTGGCACAAGCTGCCTTGGAGCAGAGCCTGACCCCCACCTGACTGCTTCTGGGGTCTCCAGAACTGCACAGAGGAGCAGGCTCACAGAGGAGGACTAGGTAGGAAAGAAGCATTTGTTCCTTATTCAGCCCAGTCACAATTTCCATGAGAGCAAAGGCAGAAAGACAAGATTGGCACATCACTTGGCATTAAAAGCTGTACACCAGGTGCTTTGACCCATGCTTCTCAAAGATTGGACTTTGCAGCCACCTGGTAGAGCCCACAAACACATCATTTAGAAGAGCAGAAGAGATCATCTTGATGAGTCTTTTGTAACATCTGCACAACAGCTCTCATTGCTCCCCGAAGAGGATGCAATTGAAATGTTTCATGGTGCTTCAGAGGCACAGGGTAAGGATAAGTTGTGCTAAACCCTAAGGTGTAACTCAAGTAGGAAGTACTGAAACCGTGTTGCCAGTGGTGCTGTGTCAACACTTGTCTGTGTAGTGATCACATCATCCCCTTGGTCCAAATCCCCTTCAGATCAGAATGGTTCCAGGGCTGTCTTGTGCCCAGCTCCTAAGTTAACTGTGCACAAGTTTTAACTAAGGCATTAAATATGATGAGCTTATGGCTTGAAGTCCTGGTTTCTCTGTGACAGAATCCTTGACTAGCTGTGGCCTGCAGACACGTGAGCAGTCTGGAGTCAGCCAGGGCAGCTGCCTCAGATTGGCTTCCAGGTGTATCCCATCCCATAAATGTTGTGCTCAGTATAAAGGAGGAAGTTTGCTAAGGACAAGAGTTCTTCCTTCTCCTTCCCTTCCTTCTGCTTCTTTCCAACCCTGGAGGGATATACTCACCCTTTTGGTTCCTGAGAGCTGCCTTCCTCAGTGTATTTGCTGGTGTGAGTATAACTTTTTATAGGTTGTTATTGGTATTAGTTTCACTGTTTCATTAAACCCATTTTCACTTCAACCTGTAGATCTCTTCTCCTGATCCCCATATCTGCTGGGGAGAGATCTTCAGGTGATCTTCAACTGCTTCTACAGTTTAGCCCCACATAGGGGTTAAATATAAGCACAAAGCATAGTTAATAACTTCAGAACCATAAAAAAAGTTGAATTTTCCATTGCTCATATTTGTAAAGCTCTATTAAATTCAGAATAGAAGGTTTGCAGGACATTTCTGTATGCTCTTCATCTGAAAGAAGTCAGGACCTCTTTGTTGGCTTTGACATACTTTTTTTTGTGTTGTACCTTACATGATTGTGATCTGAATTGATTATTGAATGCCTCTTCCCCAGGAATGTGGTCTGAATTGGTTATGGAATGTCCCTTTCCCAGGGATGTGGTCTGAATTGCTTATTGAACGTCCCTTTCCCAGGGATGGGGTGTGAATTGATTATTGAATGTCCTTTTCCTTACACCATTCTGCAATGCCATTGTTTATTCACTTCAGCAGTAAACCCAGTTTCCTTTCTGATCAATATATAGAAGCTGAAAGATGAGGATTTATTGCTCACAGAAAGCAGTACGAAGAATATCAGTAGAATTTGAAGGCTTTATCACTTTTGTCCAGTCTCCAGATACAAAGGGCAAGGCTTTGTCTGACTGAACAAGTTGTTACCAAATGATTGGGGCTATGGTTTCGGGTGAACCTTGTAGAGTAGGGGTCTGAGGTGGTGATCCTGAGGAGCTTTTCCAACCTGAGTGTTTCTGTGATCTGGATGAGGGGGTTGAGTACAGCCTCAGTGAGTTTGCAGATGATGTTAGGCTGTGTGGGAGCATTGATCTATTTGAGGGTAGGAAAGGTCTGCAGAGGGCCCTGGCCAGGCTGGATCAATGAGCTGAGGTCAGTTGTGTAAGGTTTAACAAAGCCAAGTGTTGAGTCTTGTGCTTGGGTCGTAGCAACGCCATGAATGCCCCGGGCTTGATGCAGAGTGGCTGCAAGCTGCCTGGCAGAAAAGGACCTGGGGGTGTTGATTAGCAGCCAGCAGTGTGCTCAAGGGTCCAAGAATCACAGAATGTCAGGGGCTGGAAGGCACCTTGAAAGCTCATCCAGTTCAACCCCCCTGCCAGAGCAGGAGCACTTACAGCAGATCACACAGGAGCACATCCAGGTGGGGCTTGACTATCTCCAGAGAGGAAAACTCCACAACCTCCCTGGGCAGCCTGTTGCAGTGTTCTGTCACCCTCACGGTGACAAAAAAAAGCCTGGACAGGCTGCAGCCCCTCAATGTCCTTCCTGCAGTGGGGGGCCCAGAGCTGAATACAGCACTCGAGGTGTGGCCTCCCCAGTGCTGAGCACAGGAGGATGGTCCCCTCCTGTCCCTGCTGCCCACCTTGTTTCTGACTCAGGCCAGGATGCCACTGGCTTTCTTAGCCATCTGAGCACACTGATGACAAATTTAATTGACAGTGTCATGAGGGATGTTCAGGAGCAAATTTCTGAAATGAAATCTGAGACAATCATCTTTATCAGTGTATTTGGGCTTTGTAAGTCACTGTTATTTTGGTTTTGGGGTGGTTTTTTTCAGTCTCAAACAGATAGAGATTCCTAAAATCTATTGCTGTAATATTTCTTTAAATAAAGGTACTATTTTAAATTGTAATTGTAAATCTTCATTCTAGTACCACATATTTAACTTTAATACCCTAAACAGTCCACTTGAATTTGCTTTTTCATTAGTTTCACATTAATTCCTTGCACACTTATTATCCGCTTGGTGACAGTGTTTTAATTGTTCTCTTCTCCCTAGTATCAGGTGATAGGAGGAGAGGAAATGGCCTGAAATTGTGCCAGGGAAGGGTTAGGTTGGAGATTAGGAAAAAAATAATCTTTGCTGCGAGAGTGGTCAAGGATTGGGACATGTTGCTCAGGTGGATGGAATCCCCATCCCTGGAGGTGTTCAGGAAACCTGTGGCTGTGGCACTTTGGGACATGGTTTAATGACCACACTGGTCTTACCTTGGCAGAGGGACTCCATGATCTTAGAAGTCTTTTCCACCTAAAACAATTTTATGATTCTGTCAACTCTTGAAGCCAAAAAGTGTATTTAAAATTGGGTGGGGTTTTTTTTGTTTGATTGATTTGACTGATGAAGGAGGAATAGCTCTTTGGTAGGTTAATGGATAAGGGCCTTGCCTGTGGGCTTGCTGATGCTGTTTGCACTCTGTGCAGTTGCAGTTAAATGTCTGAAGCATTGCCATTGCTACATCCTAGTCATGATAGGCAGACAGGGGAGTAAAAGTTTACCTGAGTGAAGAGTCTCTGTTTTCAGAGAGGATGAGACTCTTCACCCCTTGTGGGCAATGATTGAAGCTGTCTCTACTCAGTAGTTCCTGAGAATCAAAGATTAAGCACAAGAGAAAGAATTAATCTTTTATGAATGTCTCTAATAAAACTCCTACTTATTCCAATAGGCATTTCAGTCAGTGGGTTGGGTGGAACTGTAAATAGTCCAATTCCTGCTTTGATACTCCTAAATAAAAGGTTAGTCATGCTCCAAAAGGAAGGTAAATGCAACTAAAGGTTACCCTTCCTCTCAGGAGTACCTTGTCTCAAAGTTACACATGCAGTTTCTTTTAAGGAGTAGATACTTAAGCATGGGTAACCTGGCTCCGCTTGGAAAGACATTTGGAAGTGTTGGCCTAAGCTAGGTAAGACTTCGTTAATTCTGGATAACAGAACAGAAAAATTAAAGGCGCTTCCTAATGAATTAAGCCAAGGCATAATTTATCCTCTGCACTTTGTTGAAAGGGCAGAAAGCCAGTTTAAGAAGTCTGTGGGGCAGTGTTGTGTGACTCCAGCTCTGCTATGGCAATAGGCTGAGAGAGTTGAGGTTGTTGAGTCTGGAGAAGAGAAGGCTCCCAGGAGGCCTCCTTGTGGCCTTTCAGTATCTGAAGGGGGCTACAAGAAAGCTGGAGAGGGACTCTTTAGGTTGCCAGGTAGTAATAGGACTGGGGGCAATGGAGCAAAAGTAGCAGTGGGTAGATTCAGATTAGCTGTTAGGAAGAAGATCTTCAGCATGAGGGTGGTGAGAGACTGGCACAGGTTACCCAGGGAGGTGGTGGAAGCCTTGTCCCTGGATGTTTTGAAGGCCAGGCTGAAGGATGTGACTGTGGGCAAGCTGATGTAGTGTGAGGTGCCCCTGCCCATGTGAGGGGGGGTTGGAGATGGATGGTCCTTGAGGTCCCTTCGAACCCTGACAGTTCTGTGATTCTGTGAAAAGTAGCAATAAACTGGATTGTGTCCTTTGGAAACTACTCTTAATAAGGAGTAAAATGTTGCTGTTTAGCTCCAGGTTTGCTGCTGGAGAATTGTTTGCTATTGGCACATCTCTATACTGCTTAAAAATGGCAGCTTAGGTAGACTGAGAGGGATTTCAAATCAGTCTTCACTACTTTTTATCACAGATTTGGTTTTGTTGGAACAGCCCTTTAAGATCATTGAGTCCAACCAATGTCTAACTCAACCAAGTCTAGGGCTAGACCATGTCTCTCAGCACCACATCTCTGCCTCTTTTCCATACCTCTGTTGATGGACTCTCAGCCACTTCCTTGGGGAACCTGTTCAGGTGGTTGAGAACCCTTCCAGTAAAGAAGTTTCTTCTAAAATCGAACCTGAACCTCCCTTGTTGCAACCTGAATCCATTTCCTCTTTTCCTTTAACTTCTTATTAGGGAGAGATGACCAACATCTACCACCCTCTGTCCTCCTTTCAGGTAGTTGTAGAGAGCAACAATCCTTTTAGTGTTATAGGTTCAGAGTTAACACTTATGCCAAGACAAGGACTTTACAAGAGATTTTGCAGTGGCTCAGGTTTTCTAACCTTCTCTGTAGCTTACAGTCCACTTAAGGGCAATGACTACTCTTAGTAATATTTCTGTCAGTATTTCAGAGTCCTGACATTTTGTACTTGGAGGTTTCTGACCAGTGGTTCAAGAATACAACACAAACAGATGTATCTGAGGACAGACTGAAAGAGTTGGGGCTGTTCAGTCTGGAGAAGAGGAGGCTCCAGGGTGACCTTCTTGTGGCCTTCCAGGATCTGAAGAGGGCCTACAAAAAAGCTGAGGAGGGACTTTTTAGGCTATCAGGGAGTGACAGACCATGGCGGAATGGAGCAAAGCTGGAGGTGGGGAGATTGAGGCTGGCCGTGAGGAGGAAGTTGTTCAGCATGAGAGTGGTGAGAGTCTGGACTGGGTTGCCCAGGGAAGTGGTTGAGGCCCCATCCCTGGAGGTGTTTAAGGCCAGGCAGGATGAGGCTGTGGGCAGCCTGATCTATGGTAGGGTGTCCCTGGCCATGGCAGGGGGGTTGGAACTAGGTGATCCTTGTGGTCCCTTCCAACCCTGACTGATTCTATGATCTTTCTTACTCTCTCCATAGTTTGCCTGCTTCCCCTTTTTTTTTCCTAAATCAAAGAAATACTTTTAAAAACTCTTGGCCTGAATTTGTGCCAGGGGAGGTTTAGCTTGAATATTAGAAAAAGAGTTTCTTTTGCTGCAGGAGTGCTCAGGGGTTGGAACAGGCTGCCCAGGGAGGTGGTGGAGTCACCATCCCTGGAGGTGTTCAAGAAATGTGTGTCCATGGCACTTTGGGACGTGGTTTAATGGCTGTATCTTAAAAGGTCTTACCCAACTGAGATAATTCTATGGCTCTATAATTCTAAGATTCAAGACAATTTGTGATCACAGTAACATCCAGGTTGACAAAGCGCCTCAGTATCACCAAGTCTAACCTAGAACCCTACTCTGCAAGGTTGGCCTTAAACCATAGCCCCAAGCACCACATCCAGACCACCCTTGAACACATCCAGAATGGGTGACTACCACCTCCCTGGGCAGCTCATTCCAGTCTCTGACCACTCTCTCCCTGAAAAACTCTTTCCTGATGTCTGATCTAAACCTCCCCAGCCTCAGCTTGAGGCCATTCCCCCTTGTTTTTTCTCCAGTCACCTGTGAGAAGAGCCCAGCAGCAGCCTCTCCACAATGTCCCTTCAGGTAGCTGTAGACAGCAATGAAGTCTGCCCTGAGCCTCCTCTGTTTCACACTAACCATCGCCAGCTCCCTCAGTCGCTCCAGATCACATTTATTCTCTAGGCCCTTGACAGCTTCATTGCCCTCCTCTGGACCTGCTCCAGCACCTCCATATCTCTCTTGTATTGTGGTGCCCAAAACTGAACACAATACTGAAACACGAAGTCAGAGAATGTGAGAGGTTGGAAGGGACCTCCAGAGATCATCCAGTCCAACGCTTCTGCCAAAAGCAGCATCACTCAGAGCAGGTCATGCAGGAATGCATCCAGGTGGGTTTGGAAAGGCTCCAGAGAAGGAGACCCTACAAGCTCTCTGGGCAGCCTGCTCCAGGCTCTGGCGCTGTCTCTTTAAAAAGTTTCTCCTCATGCTGAGCTGAAGCCTTCTCTGTTCCAGTTTGTATCCATTGCTCCTTGGCTTTTTGCTCTGCAGCACCAAGAAGAGCTTGGCCCCCTCCACTTGACCCCCAGGCCTCAGCTCTTGATAGACATTGCTCAGATTCCCCTCTTAGCCTTCTCTTCTCCAGACTGAACAGCCCCAGGGCTCTCAATCTCTCCCCATAGGGGAGGTGCTCAAATCCCCCAGTCATCCTCATGGCTCTCTACTGGACTCTATCCAGCAGGTCTCTGTCTCTCCTGAACTGTGGGGCCCCAAGCTGAACACAGTATTCCTGTCACTTCTCTGGGTTGTTTATTATAGAACCATTAAATTTGGAAAATCCCTCTGACATCACCATGACCTCTAAAACATCTCCTACAGTGCCATGTCTACATGTTTTGTTTGAATGCTTCAAAGGATGGTGACTCTACCACCTCCCTGGGCAGCCTGTTCCAATTTCATTAGTGTAGAAGATTGGAGAACACAGTAAGAAACATGCCAGTGCCAGAAATCTAACTCCTTTTTCTGTAGAATCTAGTTGTTAGAAGGTGATCTAAATATTTTTCATATCAATACCTTTTTTTACCATTGAATTTACTGAATTATTTATTTGTTAGTGGTTTATGTCCTAATAATTGGAGCATATTTTCTTTCCTGAGAGGGGAAAAAAGTAGGTGGAGAATCAGAACTTGGATAGCTGAGGGGTTTCTGAAGTTAAATCTTGAACAGAACTTTGTGCTCTGGAGATCATTGACAAGAAATGCTAATGGTTGGAAGGCAATATCTAAATATTCATTTATTTATATGATACAAAAGGTTTTTTATTAAAGTTTAATGCCACTGAAAGGGGAAAAAGTAAAGCAAAAGAATAACAACTTGGCCTCAAACACCTCTAGGGAGGGGGCATCCTCCCTGGGCAACCTGTTCCAGTGTCTCACTACCCTCACTCTAAGGAATTTCTTCCTTAGCCTGGAGGATAGGAGGCTCAGGAGTGAAGCTCATTGCTGTCTACAGCTACCTGAAGGGAGGTTGTAGCCAGGTGGGGTTGGTCTCTTCTCCCAGGCAACCAGCAACAGAATAAGGGGACACAGTCTCAAATTGTGCCGGAGGAAGTCTAGGCTGGATGTTAGGAGGAAGTTGTTGCCGAAGAGAATGATTGCCATTGGAAAGGGCTGCCCAGGGAGGTGGTGGAGTCACTGTCCCTAGAGGTGTTCAAGAAAAGCCTGGATGAGGCACTTAGTGCCATGGTCTAATTGATTGGACAGGGCTAGGGGATAGGTTGGACTGGATGATCTTGGAGGTCTCTTCCAACCTGTTTGATTCTATGATTCTCATCTCCACTCTAAATCTCCTTCCCTCCAGCTCAAATCCATTGTCCTTCATCCTGTCATTAGAAGCCTTTGCCAGAAGTCCTTCCCCAGCTTTCCTGCAGTACCTGAAGGAGACCTATAAAGCTACTTTTAGGTCCCTCTGGAGTTTTCTCTTCTCTAGGCTGAACAGCCCCAACTCTCCCATAAAGGAGGTACTCCAGCATCCAGTTTAATGCACTCCCTCTTCTCTAGTATAACTGAGTCTACACTTTGCATTTTATTAAGAAATTCTACTCAGCCTAACCTCCAGCACTGTGTGCAGCTCTGGGCCCTCACTGCAAGAGAGATCTTGAGAGGCTGGAGCGAGGCTAGAGGAGAGCACCAAGACTGGGGAAGGGACTGGAGGGGAAGGCTGCTGAGGAGAGGCTGAGGGAGCTGGGGGGGTTCAGCCTGGAGAAGAGGAAGGAAACCCAGTGCTAGGGTCAGGAGACCTTAGCACTCTCTGCAGCTACCTGACGGGAAGTTGCAGTCAGGTGGAGGTCAGGCTCTGCTCCCAGGGAACTCCCTGTCTCTGCTTCTAGGAGAGGGCATGGCCTGAAGCTGGGCTTGAAGAATGTCCCTTCCAAGGAGGGGTCATCCACAACCTCCCTGGACAGCCGGTTCCGGTGTCTCACCACCTTTACTGGAAAGAATTCCTTCCTATTCTCCAGTCTCAATTTCCCCTCTTTCAGCTGAAAGCCACTTCCCCTCATGCTGTCACTCCAAGCCTTTCTCAAAAGTGCCTTCCCAGCTATCTTCCAGGCCCCATTTAGGTACCAGAAGGCTGCTCTAAGGTCTCCCCAATGCCTTCTCTTCTCCAGGCTGAACAGACCCAACTCTTTCAGCTTTCCTTCAGTGTGCCTGGACAGCTGACTTGATTTACACCATCTGAGCAAGTCCTGCAACATCAGACCATATGTCTAATAACTAAGGCTGGGTGTATATTGATCACTTGGCTGCTGGCTTCTACATCTGCTGTAACAAAGAGAAGACATGGCTGATGGCAAGTATCATCTGAAAGGAAAACCAGGGCTTTGGAAATGGTAGCAACGCAGCAGACTGACATATACTTCAAGAGGTGCTGCCAACATTTGATTAGCAGAGGATCTGAAGCAAGGATTAGCTTTCATGGGGTTGGAGTTCTTTGTATAACTTTTTCAAAGAGAAAAATGTGCTGCTGTGCATTTCATTGAATCACAGAATGGTGAGGCTTAGAAGGCACCTCTGGAGATCATAGAGTCCAATTCGCCTGCTGAAGCAGGTTTGCCTAGAGCAGGTTGCCCAGGATCACATCCAGGTGGGTTTTGAAAGTCACCAGGGAAGCAGATTCTGCAGCTCCTTGGGGTAGCCTGGTCCAACACTCCAGGGTCCTCAAAGTAAAGAAGTTTCTCCTCAAGTTAAAGTGAAACATCCTGTGTTGAAGTTTGTGTACACCGCCCCTTGTCCTCTCACTGGGCTATAGTGAAAAGAGCCCAGCTCTATCCTCATGACCTCCGCCCTTTAGATACTGCTGTGCCATGCAGAACTTGGTGCCCATCAGCACTCCCAGGTCCTTCTCCACAGGGCTGCTCTCCAGCAGATCACCTCGCAGCCTCTGCTGCTGCAGTTTATTGTTCCTTCCCAGTCACTCTTCTTGCATGGGCTAGTCCAAAGCCAGGAGTCCAGCTTATGTTTTGTAAATATTCACAGAAGCACAGAATTAACCAGGTTGGAAAAGACCTCTGAGATCGAGTCCAGCCTTTCACCTGGTACTTTTTAATTTGCTAAACCCTGGCACCAAGTGCCTCATCCAGCCTCCTCTTAAACACCTCCAGGGATGGGGGCTCCACCACCTCCCTGGGCAGCCCATTCCGATGCCAATCACTCTCTCTGCCAACAACTTCCTCCTAACATCCAGCCTAGATCTCCACTGGCACAACTTGAGACTGTCTGCCTTTGTTCTGTCGCTGGTTGCCTGGCAGAAGAGACCAACCCTACCTGGCTACAGTTGTAGAGAGCAACGATGTCTGCCTTGAGCCTTCTCTTCTGCAGGCTGCACACCCCCAGCTCCCTCAGCCTCTCCTCACAGGGCTGTGCTCCAGCCCCCTCCCCAGCCTTGCTGCCCTTCTCTGGACACTTTCAAGCACCTCAACATTTTTCTTAAACTGAGGGGCCCAGAGCTGGACACAGGACTCAAGGTGTGGCCTAACCAGTGGCAGTACAGGGCAGAAGGACTGTCCTGGTCCTGCTGGCCACACTGTTCCTGATCCAGACCAGGATACCATTGGCCACCTGGGCACAATGCTGGCTCATCTTCAGCTGCCAGCCAGTCCGCCCAGGTCCCTCTCTGCCTGGCTGCTCTGCAGCCACTCTGTCCCCAGCCTGTAGCACTGCATGGGGTTGTTGTGGCCAAAGTGCAGAACCTGGCACTTGGACTTGTTAAAACTCCTGGCGTTGGACTGTGCCCATCTGTGCAGCCTGTTCATGTCCCTCTGCAGATCCCTCCTGCCCTCTAACAGAACTAAATGATATAGGAGCTGTGCTTTATTTTTAACCTGCTGCATGCTTTTTTCTCTTTACCAAACCCTGTGGTCAGCCTGTGGCCAGTTAAACCTCCTACATCTCCTTCTGCAGAGCAGTTGCCCAGCCAGCTGTTCTCACTTACTGCTTCCCCTTGTTCACTTTGTCCTAGGAGGAAATGAGATGAGATTGATTGGATTTATTCCTGGCTAATCAGGATTTCCTGTCAATCATTTCCCTGTAGTTTTTTCTTTCCAGAAGGTTTGCCAGTGCAATTGTAACAAAGGGCAGCAGTGGAGTGCACCAAGAAGGACTGGCAAAGAGCAGCTGCTGCCTCATCTCTACATAGGAAGTCATGGAATAGAATCAAAGAATTGTTTTGAGTGAAAGCTACCTTTAAAATCATGAAGTCCAACACTACCAGGTCACTACTAAGCCATGTTCCTCAGCAGCACATCTAATCAACGTCTATAAGTTTAGAAGTTGTGCTTTAATAGCTGAATATTGCATCTAGTTCTGGGCTTCCCACTTTAAGAGGGACAGGGATCTGCTGGAGAGAGTCCAAGGCAGGGCTGCAAGGATGCTGAAGGGACTGGAGCACTGCCTGGTGAGGAGAGGCTGAGAACCCTGGGGCTTTTCAGTCTGCAGAGGAGAAGGCTGAGAGGGGAGCTGAGCAATGTCTGAAGAAAAGGCTTGACCTTGGTGATCCCTCAGCTTTAGCCTGAAAATTACATCCATGGGATGGAATCTCTTGTTGGTCAATGTTGGGTCACCTGTCCTGTCTGTGTCACCTCTGACTTACTGCACTCTAAGGTGAGGCATGAGCTGCATCAGTGCCCTTGATGTGCAGAGGATCAAGTCTGAGGCAGAGCCTTTCTGCAGCCCAGCCCTTGGCAGGAACTGTCTCCATCAGCTTCTCCCTGCTAGGAGCAGCTCCTGGCTGTGCAAACCTGCCCTGAGCTTCAGAAATTGCCTCAAGTGAGCAGAGCCTGAGCTGAGAAGTCAATTCCCTGAGCAGAATTATCTGTGATCTAGCTCAGACCAGGACAACAGAAAAGAATGGTGTAGCACTCCAGAGGCATTGCTTGCACTCCCTGTGCTCCTACTAAAGTGTTGCTTTAGTATCTCAGGCCTTGATGGCTGTGCTACCACAGTAGCCCACTGCAGTGAGAAATGCCAGAGGATAATGCCAGTGACAAATGCCAGTCTGAGAGGAAAACAGGTCAGGCAGCAATCAATCTCAAAACAAACTGTCCATGCCTTGTTTGCTATGCCCAGTGTTCTCAGGAGTGAGCTACTACAGTTCCCTCTCTGCTTGGGGTGGGGGGGGGCAAGAGAAAGAAAGGCTGGCAGTGAGCACATACTATGGTGGAGAAAGGCTGCATCTTCTTCTGTCATAATTTTGATAGCTGGGTTCCCCCTATCTCATTTAAACTATGTTCTTACCCTGAAATGTTGGATGAGATAATCCTTGAGGTCCATTCTGACCTGATATTCCACGAAGCTATAAATCTCTGAGGAGCTCTTTAGAAGTAAGTCAGCAGTCATGTCAGGAGCCAGCAATGTGCTCTGGTAGCCAAGAAGGCCAAGGGTATCCTGGAGTGGATTAAAAGAGCTGCGGTGAGTAGGTCCAGAGAGGTTCACCTGCCCCTCTGCTCTGCCCTGGTGAGGCCGTATCTGGAATGTTGTGTCCAGTTCTGGGCCCCTCAGTTCAAGAAGGACCTCAGGGAACTGCTGGGATGAGTCCAATACAGAGCCACAAAGATGCCAAAGGCAGTGGAAGATCTTCCTTAGGAGGAGAGGCTGAGGGAGCTGGGGCTGTGCTGCTGGGAGAGGAGGAACCTGAGGGGTGACCTCAGTCATGGTGATAAATGTGCAACCAAGCAAGCTGAATTTACTGTCATCTTACTCTACAGTCTCCTCCTGGATCACCCACAAAAATTCTGGAGAGTACTTTGCTTTCGGGTTTAATTATGAAGTCAAGAGTGTTACTTAATTTTGCCCTTAAGGCAGGCCTTGTCCCTGGTCAAGCTTCAGAAGGAATGAAATCCATATTAGCATAAAGAGATTTAGGTTGGATAGTAGGAAAAACTCCTTGACTGGAACAGGCTCCCCAGGGAGGTGGCTGTGTCCTCAGCTCTGGAGGTGCTGAAATGAGGCAAAGATGTGATGCTGAGGGATATGGCTGAGCCCCAGCCTTAGTTAATTTAGAGGCTGGTTGTACTCAGTGATCTTAAAGGGATCAGGTTGTCCAGAGCCCTGTTGAACCTCACCTTGAATATCTCCAGGGATGAGGACTCAACCACCTCCCTGGGCAACCTGTTGCAGTGTTCCAGCACCCTCGTAGTGCAGAACTTGCTCCTCACATCCAATCTCAATCTGCTCTGCTCTAGCTTGAAGCCATTGCCCTTGTCCTGTCCTTTGTGAACAGGCTGCTCTAATTATTATCTGTGTTATGATGCATACTATATCCTGGGCTATGTCAATAGAATTGTGACCAGCAGGATGAAGGAGATGATTCCTCCCCTCTGCTCTGCTCTCATGAGACTCCACCTGGAGTATTGTGTCCAGTTCTGGAGCCTCCAACACAAAAAGGGCATCAGACTGTTGAGCTGGGCGCAGAGGAGGCCACAAAGATGATCAGCGGGCTGAAGCAGCAGTGCTATGAGCAGTAGGCTGAGAAAGGTGGGTACCTGTTCAGCATGGAGAAGAGAAGGCTCCAGGGAGACGTCCAGTATGTCCAGTACCTGAAAGGGGCCTACAGGAAAGCTGGGGAGGGACTTTTGANCAACACAAAAAGGGCATCAGACTGTTGAGCTGGGCGCAGAGGAGGCCACAAAGATGATCAGCGGGCTAAGCAGCAGTGCTATGAGCAGTAGGCTGAGAAAGGTGGGTACCTGTTCAGCATGGAGAAGAGAAGGCTCCAGGGAGACGTCCAGTATGTCCAGTACCTGAAAGGGGCCTACAGGAAAGCTGGGGAGGGACTTTTGACAAGAGCTTGGAGTGATAGGATGAGGGCAAATGGTTTAGAGCTGGAAGAAGGGAAATTGAGACTGGAGATGAGGAAGAAATTCTTTACAATGAGGATGGTGAGGCACTGGGACAGACTGCCCAGGGAGGTCGTGGATGCCCCTCTCTGGAGGTGTTGAAGATGAGGTTGGGCAGAGTCTTCAGGAACCTGGTTTATGGCAGAGGGGCTGACCTAGATAATCTTTAAGGTCATGTCCCAGTTTAGGGCCATGAGCTATCTGGGACTGGAGGACAGAAATGTCACTCCTTTTGAAGAGTAAGAATGAAGATACTGCTCACTGATTGTGAGTCCAAAGGAGGCCACAGAGATGTTCAGAGGGCTGCAGCAGCTCTGCTGTGAGGACAGGCTGAGAGAGTTTGGGCTCTGCAGTCTGGAGAAGAGAAGGCTTCCAGGAGACTTTGGAGTGGCCTTCCGGTAGCTGAAGTGGGCTCCAAGGGTGCTGGGGAGGGACTATTGACAAGGTCTTGTAATGACAGGAGGAGGAGGAATGGGTTTAAAGTGTCAGAGGAGAGATTGAAAGTGGATGTTAGGAAGAAGTTGTTTGCATTGAGGGTGGTGAGACACTGGCACAGGTTGCCCAAGACCAGGTTGGATGAGGCCTTGAGTGACCTGTTCTAGTAGGTGTCCCTGCTTATGGCAGGGGGTTGAAACTGGCTGAGCTTTGAGGTCTCTTCCAAGCTAAACCATTCTATGATACTAACATCTTGTGACGATCAGGTCTGTGCCCTGGGACAGGACTTTGCCTCTGTAGTTTTCTTAAGGAAACTCAAACTGCCACAGGTGGCTTCTAAGCCAAACCCTTCCATGGCTCTGTAACATCCAGTCAGACCTTGGATGTCCTATTTCCTACAGCACAGTCTGGTGGGTTCCAGCTCTGCAGATGAGAAGCCACAACTCCTTAGCCGTGCTCCGTCCCCTCCTCTCAGCTCCGGTTAGTCACAGCAGCCAGCTGCTCACTTTGCATCCGCTCAGTGCCTCGTGGTAAGCTAACACCAGGACCGTTTTGAATTTGAAATTGGCTGCTGTGTCAAGCAGAGAGATGCTTTTGTTTAACAGGGGGAACACAATTGGATGCCTGAGGCACCTGCACTCCCTTCTCATCTGTCATTAATTCGCTGTGTCTCAAGCAATTCACTGAGCCCAAGCTGTTTACATGGAATTAGCTAAATATATCTGAATAAAACCAGCGTGACTTTCCAGTGTTTTAAATGAATCTGGATGGTTCAGTGTAGCATGAAATCCTACTCTACCTTTAAGTGCTTTCTTGTGAATTTTATTTTTGGACTTCCCTAATTCTGAAAAGTTTAAACTGAGTGGTTTGATATTTTAATTTATCTCCCCTTCCTTAGCTTGCAGCATTTGTTTCAGGGGTATAACATATCCCTCTTGGAGGCTGCTTTAAGAAATGCATGGCCTTTTGAAGGGCTTTAATCACAGAATCATATAATGCTAGGTTGGAAGGGACTCCAAGGATCATCTGGCTCTTCCTAGGTGCTAGCCTGGCTGAAATAATCTGGCCCAGCACCCTGGCAAGCTGTGTCTTCAAACTGTCCAGTAGAACTGGATGATTTTGGAGGTCTCTTCCAAACGGTTGATTCTATAACAGAATCCACTGCTGCCCCTGGGAGATGGTTCCAATGTGTGACTGTTCTCATGGGGAAACATTTTCTTCTGGAGCCCACTGGGAATCTCCCCAGCCATAACTTCTCCCCAGCACCCTTTGTCTTTTCCATGGGATTCCATGGGATGTCCATGGGAGTCTCCATTCTCCTGGTAGCCACCCTTTATGTCCTGGTCCATGGTAGTAAGGTCTGTCCTAAGCCTTCTCTTCTTCAGGCTGAACAACCCCAGCTCTCTCAGCCTTTCCTCCCCTGGCAGGGCTGCCAGCCCTCTGATCATTCTCCTGGCCCCTTCCCCAAACACTTTGAACATATCTACATCCTTTTAGTACAGCAGGGACCACAACTGCAGGCAGCACTTCAGGTGTGGTCTGGACAAACCCTGAGTAGGTTGGGACAATGACTGTTAATGCAACCCAGCATCCTGCTGCCTTTTTTTGCCTCTGCAGCTCACTGTTCATGCTGAACTTGTCCACCAAGACCTCCAGATCTCTTTCCCCCAGCACTGCTCTCCAGCCAGGTGGATCCCAGTCTGAGCTGCACTCCCAGGTGCCAGACCCTACACTTGTCCCTGTTGAACTTCATTAGGCTCTTGCTAGCCCATGCCTGCAGCCTCTCCAGGTCATCCTGGAGGGTGGCTCTCTCTTCTAGAGTGTCAACCTCCCCACTCATTTAGGTGCTGTCTGCAAACTTCATCGGTGTGCTCTTGATCCCAACCACCAGATCACTTAGGAAGGTATTAAACAGTCTTTGGCCCAATGAATAGTACCTTCAGATATAAAAAATCATAAAACCAGCATAGAGCAAGAGTCACAGAAAGGGGAAAACTGTAGGGTGTAGGAAATAGACACTGAATTCTCTTTCTTCTTGGTTCTACATCTTTCCTACAAAATCAGGAGGGAACCCACATCCTGGTGCCAAACCCTCATGATTCCCATCAGTAGTCAAACCTCACTGATCATTTGCTGCTCAGCAGCATTGCATGTTGTATCAAAGTAAGGTGGTCTGGATCATTTTCATCCAGTTCAGTCCCCTGATATCCATTTCACAGGATCAGAGGATGTTAGGTGCTGGAAGGGACCTCTGGAGAGCTTCCAGTCCAAGGTCCCTGCCACAGCAGGACCAAAGAATACAGTGCAGGTGGCACAGGAACACATCCAGACAGGGCTGCAGGGGTTCCAAACGAAGAGACTCCACAACTTCTCCAGGCAGCCTGTGCCACTGCTCTCTCACCCTTACAGCAAAGTTCTTCCTCCTCTTGAGGTGCAACTTCCTGTGCTGCAGTTTCCATCCCTTGCCATTGTCCTGCAGCAGGGCACAAGTGAGCAGAGGCTGTCCCTGTCCCTTCCTTCCTGACCCCCAGCCCTCAGCTCTTGATAGACACTGCTCAGGTGCCCTCTCAGCCTTCTCCTCTGCAGACTGAACAGCCCCAGGGCTATCAGTCTCTCCTCATCAGGCAGTGCTCCAGTCCCTTCAGCATCCTTGGAGCCTTGCCTTGGACTCTCTCCAGCAGATCTCTGTCCCTCTTTAAGTGGGGAGCCCAGAACTGGATGCAGTATTCCAGGTAGGGCCTGACTAGGGCAGAGTAGAGAGGCAGGAAACCCATACTAAAAAGCCCCCTTTCTCCCTAACATGCTTTTGACCAAGGCTGTATGAGCCTTTAAATCAACACAAGTGACTGAATTCACATTGAAATGTAAAAATGTCTCAAACACAGTTTTGAATCAGGCACAAGGCTTTGGGCTGGGCTTTGCAAGGTTGGGGAGGATGTTCAGATCCTGCTGGCAACCTTCAAGCCTTCATGCATTTGAAAACATTTTCTAGGCCAGGCACTATTTTAAATGAGGATAGTAAAAGTCAAGAATATCTTTAAAGCTTGGATTCATTCTGCTGATGTTACAAAAAGGCGAAATAAAAACACCAAACTTGAATTACACTCATGTCAAGAGAAGCCACTTACTAAGTGCTGATCATACAACCTGTGCTCTGGCTACCACAAACAGATGGGATTAAAAAGCCTCTCTCTATATATACCCCAAGGAGCAGATGGAGATGAGTACTCACATCCTGTTTTCCCTGACCCATCAGCAATTTCTCATCTCCTACCATGAAATTAAAGTGACATGACCTTTTGGGTTTGACCCATTCGTCTGCGAGTCACTAGCTGGATGCTGTGTCTTGAATATGTTTTCTGGCATAGCAAACCTGGTGTGGCAAGGAAGAGACAAACAAAAAGAAAGTGCTTCCACAGACTGGAAATTGGAAAGTGCATTCTTCTGGGCATCTTCTATCAACCTGTTCTGGTGGGAAGTGTCCCTGCCTATGGTGAGGGGTTGGAACTGGATGAGCTTTGAGGTCCCTTCCAACCTAAACCATTCTATGATTCTATCTCTAAATCTTTTTAGATAGTTATAGCTAAGAAAATGGTAAGTCACAAATAATAATCCTGTGCTCTCCCTGTCTGGATGATCTACCCCATAACACACCCCAGAAAGCTTTAGTTGTCTCCACAAGCATAAAAATGCTCTTTCAGTGCCACCACATCATCCACTGGCAAGTGAGGATTATTGTGCCCATTGGCTTTGCATCTCTTCTATGGATGATAGAATCACAGAACTGCCAGGGATGGAAGGATCCTGTTCCAACCCTCCTGCCATGGACGGGGACACCTCACACTAGATGAGATTGCCCAGAGCCACATCCAGCCTGGCCTTCAAAATATCCAGGGATGAGGCTTCCACCACCTCCCTGGGCAACCTGTACCAGTCTCTCACCACCCTCATGATGAAGAACTTCTTCCTAAAGTCTTAGAACTTCTTCCTAATGTCTAATCTCAATCTGCCCTGCTCTACTTTTGTTCCATTCCACTCAGTCCTGTCACTACCTGACACCCCAAAAAGTCCCTCCCCAGCTTTCTTGTAGCCCCCTTCAGATACTGGAAGGCCACAAGGAGGTCTCCTGGGAGCCTTCTCTTCCCAGGCTGAACAGCTCCAACTCTCTCAGCCTGTCCCCATAGCACAGCAGCTTCAGCCCTCTGATCATCCTCATGGCCCTTCTCTGGACATGCTCCAGTTGAAATAGGCTACCAAAACCTGAAAATGGGGGAAAAAAAGTGGGTTCCTTCATCTGCCACAATTCTCTTTTATTTCAGTTTTGCACTTGTTTTGAGTGAAAATTTGTAAATATTTTTTACTTCTTTGAACAAATTTATCAGTCCCCTACTCCATGTAATTTATTTACAGGATGAGATTCACCAAGACAGACATAGATGTCAGTTAGTAAATCAGATGTAGCTCCACTGAAATGACTGTAAGAAGCATATCTGTTATATAAAATAATAGATTTCCTTCTTCATTGAACCTTGCCCATAATCCTGAATAAGGAATTCTCTTACCCTGAAATGTTGGACTGGATAATGCTTGGGGTCCCTTCCAACCTGGCATACTATGAATATATGAATCTATGAATCTTTTCTCCATTGTATTTTATTTTTTTAAAACCTATTTTTATTGTATCTCCAACTCTGAATTCTTTTAGAATGAATACAAAATGTAATCATAGCTTACCTGAGGTCTTTATAGCAGGCATCTCAAAACTCCTTTAAAAAATGCTCTTTCTTGAGCCATCTCCTGCCCAGTGCCAATTATTTTGCTTACTGTAGTAACAATCTCATGAAAGAGAGAAGAGAAGGCTGAGAGGGCATCTGAGCAATGTCTCTGTCAATAGCTGAGGGCTGGGCGTCACAAAGGAAGGGACAGAGACTGCTTACTTGTGCCCTGCTGTAGGACAAGGGCAAGGGATGGAAACTGCAGCACAGGAAGTTACACCTCAAGAGGAGGAAGAACTTCTTTGCTGTGAGGGTGAGAGAGCAGTGACACAGGCTGCCCACAGAGCTTGTGGAGTCTCCTTGTCTGGAGCCTTTGCAGCCCTGTCTGGATGTGTTCCTGTGCCACCTGTGCTGGATTCTCTGGTCCTGCTGTGGCAGGTGGGTTGGACTAGAAGCTCTCCAGAGATCCCTTCCAACTCCTAACATCCTCTGATCCTGTGAATCGTTTTTCCAAGAGGATGTCTCTTAAATCATCCAATTCAGGTGGTTTCATTGTTGTTGTTTTTTTTCAGTCAATATTTCTCTGCTTCTTGATTTCTGTTTTCCTGAACCCTTTTTATTCTGAATTTGATAGTCATTCTGGGCCCATTTGTGTTTGAACTATCATTACTCAGCAAGACAGTTCCAAATTTGTCTTAATGAAATGGTGTTTTTTCCATCTTCATTCATTGCTTCCAAGTCTTCTAAAATTCCAGAGATCATAAAGCTTACCTTCATGCCCTAGTCATCCCTTTTTGTAAGAATCAAAATGAATCAATTAACAACCAGCAATGCTAACAAAGAGGACAGAAAATTACAGGTTCAGCCTTTGAATGCTTAATTATATAAAAGCTTTGCTGCTAATTTCAGTGTAGACTGAGACAGGACTCTGTGTACTTCTCACACAAATCATTTCTCTTTCAACTGGAGGATGTGTCGAGCAGTCTGATCATTAGGCAGTCTGAAGAGCATGAAAAGGAACCATCTGAAAAGTCATAGACAAAGAGCCGTGGCTCTATCATTGCAAGATGTGCCAATATCTCATGTCAGATCTTGGAATGAATCATAGAATGGTCTAGGCTGGAAGGGACCTCAAAGCTCATCCATTTCCAACCCCCTGCCATATGGAGGGACACCTCTCATTAGAACAGGTCACTCAAGGCCTCATCCAACCTGGTCCTGAACACTTCCAGGGAGGGAGCAGCCACAATCTCCCTGGGCAACCTGTGCCAGTGTCTCACCACTCTCACTGCAAAGAACAAGGAACACTGTAGAGATAAAAGGGGTTTATGCCCTATAGTAGTGTAGAAGCAAACCAATGAGGAATTATGTCTGAGCACAGACCATCCCTGTTCAGGATTTGAGGACTTTGCATAATCCAGCTTCACCTCCCCTGCCATGGTCAAGGACACCTCACACTAAATCAGATTGCCCAGAGCCACTTCCAGCCTGGCCTTCAAAACATCTAGGCATGAGGCTTCCACCACCTCCCTGGGCAACCTCTGCCAGTCTCTCACCACCCTCATGCTGAAGAACTTCTCCCTAATGTCTAATCTCATTGTGCCCTCCTCTAGCTTGGATCTGCTCACCTCCCAGTCCTATCCCTACCTGACACCTTAAAAAGTCATAGAATCGTAGAATGATTTAGGTTGGAAGGGACCTCAAAATCATCCACTCCCAACCTCCTGCCATAGGCAGGGACACCTCCCACTAGAATCCCTCCCCAGCATTCTTTTAGCCCCCTTCAGATACTGGAAGGCCACAAGAAGGTCTCCTTGGAGCTTTCTCTTCTCCAGACTGAACAACTCTGACTCAGTCTGTCTGTACCTAAAATCAATCTTGAATGTCTTCATTGGTGGAGCCTTCACAACCTCCCTGGGCAATCTGTTGCAGTGTTTCACCACCTTCATAGTAAGGAACTTCCTCCTGATACCTGTACTAAACTTCTGACTTAAACTTCCTTAAGCAGGAAGATTCCCATTTTTACTGCTATCAATAAAAAAAAGTGAATTGTTGCAAGTGTTAATAATGCTGTGGAATGTTTTCACAGAAACTAATGTGAGAGACCCAGTGAGTGTCAGACTATTTCTGTCCACCTCATAACTGCATTTAAAGCACAGGTATCAGCTGCTGCTTTCATTTCATGGACTCGATTTGTTGTTCTGCTGCTGTGATTATGCCCCTTAGGCCCTGCAGGAGCAAATGATCTTTGCTAGGTGATTTTAATCAGGATGATAATATAGCATTTGGATTAATCAAGGCAGTTTGATTAATTTTGGTGTTGAACTTTGAATAATCCTGTGTTGGAAGAAAGAGCTATTTGCTATCATTTGAGGTGGGTAATAATATAGAGTTAAGGGAAATGCTTATTTTGACTCCTCCAAACCTTGAACTGTAGCTTTCCTTGGTAAACAAGACACAGGAGTGTAGAATGAGTTCTGCAGCACTGACATATGGCTGCACACGTCCATCAGAGACAGTGCCTGTGTACTGCAGCAGATCTCTGGAGCAACCCTCATTGACGTCTCTCCCTCCAGCAAGGTGGGGGGGTTGGAAGGGGCCACTGGAGATCATCCAGTCCAGCCCCACTGCTAAAGCAGGAGCACCCACAGCAGCTTGCCCAGTTCAAGAGGAGCGTAGAGTCCAGCACAGAGGCACAAAGATACTGAACGTAGTGGAAGGTCTTTCTTAGGAAGAGAGGCTGAGGGAGCTGGGGTCATGCTTCTGGGAGAGGAGACTGAGAGGTGACTTAAGTCATGGTGATAAAGAGATGCAGGGTGAGTGGCCAGAGGCTGGATCCAGGCTCTGCTGGGTGATGCCCAAAGGCAGCACAAGAGGCAATGGTGGAAGCTGAGGCATAGGAAACATGAGAAGGATTTTTTTTCCCTGTGAGGGTGACAGAACCCTGCAACAGGCTGCCCAGGGGGATTGTGGAGTCTCCTCTGGAGATCTTCAAACCCCACCTGGATGTGTTCCTGTGTGACCTGCTCTAGGTGCTTCTGCTTTGCAAGGGGGGTTGGACTGGATGAGCTTTGGAGATCCCTTTCAGTCCCTGACATTCTGTGAGTCTGTGATTCTGTCATCACAATGTCCAAGCTGCTTTGGAATCTCTCCACAGAAGGAGACTCCACAACCTCTCTGGGCAGCCTGCTCCAGGGCTCTGGAACCCTCACAGGAAAGTTTTTCTTCCTGTTCATATGGAACCTCCTGGGCTCTGCTGTGTGTCCATTGCCCCTTTTCCTGTCACTGAGCTCAACTGAAAAGAAACTGGCTCCATCCTCTTGCCCTCCACACTTCAGTTATTGATTCTTTCAGTAAAGAAATATTTCCTAGCCTCCAAACTTCCCCTGGCACAATTTCAGGCCATTTCCTCTCATTTTATCACCTGATACTAGAGAGAAGAGACCAATCCCCATTTTATTCCAACCTCATTTCAGGGAGTAGTACAGAGCAATGAGACCTCTCCTCAGCCTTCCTTTCTGCAGACTAAACCACCCCAGTTCTCTCAGCTGCTCCTCACAAGACCTCTTCTCTGGATCCCTCACTATCTCCATTGCTCTTCCATGGACATGCTCCAGCACCTCAGTGTCCTCCTTGGAGTGGGGGGCCCAAAACTGAATACATTAGAGATGTGGCTTCACCAGACGACAGAGGTACCCAGCTTTGAGGCTGGCACAGATTGGTATAGGTGCTCCTGCTCTGGCAGGGGCATTGGACTGGATGATCTTTCAAGGTCCCTTCCAGCCCCTGACATTCTGTGATTCGTTCTGCGGTGGAGTCAGGAAATGCTATATTAATTTCAGCATGTGCTCAAGTGGCATTGCAGGCTGCATTTGTTTCTTCTGTGTTTTCCTGAATGACTTCTTTGGCAGTAGTGAACTCCATGTAACAGGCCTGTCTCTCAGTTCTAGGCTGAAACAGCACTGCTGTGACTGGCACACACTTCTAATGCTTTTCCTTCTGGTTATTAATCTTGTCATTGTTTCCTACTGTAAACTGGGGCACAACTGATGGAGTTAGAGAGACTAAAAGAAGTGTTTATATGTTTGTAAATACATAAAGGCTGAGTGCCCAGAGGCTGAAGCCAAGCACTGCTGCCCAGTGTCAGCACAAGGGGCAATGGTGGAAGCTGAGGCATAGGAAGTTCCATCAGAACATGAGGACAGCTTGAGGCTGTGCCCTCTTCTTCTGTCCCTGGCTGCCTAGCAGAAGAGACCAACCCCACCTGCCTACAGCCTGCTGTTATGAAGGAGTAATTAATTAATGTGAGATGATATTTTCTAAAATTAATATTGTTTATTAATTTTGACATTCAGAACTCTCCCCACCCCCAACCACTAATTTTAATAGCACTGGGTTCTTCACACGGTCATGGAAACATTGTACAGATAATAATTAGATCTAGAAAGAACCAGCAAAAGCATAAACATTCACTGAACTGGAAGAGAAGGTTCCTGTGGTCAATATGCCACTTGCCCACCAGATGGACTCTGAAAGCTCCTTTCTGCTTGTGGCAGAAGGCAGTGGTGATTTACAGGAGGCTTGAAGTGTTTGCTCACAAAATAATCTCCCGACTCGTGGGGCTTAGCTACAGCTTCAGACAGCACTCAAATGCTTTCAGGGAATTCTCTTACTGTCTTGTCAGACACTGAGGCTTCTGATTCTTTCCAGGTTTCAGAGAGTGCTGGGAAAGGAGGCAGGCAATCTCTGACCTTATCTCTTGGCTCCTCTGGGCGATCTCTGTATCTCCAGGACTTCCTGTCTTGGCAGGAGACTTTCAGGTGCTGGCAGGATGTCTTGTGATGTGTAGTCTTAGCACGATGTCACGCTGGCTATGCAGGCATTTAGAGCCTGTTCCTGATAAACTTGAGGCAGGCAGTTTTCAGGCAATTCAGGAGAGCTAGCTTAGAGCTTTAGCATAGTGCTGCAGAAGGCAATGACGGAGTCACTGCCATAAACAGAGAGCGATAGCAGCAGGCAGCAGCAGGCATGAATACAATGACAGAGCACGTTGTGGTTACCTGCTCATCTCTTTTATCAATATAGCCTGAGACTAATGAGCCTTTGGACACAGAATGGCCAATCAGAATGGCAGTTAGCCAGGCTTGACCATATTAGGTGAAATCATAGGCTTGCTTTACCCAAATTTGGGAAAAGCATAGGCCTTGCACAAGGCAGACACAAGCTAAGTGTGTGTACCTTGTTTACCACTGCAGTCTGGGCAGGCCAGAGTCCTTGGACTCAGTGACTCCAGGTTCTTTGTTTTCTTTCCCGTGGTTGCTTCTCCCTAAAACAGAAGGAGGGAGAGCGGAAAAACATGCCTGGGCAAGCCAGGACATGTAATAAGCCTATTTTTGGCCTATCAGGCCCACTATGACACCTCCCTTCAGGTAGTTATAGAGAGCAATGAAGTCTGCCCTGAGCCTCCTCCAGGCTGCACACCCCCAGCTCCCTCAGCTTCTCCTCACAGGGCTGTGCTCCACTCCCCTCACCAGCTTTGGTGCCCATCTCTGGACATGTTCAAGCACCTCAGCGTCTCCAGTCTCAGTCTTCCCTCTTTCAGGTTAAAGCCATTGCCCCTCATCCTGCCACTACAGATGATCAGAAGGGTCCCTTGAAGAAAGGCTGAGAGAGTTGGTGTTATTCAGCCTGGAGAAGAGAAGGCTCTGGGGAGCTCTTATAGAATCCAGCCAGCACTTAAAGAGGGCCTATGAGGAAGCTGGAGAGGTATTTTTTACAAGGGCTGGCAGAGAGGAAAAGAAGTGCACTGGGAGAGGCTACGTTTAAGTAGTAGGAAGAAATTCTTTACTGTAAGGGTGGTGAGACAAAGGAATATCTTGTCCAGGGAGCCCGGGGATGCCCCCTCCCTGAAAGCATTCAAGGCCAGACTGGACTTGGCTTTCAGCAACCTGATTTAGTGGAAGTTGTCCCTTTCCATGACCTCTAAAGTCCCTTCCAAACCATTCTGTGATTGAAAGAAAAGGCTATTAGGTGTTTTTTTAAACCAGCACACCTGATCACAGAATCACAGAACTGACAGGGGTGGAAGAGACCTCAAGGATCACACAGTTCCAACTACCCTGCCATGGGCAGGGACACCTCACACTAGATAAGCTTGCCCAGAACCACATCCAGCCTGGCCTTCAAAACATCCAGGGATGAGGCTTCCACCACCTCCCTGGGCAACCTGTACCAGTCTCTCACCACCCTCATCCTGAAGAACTTCTTCCTAATGTCTAATCTCAATCTGTCCTCCTGTAGCTCAGATTCATTCCCCCCAGTCCTATCACTACCTGACAGCCTAAAAAGTCCCTCCCCAGCTTTCTTGTATCCCCCTTCAGAAACTGGGAGGCCACAAGAAGGTCTCCTCAGAGCCTTCTCTTTTCCAGGCCAAACAACTCTAACTGTCAGACTCAGATAACCAAAGTCTAAGGCAAAGCTATGTTCATTTAGCATTTCTTTGCACTTCAACAAAGTTCTTAAGTTCCATTTTGAAGGTTTTAATGTATGAGGAAAAAAACCCCACCATAAATCACCACCTCTCCCCCCCAAAAAAACAACACCCAAATTCCATAAACAAACAAAAAACCACATGTTTAATATGATTTGGCACCAAAAAAGGGCCCAAGAGCTCATTGCTACTGCATTGGGCTGCCTTCAAAGGAACAGAAAACACAAACATTGACAGAGGTCTTCTAGACCAATAAATTACCCAAAGAGCATGGAAAGTTTTTCTTCTAAAAATGCTCAAATGAGTTGTAAAAAGAATATTTTACTTTTATGTTCCCATGGCCCATTAAATCTTTTTCAAGGCAGTATTAGTTTGAATCAATAAGATGTGAAAGTAGCACAGCACAATAAGCTGCAGGGTGTTGTTATTTTTTCTTTACCAATAAAAAGAGAGCTTGTGACTCAAATCTGGTCTATTTTCATCTTCCAGTCACTAAATAGTGTTAACTTCAGTCTTAAAAATGTGGACTATGATTTATAGTGGAAAATAGACCCTTGAGGTTTGGGATGCAGTGTTAGGCATAATTTAGCCTTGTAAGCATTCCTACTAGATTTTTGTCATTTACAGAATCACAGAATTGTCAGGACTAGAAGGGACTTCAAGAATCATGCAGTTCCAACCCCCCTGCCATGGGCAGGGACACCTCACACTAGATCAGCTTGCCCAGAGCTGCATCCAGTCTGGCCTTAAAGCATCCAGGGATGAGGCTTCCACCACCTCCCTGACCAACCTGTGCCAGTCTCTCACCACCCTCATGCTGAATGTCTAATCTCAATCTGGCCTCCTCTAACTTTGTTCCATTACCCCCCAGTCCTGTCACTACCTGACAGCCTAAAAAGTCCCTCTCCAGCTTTCCTGTAGCCCCTTTCAGGTACTGCAATGCCACAAGAAGGTCTCTTCACAGCCTTCTCCTCTCCAGACTGAACAACCCCAACTCTCTCAGCCTGTCCCCAAAGCAGAGCAGCTCCAGCCTTCTGATCATCCTCATGGCCTTTCTCTGGACACCTTCCACCCCCTCTAGATCTTTCCTGTCCCAATGGCTCCAGAAGTGGATACAGTGCTCCAGATGGGATCTCACCAGAATGGTGTAGAGGGGCAGAATCACTTCAATTGACCTGCTTGCCAAACTCTTCTGGATGCTGCTTGTGACTCTTTCCTTCTTTTTCCTCCAGATTTTTGTTTTGTTTTGTTTTGTTTGTTTGTTTTTTCCATACAGGTGCTAAAAATTATTATCTTGTTTTCAGTGTCTACATCACACTCAGTGTTTTCAATGTCTGCATCTACTGAGAGGCTGAAAATGGCAAAGCCTTTTTTGGGAGTAAACAATGCAGAAGATCATGCAGAGGAAACCATTTCAGTACACATCCAAATGGCCTCAAGTTTCACCAGAGGAAGTTTAAGTTGGATATTGGGGGAAATACCTTTCCTGCAGGAGTGGTCAGGCATTGGACCAGGCTGCCCAGGACTCACCACACATGGAAGATGGCACTTGGGGACATGGTTTTGTGTGGACAGTGATCTTAGTAGTCTTTTCTAGCCTTTCTCATTCCTTGATTCTGCTCTATGAGAAAACCATCAGGTTTCTGAAGCTGTTAATCTTGAAATGTAACAATGAGCTGCTCCTGACTGTCAGATCCTGTGGCACTGAGCATCATCTAGTTCCCATCTGGTGTTGGAGGCTGAATCATAGAATGGTTTAGGTTGGAAGGGACCTCAAAGCTCATGCAGTTCCAACACCCTGCCACAGGCAGAGACACCTCCCGTTAGAATAGGCCGTTGGCCTTCTTGGCCATCTGGGCACACTCTGGCTCCTGTTCAGCTGCTAGCCAGTCCCCCCAGGTCCCTCTCTGCCTGGCTGCTCTCCAGCCACTCTGTGTTCAGCCTGTGGTGCTGCATGGGGTCATTGTGGCCACACTGTAGAACCCAGCACTTAGCCTCGTTAAACCTCATGCCCTTGGACTCTGCCCATCTACTCAGCCTGTTTGGGTCCCTCTGCAGAGCCCTCCTACCTTCCGTCAGATCCACACTGGCTCCCAACATTCTGTCATCTGATGAGTGACACCTTTGTAGCACTGGCATTTTTATCTCTTTCCTTCATTTTTTCAGCAGTCTGTATCTTGGCCCACTTTTTTTTTTTTCCCCCCTCTTCCACTTCCTTCCCTTGTCTTGCCAGGGAAGAGGAGTGGGTAAGCAGGGAGCAAGTGGCTGGTGGATGCTTAGATTTCTAGCTGCGCTCAAACGACAGCAAAAGGCGAAGCCAAAAAATTACACGTGTGCCTCCTTTCCAAAACACCTCTGCAAGAACTGAAACAGAATACCAGGAGGAGGTCTTCCTGTGCTGAGTTTCTGGGATGCAGAGGGAAAATGTGTAAATCCTTCTGCACAGCTGTAAAAATCCTGCTGCTCTCTCTTGCTGCAGTGTGAAACCACACTGGCTGCCCCTGGCCTGAACAGGAGACAGAGGGGTTTTGCTTGCAGTAAATAAAACCCTTTTAACATCCTATAGAATAAGACAGAGGTTATCCTTGAGGATTAAATGCCAAAAGGAGGCCCTAAAACTGCTGCCTGCACATGCTGGTTTGGGTATAAATGTTAGCTTACAGCAGAACCTATCATCCTGAGCAAGGTTCTAACTAAAACCCTTTCCTTGAGGTCAGCACATGTAAGAAATGATAACATTATTTCTTCTGAGCTGCCTCACATAAATATTTCCTGAGTCTAAGCTCTCTTGCCAGTCTCATGTAGTGATATTATAGCCACAGCTACAATAAGCTCTCTTCTCTTCTTGCACCCTGAGCTGGATCAGCAGGACCAGGGAAGTGACCCTGCCCCTGTACTGCCACTGGTTAAGCCACACCTTGATTTTGGGGCCCCTCAGTTTAAGAAAGATGTTGAGATACTTGAACATGTCCAGAGAAGGGCAGCAAGGCTGGTGAGGGGAGTGGAGCACAGCCCTGTGAGGAGAGGCTGAGGGAGCTGGGGGTGTGCAGCCTGCAGAAGAGGAGGCTCAGGGCAGACCTCATTGCTGTCTACAACTACCTGAAGGGAGGTTGTAGCCAGGTGGGGTTGGTCTCTTCTGCCAGCTACCCAAGGAGAGAACAAGAGCCTCAAGCTGCAGCAGGGCAGGTTCAGGGTGGATGTTAGGAAGAATTTCTTCAGAGCAAGAGTGATTGGCATTGGAAAGATCTGCCCAGGGAGGTGGTGGAGTCCCTATCCCTGGAGGGGTTTAAGAGGAGGCTGGATGAGGCAATTGCTGCCTTAGTTTACTAGATTAGATGGTGATGGGTTCGACTTGATCATCTGAAGTCTCCCCTGAGCCTCCTCTTCTCCAGGCTGCACACCTCCAGCTCCCTCAGCTGCTGCTCAAAGGGCTGTGCTCCAACCCCCTCACCAGCCTTGCTGCCCTCCTCTGGACCCCCACCATTCTCTGATTCTGTAAAAGCTGCCACCACAGAAAATACTTCATTCCAGATCTCTTTTAAGTGCAGGGAAAGCTGGAGCTGAGAGACCTTGACTTCTGCTGTCTATGTCTACTCATCCTCATTAGCTTAGCCACTGACACAGAAGGCCTCTTCTGAGCATATTCACAGAGATCACAATAAATTAGGAAACCTTTCTCAAAGAGGAAAAATCCAATCTCGTGTTCAGTGTTCTAGATTACTGGCAGCTGACTGCAGCTGAGAGTTAAATCAAGTCACTTTTTCAGTGTTGTTTTTCTAAAAGGCAGTAAACCCTACCATCCTCCCACCATCCCCACTTCCATTAAAATCAGATAGAGCTGGATGTCTTGACAGATGTCCACCTCAGGCATGCTGGGTTTTATGTTCCTCTGCAAATGCTGTTAATTCATTTCCTAAAGCAGTTAGGCACATCAGAATTTTCTTGGCCCAAAACTCAAATATGTGACAGTTTCACTTTCTGGAGGTAGGCAGCCATTGGCTTGAAGTCCTAATAATGGCAGCTGCCTGTGTATGATGCTTTTTTAAGATAGAAAACTGTTATTTTGAGCTTATTATGCAAAAAAAAAAAAAAAGGCACTAAATTATTACTTTTATAGCTTTTTCCTTGCAGCTTTCTGCAGGTCTCTGCTTTGTCTGTTAGAATTATGAGGCTACTGCCAAGGAGCAGCAGAAGTGGCTGCTCTGCAAAACAAAAGGAGCTTAGGAGCCAAGAATGACAACAGGAGAGACAGGGGCAGTGCCCTTACAGGTGAAAGGTAGTAGGAGACCTGGCAAGAAGGCCGAACAAAATAGGGAGAGGGACAGTCAAGGTCAGACTGAATGGGTCTCTGAGCTTCCCAATCCCGTTAAAGATGTCTTTGCTCGCAGGGGCTGATGACCCAGTGTTGGGACTAGGTGACCTTTGTAGGTCCCTTCCATATCAAACTGTTCAGTAATTCTATGGCAACCAGACTCAACCAGCTCAGTGCTCAGTGGGCATGTCTGCAGTGAGTGAGCAGATCTGACATCAGGTGCAAGGTTGAGCCAAGACACAGCTGCACCAAATTGCATAAGGATGAAGGGCAGAGGCTTGAATTAAATGTGGCTTCCAACAGAGGGGCAGCAGGAGGGGGATGTCAACAAAGCTTCTGATCGATCGTTTGATGGAAGCGCATTTCAAGGCCTTACAGCTGCACCTAATCAGCTTTTAGCCCAGTCCAAGGGCCTGGGGAGATCTAGAATCATAGAATCAACCAGGTTAGAAGAGACCTCCAAGGTCATCCAGTCCAACCTATCACCCAGCCCTAGCCAATTAACTAGACCATTACACTAAGTGCCCTATTCAGTCTTGAATGCTTCCAGGGACAGCAACTCCACCACCTCCCTGGGCAACCCATTCCAATACCAGTCACTCTCTCTGTGAAGAACTTCCTCCTAACATCCAGCATATACCTCCTCTGGCAAAACTTGAGACTGTTTCCCCTCCTTCTGTTGCTGGTTGCCTGGAAGAAGAGACCAACCCCACCTGGCTACAACCTCCCTTCAGGTAGTTGATACAGAGCTGAAGGGTCTGCTGATGTAGGTAGAGTTGTGGCAGTTCTGTAGGTCCAGTGAGTCTGAGAATGTGTAGAGCTGATGAAGGCATCTCACTTGGTCAGGCAAAATGCAGATTCACTCTAGTGCTAGAGTAAATTGAGCTGGGAGAAGATGGATGAGTGAAGTATGAGAGAAGTCAATGCAGCCTGCAGCAGCTAGCAGTAAGTATCTCTTTTTCTCACCCTTAGAAGTGTTGTATTGCTTGGTCTGAGCTGTTTTCAAGCCTGGATTCAAAGGTGTGAGTCTGAACAAACCAAAAGCTTGTGTGTTCAAGGTGAGCAGCACCTGCCTAGGTTGGCTCCTTTAGCAAAGCCATTTCTACTCAAGGGTTACCTAGCAGAGTAAAACACAGGAGAGATTTGTGAAGAAGCAGTGTCAACAAAACAAAAAGTAAAATTAAATGAATGTTTCCTCATCAAGAAGTTATTCAGTTTAGGCTCTCTGAGAAATATCCAGTCCTTGATTGCCTGCACTGAAATTGTAGCTTGGAATGAGATAAATTCAGTGAATCTGGGGGTTGTCTGTTTGCTTTAGCCCTTGTGAGAACTGAGCTGCTTCTTTCTCAATGTGGCATTGCAATAGCAAATTAGATCTGAACTATATTTGTTTTCACACTCCTAATACCATTTTAATTCTTTCTGTAACACCTAGGGGGGGGGGGGAAACAACAACATTGCTGCCTCTTGAAATACAGAGTGAGATCAAAGCTGTTGCCTGGACCACAGGTGGCAGTAGGTGTTTAAGTATGAATAGATCTTAGCAGCTTGTGTCTGCATGGAAGGAGACTTGACCCTTGCATGTTCTAATTCAGCTAATCAAAATCAGATACTCTCTTTCTCTGCCTGAAGACAAACCTGAGCTTACAAGGTTGCAGAATGCCCAGTAAGAAGAGAAGAGGTGGCTGAGGGGAGACCTCATTGCTTTCTATAACTCCCTGCAAGGAGTCTGGAGTGAGGTGGGGGTTGGTCTCTCTTCCCTGGTAACTCTGGGGAAGACACAGAATTGCTGTAGCATCTCCAGAGATGGGCAGCAAAACTGGTCTAGAGAACAGGTCTGGTGAGGGCAGCTGAGGGAATTGGGGTGGTTTTATCTGGAGAAAGGGAGACTGAAAGGGAGACCTCACTGCTCCCTACTACTTCCTGAAATGAAGTTGGAGTAACCTGGGGGATAGACTCTTCTCTATAGTATCAGGTGATAGAATGAGGGGAAATGGCCTGAAATTGTGCCAGAGGAGGTTTAAACTGGGCGTTAGAAACAATTTCTTTGCTGCAAGAATGGTCAGTGATTGGAAGAGGCTGCCCAGGAAGGTGGTGGAGTCTCCATCCCTGCAGGTGTTCAAGAAACCTGTGGACATGGTCTAAAGACTGTAGTGGTGTTAGGTTGGTCATTGGACCTGATGATCTTAAAGGGCTTTTCCAACCAAAACCATGTCCAGAAAAGGGCACCAAGGCTGGTAAGGGGAGTGGAGCACAGCCCTGTGAGGAGAGGCTGAGGCTGAGGGAGCTGGGGGTGTGCAGCCTGGAGAAGAGGAGGCTCAGGGCAGACCTCATTGCTCTCTACAGCTACCTGAAGGGAGGCTGTAGCCAGGTGGGGTTGGTAGCTTCTGCCAGGCAGCCAGGGACAGAACAAGAGGACACAGCCTCAAGCTGCATCAGGACAGGTTCAGGCTGGATGTTAGGAAGAAGTTCTTCAGAGCAAGAGTGATTGACATTGGAATGGGCTGCCCATGGAGGTGGCGGAATCTTCATCCCTGGAGGTGTTTAAGAGGAGGCTGGATGAGGCACTTAGTGCCATGGTTTAGTTAATTAGAAGGGTTAGGTGATAGGCTGGACTTGATGATCTTAGAGGTCTTTTCCAACCTGGTTGATTCTGCGATTCTAGCAAAGTCACAGCAGAGAACAGGAAAATGGGACTTGTTTATGTCCCCAAGTAACTGTGATTGCAATAGGGAATGCTGTAGGGTCAGAGGGTTGTTTTGACTCTGAAAGATGTGTCCAGGAAGAGGCAAGAGCTCTGCAAATTGTCTATTCTGAGTTCTGTTTGCTTTCTTTAGACAGATGAATTAGCTTATCCAAGCTAGTCATGGATGGATTTATTAATGGCCTCATTTCTACTCAGACATATATGAGTTCCAGCAATATTTTTCTAATCTGCTTTGGATTTATTTACTTTTGCTGAAAGTAGGCAGTGGTTACTGGCAGCTTTTAACAGGACTACCAAGGGTTGGCTCAATCTTTCTGCAGACTGTTAATCTGAACTAACATAGCCTGAAAAATACTGGGAAGCTCTTTGTGTTCAATTACAAAAGTACTGCTTTTTGCCATGTGTAACAGTTGAACTCATACTTATCAATGATATCTCTGGGCAACCTGATCCAGTTGAGGATGTCCCTGCTGACTGCAGAGTGGGTTGGACTGGATGAGCCTTGGAGGTCCCTTCCACTCAGACCATTCTGTGATTCTGACACCTCTGCATCAATTAAAGCTCATTTCTGTAGCACCCTTTACTGCAGTTGTATGATAAAGTCTTCTTAGGAGTTGGGGTGGGATTCTTCCTCATCAGTCTTGGTGGGATTCTGAGCTGTAGGTGAGCAGTTGGACTTGATGGACTGAGAATAAATCTGATGAAGAACAACTGAAGGAGCTGGGGCTGGTTAGTGTGAAACAGAGGAGGCTGAGGGCAGACCTCATGGCTGTCTACAGCTGCCTGAAAGGACCTTGTGGAGAGGTTGGTGCTGGTCTCTTCTCACATGGCATTAGTGACAGAACAAGAGGGAATGGCCTCAAGCTGCAGCAGGGCAGGTTTAGGCTGGACATTAGGAAGAATTGTGTCCCAGCAAGAGTGGTCATGAATTGGAATATGCTGCCCAGGGAGGTGGTTGAGTCATCAACCCTGGGTGTGTTTAAAGGTGGTTTGAATGTGGTGGTTGTGGCTATGGTTGAGGGTGAGCCTTGTAGAGTAGGGTTCTGGGTTGAACTCTATGATCCTGAGGGGCTTTTCCTACCTGAATGTTTCTGTGATTGTGTGACCCCAAAGGTTCTAACGTCAGCAGTTCTATGATTCTAAGTGGTTTAAAGGCTCACAGTGAAACCACAGAGTAGTAAAAAAGTAGTAACATCTGGTTCCACAACCACTATGGCTCGTGTTATCCTCGAACAGGGGCAACTAGCAGGACTATTAGGCTTTAATTTTTACACCTAAGGCTCAGCCTTTGTTGGCAAACCAAATCTGGACATTCAGAGATAATGATTCAAGGCTTCCTTCTACCTGCTAATCTTCCTAATGCACAGAAAGCAATATGGGAGAGAATGTGTTTGAAAAACAATGCTGTAGCTAGTAGATGGTTATCTTAGATCCTTCTGGAGGTTATTTACATCCTTTTATAGTGTCAGGGAAAAAAGAAAACAGAAACCAAAAACCATCTGATGATTAAAAGGATGAAAATAGCCAAAGTAAAATGTCTTGCCTCTAGAAGAAAATGACCTTGAATTAGATTTCTACTAAAAGGCTCTGTGTTTTGAGTTAGTTTTCCCATGTAAAGTAAGCACCCAGTGCACAGAACTCTTCTATGTAATCCCAGTGTTCTCAGACCCCAAGGACTGGATAACCAGATCACTGTATTTATGTGGAGTTTACTCTAAAGGGGGGGGCTATAGCACAGAATCACAGAATTATCAGGGATGGAAGGAACTTCAAGGATCATCCAGTTCCAACACCCTTGCCATGGGCAGGAACACCTCATACTACAGCAAATTGCCCAGAGCCACATCCAGCCTGGCCTTCAAAACATCCAGGGATGAGGCTTCCACCACCTCCCAGGGCAACCTGTGCCAGTCTCTCACCACCCTCATGATGAAGAACTTCTTCCTAACATCCAGTCTTTACCCGTTTTTAGCTTTGTTCCGTTCCCCCCAGTCCTATCACTACCTGACACCCTACAAAGTCTGTCCCCAGCTTTCTTGTAGCCCCCTTCAGATACTGCAATGCCACAAGAAGTTCTCCTCACAGCCTTCTCCTCTAGAAGTTGCTTCTCTAGACTGAGCAACCCCAACTCTCTCAGCCTGTCCCCATAGCAGAGCAGCTCCACCCTCTGATCAATCTCGTGGCCCTTCTCTGGACACCTCCAGTCCTTTCCTGTCCCAGGGGCTCCAGAACTGGGCACGGTGCTCCAGGAGGGGTCTCAGCAGACTAGTGCAGAGGGGCAGAATCCCCTCCCTTGCCCTGCTGCCCACACTGCTCTGGATGCAGCCCAGGCTTTTCTTGGCTCTCTGGGCTGCAAGTGCACACTGCTGGCTCACATTGAGCCTCTCATCCACCAGCACCTCCAAGTCCCTTTCTTCAGGGCTGCACTCATGGCTGTTCTCCGCCTATATTAGTTTCCCTGCTAATAATGTATGACCTTTGGCTATTGATACAGAAAAGTCTGTTCTTCCTCTTCATTTTGCAAGGCTTATGTAAAATGAATGAGGCTTTGAAGGAGCAGCAATCCGAGGATCATATTTGCAACCTCTTCTGAGCATGATCTCAATTCCTCTTTCTCACATGTTGTAAAGGTTGATATGCTCTCACTTTGAAAAAGGTCTTGAGGGGCTGGAGTGGGGCCAGAGGAGAGCGATGAGACTGGGGAGGGACTGGAGGGGAAGACTGCTGAGGAGAGTCAGAGGGAGCTGGGGGGGTTTAGCCTGGAGAAGAGAAGACTCGGGGGGGACCATAGCACTCTCCACAGCTACCTGAAGGGAAGTTGCAGTCAGGTGGGGGTCAGACTCTGCTCCCAGGCAGCTTGTGCCAAGAGGAGAGGGCATGGCCTGAAGCTGTGCCAGGGGAGGGTTAGGTTGGATGTCAGGAAGCACTTCCTGCTGGAAAGGGGAATTAGAGACTGGAATGGACTGCCCAGGGAGGTCGTGGAGTCACCATCCCTGGAGCTGTTTAAGGACAGCTTGGTTGTGGCACCCAGTGTCATGGTCTGGTCGCTGTGGTGCTCTTAGGTCATAGGCTGGACCTGATGATCTCAGAGTTCTATTCCAGCCTCAATGATTCTGTGATAGTATTGCAATAAAACTCCCAGAAATGCTCTGTACAAGGTAATTATGAAGTTCTTTACTGTGGTGGAAATCTCTCTCTAGAAAATGTATGACGCATCCAGAATTGGTAGTTTAGTACCAGCGTAGTAGTTAGATAATGGTTGGACTCTATGATCTTGAAGATCTTTTCCAATCAAAATGATTCCATGATTAGAGAACAGGTCCTATGATGAATTGCTAAGGGAGATGGAGTTGTGTAATCTGGAAAGAAAGGCTGAGAGTTGACCTCACTGCTCTCTACAGCTCTTTAAAAGGAGGTTGCATGGAGGTGGGGGTTGCTCTGTTCTCCTTAGTAGGTTGGAGATTAGGAAAAAATCTGTGCTGCAGGATTGATCAGGGATTGAAACAGTCTGCCCAAGGAGGTGGTGGAGTTGCCATCCCTGGAGGTTAAAGAAACCTGGACATGGCACTCTGGGACATAATTTAATGGCCATGATGGTGCTGGGTTTTTGGTTGGACTCTATGATCTTAGAGGTTTTTTCCTACCTCAATGATTTTATGATTCTGTTGTATGAAAACCTCCTTTAGGTTCCTGTAGACCTACTTCTGGATGCCCAAAACTGTCAGAATTCTGCAGGCTGTGCCGGAAATCGTCTGGTTTTCTGCTTCGTTAACGTGAGAGGACTATTAGCAATGCATGAGGGTGCTTTGAGCACCACTGACTGTGTTCCTGATGGATTGAGCTTCGAATGAGAAACTGCCACCTAATCAATATGTTTGATGACCTGTGGCTGCAGCCAAGGGAGCTGACAGTGGTGGCTGTGGAGAGAATGCTCCTGTGATTGGTGTCAGTCTGCCTGCCTGATGTCTCTGAATGGCAGATTGCCCCAGGGAGGCGTCAAGAGTGGTAGGACACAGAGTAAACAGCAAAGAGATTTGAGTTGATCTTTTAGATGGAACATACCACTGATATGTTTAAAAATTGGAATTGGTTGTAGTAATAATCAAATAACGAATGCAACACAGAATCATGGAATCACAGAATGTCAGGGGCTGGAAGGGTCCTCAAAATCTCATCCAGTCCAACCACACTGCCAGAGCAGGAGCACCTACAGCAGGTCATGCAGGAACACATCCAGGCAGGTCTTGAATATCTCCAGGCAGGGAGACTCCACAACCACCCTGGACAGCCTGTTCCAGGCTTCTGTCACCCTCACAGGGAAAAAAAATCCTCCTTCTGTTTCCATGGAACTTCCCATGCCTCAACTTTGGCTTTCATTTTGTGCTGTCATTGGGCATTACCCAGCAGAGCCCCTGGGCACTCACCCTGCACTTCTTTATCACCATGACTGAGGTCACCTCTTCAGACTTCTCCTCTCCCAGCAGCACAGCCCCAGCTCCCTCAGGCTTTCATAAGATATATCTTCCACTGCCTTGAGCATCTTTGTGGCTGGACTCTCTCAAGCAGTTCTGTGTCCCTTTTGAAGTGGGAGGCCCAGAAGTGGACATAGTGCTCCATATGCAGCCTCACCAGTGTATACTAGAGGGACAGGAGAACCTCTCTCAACCTTCTAGCCACAGCCCTTCTAATCCACCCCAGAATGACGTTGGCCCTCCTGCCCACCAGAGCACATTGCTGGCTCATGGCCAACCTGCCGTCATCTAGGACCCCCAAATCCTTTTTCCCTTCTCTGTCTTCCAGCAGGTCAGTGCCCAAACTATCCTGCTCCCTGGCATTGTTCTTTCCCACATGCCAAGCTCTCCCCTTGCCCTTGTTGAATTTTCCTCCTGTGCCAGGGGAGATTTAGGCTTGAGGTGAGGAGAAAGTTCTTCACTGAGAGAGTCATTGGCTGCTGGAATGGGCTGCCCAGGGAGGGGGTGGAGTTGCTGTTCCTGGAGCTGTTCAAGGCAGGATTGGACGTGGCACTTGGTGCCATGGTCTAGCCTTGAGCTCTGTGGTAACAGGTTGGACTTGATGATCTATGAGGTCACATATCACAACCTTGGTGATACTGTGGTACTGTTCAGTCTGGAGAGGAGAAGGCTGAAAGGAAATCTTCTTGTGGCCTTTCAGTATGCAAAGGGGGCTACAGGAAAGCTGGGGAGGGACTTTTTGGGGTGTCAGGTAGTGATAGGACTGGGGGGAATGGGACAAAGCTAGAAACGGGTAGATAAAGACTGGATGTTAGGAAGAAGTTCTTCATCATGAGGGTGGTGAGAGACTGGCAGAGGTTGCACAGGGAGGTGATGGAAGCCTTATGCCTGGAGGTGTTTAAGGCTAGGCTGGATGTAGCTCTGGGCAATCTGATGTAGTGTGAGGTGTCCTTGCCCATGTGAGGAGGGGTGGAACTGGATGTTCCTTGTGGTCCCTTCCAACCCTGACTGATTCAGTAATTTTGTGATCTAACTTGTGCAGGTCTCTCTGCAGTACCTTCCTACCCTCAATCAGTTCAACGCTCTTGCTCAACTGAGTGTCGTCTGCATGGCCTCCTGTTGTACCAGAAGAAGTTTAGATAGGATGGTAGGAAGAGTTTTGTCCACAAAAGAGTTATCAAACCCTGGAGTAGGCTGCCCAGGGAAGTGGTGGAGTCCTCCTCACTGGGAGGTTTGGAAAGCTATATTGAGGGATGTGGTTTAGTGGTGACCAGGCAGTGTTGGGCTGATGGTTTGGCTTGGTGATCTTAAAAAGTATCTCCCAACTGACATGATTCTATGGTTCTATTTAGTTAAGTGGCCTAATGTAAAGTTTAAGGGTCTCAAGCTTTAGAATATGAGAGTTCTTCCTCTCCTTTCTGAGATGGATGCAGCACAGAATGTCTGAGTCTTCAGCGCAATTTTTGCTCTGTGTGGAAATGTATTCTGCAGTGCCACCCCAACTGAAAACAAAGGCATTAAATTGATGTCCTTTTGAGGCAGAAGCTTGCAGACAGTTGTAAGACAGCAATTTACTGTAGTGCTATTTTTTAAGCTACTTACAAAGAGGTTAGCAGGGACTGAGCCCAAACATCTTTTACACTTGTAGAAAAAAAACAAACTCAAATCAAAACCCAGACATGCAAATAGATAACCAATGTCAGAGACTTCCAGGCATAACGATTCAGAGCTCTTTTCCTGCTTGCTTCATTATTCACAGCAAGGGTGACAAATATCAGCATGGAGAGGAAGATGAAGACTAAAGAAATCACAGAATTGTCAGAGTTGGAAGGGATCTCAAGGATCATCCAGCTCCAACCCTCCTGTACTCAGCACTGATCAGGCCACACCTTGAGTCTTGTGTCCAGTTCTGGGCTCCTTAAATCAAGAGAGATGTTGCAATAATGGAACATGTCCAAGGGAGGGCAGCGAAGCTGGTGAGGGGCCTGGAGCACAGCCCTGTGAGGAGAGGCTGAGGGAGCTGGGGGTGTGCAGCCTGCAGAAGAGGAGGCTCAGGGGTGACCTCATTGCTGTCTACAGCTACCTGAAGGGAGGCTGTAGCCAGGTGGGGTTGGTCTCTTCTGCCAGACAACCAGCAATAGAACAAGGGGACACAGTCTAAAGGTGTGCCAGGTCAGGTATATGCTGGATGTTAGGAGGAAGTTGTTGGCAGAGAGAGTGATTGGCATTGGAATGGGCTGCCCAGGGAGGTGGTGGAGTTGCTGTCCCTGGAGGTGTTCAGGAGAAGACTGGATGAGGCAGTTAGTGCCATGGTCTAGTTGATTGGCTAGGGCTAGGTGCTAGGTTGGACTGGATGATCTTGGAGGTCTCTTCCAACCTGTTTGATTCTATGATTCTGTTATCTGGTGCTAAACCACATCCCTCAGTACCACATCTCTACCTTTTTGAAGCAGCTCCAGGGGTGGGCATTCAGCCACCTCTGTGGGACAACTGATCCTGGTGTTCCAAGTGAAGAAATTTTTCCTAATATCCAAGCTAAACCTCTCCTGGTGCAACCTGAGGCCATTTCCTCTCATCACTTGTTAGTAGGGGAAAGAGAGCAACCCCCACCTTGCTCCAACCTCCTTTTAGGGAGATGTAGAGAGTGGGAAGGTTCTTTCCCAAACCTTTGTGTGTCTGATACTGCCTCTGAACAGAAAGCAGCAACTTTGTGGCTTCTGGAATTTGTACTTGGCTTTCAGAGCAGCACAAACCCTGCTCCCAATAGACATCACAGCTGCAGTTGTCACTTAGCAGGCGGGAGTTGGTAGCACAGTTGGTGTGTTCATGCTGCCTTTTAATGATAATCAATGTCCTTTGCCAGCTCATTACAAACCTTTTTCATGGATCAGCAGAAACACAGTACCTGAGGGGATGGCCTTTCTTATTCCACTGAAAATCTCTTGTACCTGCTATTTACTTTAAGGTACCAAATATAGGCTAGAAAGCAGCAGACCAAAGCAGTGACTACATCACACTCTAATTATTTTTTTGTTTCTGGAAAATCTTATTTTCTCTATGGATATAAAACTCTCTAATGATCCTTAACAAAGTGCAATTTAATGGTTAGACCTGCATGGGAAGGAATGCCACTTTTAGAACTATAGTGGGGGGTTTGTGCTTTAGAGTGATAGAATTGCCAAGGTTGGAAGGGACCTCAATGATCATCTAGTTCTAATTCCCCTGCTGTATACAGGAACACTTCATGCTAGATCAGCTTGCCCAGAGCCACATCCAGCCTGGCCTTAAACACCTCTAGAGATGAGACTTCCACCACCTCCCTGGGCAACCTGTGCCAGTCTTTCACCACACAGTCATGCTGAGGAGCTTCTTTTTAACATCTAATCTGAATTGACCCACTTATAGATTTGCTTCATTCCCCTTAGACCTGTCACACTCTGAAAAGTCCCTCCCCAGCTTTCCTGTAGCCCCCTTCAGATACTGGAAGGCCACTTTAAATCATGAACCTTGAATGAAAGAAGAACATTGCCCTCTGTTTCAAAATGTTACCGCCCTCAATTTGCAGTATAACAGTTTGGGCTGCTTTAGACAGAGAACTGGAACACTTCTCCTGTGAAGATGGACTGAGAGTTGATGATCAGCCTGGAGAAGAGAAGGATCCCAGGGAGACCTTATAGCAGCCTTCCAGGATTTAAAGCAGGGCTGTAAAAAGCTGAGGACAATCTATTGAGTGGGGCTTGCTGGGACAGAAGAAAGGATGATAGTTGGAAACTAAGAGGGGAGATTTTTCTCTGGAAATGTTTAAAAAAAGCAGATCTGTGGTGCTGAGGAATATGGTGAGACCCCACCTGGAGAACTGTGTGCAGTTCTGGAGCCCCCAGCACAAGAAGGATATGAAACTGTTGGAGCCAGTCCAGAGGAGGCCACTAAGGTGCTCAGAGGGCTGCAGCAGCTCTGCTATGAGGACAGGCTATGAGATGTGGGTCTCTGCAGCCTGGAGAAGAGAAGGCTTTCAGGAGACCTTGGAGTGGTCTTCCATTATCTGAAGGGGACTCCAGGAGGGCTGGGGAGAGACTATTAACATGGTCATGTAATGAGAGGAGGAGGAATGGGTTTAAAGTGGCAGAGGGAAGATTGAAAGTGGATGTTAGGAAGTTGTTTGCAGTGAGGGTGATGGTTGTCCATTGTGGTTGTGGATCACAGAATCTTTGATCACATTCTGTGAGTCTGTGCTCCACCCCCTCCCTGGAGGTGTTGAAGGCCAGGCTGGATAAGGCCTTGAGTGACCTGTTCTAGCGGGAGGTTTCCCTGCCTATGGCAGGGGGTTTGAATGATCTATGAGGTCCCTTCCAACCCAATCCATTCTATGATTCTGTGGTTTAGCACCAAACTTGGTAGAGTCAGAGAATGTTTGGACTTGATCTTAAAGGTCTTAAAGGTGATTTTCTGGTTCTGTTTATACTAGAAGAGGACATTTTTTCACTGGCATAAGTTGCCCAGAGATGTAGTGGAAGCCGCATCCCTGGAACCATTTCAAGTCAGGTTGTGTGGGGCTGTAAGCAACCTGCTCTACTTCCAGATGTCCCTGCTCACTTCATAGGTTTGGCCTAGATGGCCTTTAAATGTCCTTTCCCACCCAAATAATTCAATGATCTTTACCAGACTTTTCGCTTCAGAATTATTGTGAGCAGTCTTCTGCTTCAGAAATGTTGCTGAGGGTAGCAGGTCTTTTATCTATGGGTTGTTTGTTTTGTCAGTGTGATGGGGTTGGTTTTTTTTAGCTAGACAAAAGTGGAGGTCAATTATTTGGACTGTACCTTTAAGCAGTTGAGAAGATACAGATGAAAAAGAACCAGAGGTCTTGAGCAGTCTAAGTGGGTGAGCCCACACTGCAAATCAAAGCAGTTCAGTGCTATACTCAGCTCACAGAGTTTAAACTGAGTCACTGTGGAGCTGTCCAGCAGTGAAGTGTTCTGCCAAAATTACAAAATGCCTGCCCTGACCTTAGAAGTTTTGGGGAGATTTATATTTTCATAGTTTGAGGAACTCAAGTGGAAAGTTCCCAAACTGGGAGATCTAACACTGCTGGATTTATTTTGGTGTTGGTGAGGTCTCACCTCGAACACCAGGTTCAGTTTTGGGGTCCCTCACAACACGAAGGACATTGAGGTGCTGGGGGGTGTCTGAAGAAGAGCAACCAAGCTGGTGAAGGGCCTTGAACACAAGTGTGGTGAGGAACAGCTGAGGGAACTGGGAGTGTTCAGTGTGGAGAAGAGAAACCTGAGGGCAGGCTCCTCAGAATCACAGAATGGTTTAGGGTGGAAGGGACCTCAAAGCTCATCCAGTTCCAACCCCCTGCCATAGGCAGGGACACCTCCCACTAGAACAGGTCATGCCAGGCTTCATCCAACCTGGTCCTGAACACCTCCAGGGAGATTGTGGATCACAGAATCACAGAATGTGATCAAAGATTCTGTGATTCTGTGATCCACAACCACAATGGACAACCTGTGCCAGTGTCTCCCCACCCTCGCTGCAAACAACTTCTTTCTAACATCCAGTTTCAATCTCCCCTCTGCCAGTTTAAACCCATTCCTCCTCTTCCTGCCATTACAAGACCTTGTCAATAGTCCCTCCCCTCATGAACTTCTGCATGATAAAAGTAACTGTCTTGGATCAAATGACCTGCTTGTGACAAAAGAAATCTCTTTGGTTGTTCTCATCTATGAGTCTCTTAGGAGACCTTCTTGTGCCATTCCAGTATCTGAAGTGGGCTCCAAGAAAGCTGGGGAGAGACTTTTTAGACTGTCAAGTAGTGATAGGACTGGGGAGAATGAATCTGAGCTAGAGGAGGGGCAGTAGACATCAGACTTTAGGAAGAAGTTCTTCAGCATGAGGTTGGTGAGAGAGATGGTGGAACTGGCAGAGGTTGCCCAGGGAGGTGGTGGAAGCCTTGTGCCTCAATGTTTGTAAGGCCAGGCTGGATGTGGCTCTGGGCAAGCTGTTCTAGTGTGAGGTGTCGCTGCCCATGGCAGGGGGGTTGGAACTGGATAAGTTTTAAGGTAGCCTTCCAGTATCTGAAGAGTCCTACAGGAGGACTGGGTGGGGGTGACTACTGACAAAGTCTTGTAACGACAGGAGGAAGAATGGGTTTGAAGTGGCAGAGGGGAGACTGAAAGTGGATGTTAGGGAGAAGTTCTTTGCAGTGAGGGTGATGAGACACTGGCACAGGTTGCCCAGGGAGGTTGTGGAGCACAGAATCACAGAATGTGATCTTTGATCTCATTCTGTGATTCTGTGCTCCACAGCTTCCCTGGAAGTGCTCAGGACCAGATTGGATGAAGCCTTGAGTGACCTGTTCTAGTGGGAGGTGTCCCTGCCTATGGTGGGAAGTTGTAACTGGATGGGTTTTGAGGTGCCTTCTGTCCTAAACCATTCTATGATCCCAAACCTAGCAGCTCTGTGGTTCTGTTAGGAATATCTCGAACATTAAACATAGGTCTTTGTGACCTCAATGAATGTTTTCTGCTGTGGCTTATGGGAGTTATTGGTATTGTTCATGAAAGGCATTCATATTGATAAATTCACCCTGCAGTTGCAGATGAGCTCTCAGAAAATGAAGGCTTAAAGAGGACAGAAGAGAAGGAAATCAATCAAGTAAAAAGTCGAATGCAGTTTGCTGAGCTTCATGGAATCCACATAATTGTTGGAGCTTCCCTTAAATAAGTGAATAAATATGTCTAGAATACTTCTTTTTCAGCCTCCTTTACCTTTTCCCATCTGCTTTCCTAATCTCAATGGACTTTCATCTGCTTCTTAAACAGGTTCCTTTTGCTTTCCTGGTTCCTGCAATCATCGCCTGTCTGTGCAGACCTGTAAAGCAAAGCTGGGCAGACGTCTGCTTACGGAACTGAATACAGTGCCCAAAGGTAATGGCATTTGTGTTTTCAGATTCAGTGTCTTGTACAGCCTAAAGTGTCCCTACCCTGCTTCCATTTCAGTTATTGATTTTATGGCACTTGTGAGTTAACCAAAACAAATGGAGAGAAGGAACAGGGTTTTCAGGAAAGAGGAGAACTGTGAGTTCTACAACACATCAGTGCACCTTTTTGTCTTCTTTCTTTGGAATTGTACCATTAATGAGGCCTGATACTCCCTCCTGGCAGCTGCTTGACATAAATCAAAAGACTGTTTTAATTACTCCAAGAAAGGTGATTGATTAGAGCTGCTTTTTTTCCTTTAATTACATGTTAGTTCATTTAGGACCTAATACAAAGCATTCTTTTTTTTCCTAATGATTGAATCTTTTAAGTGATTCTGGAGGTAGAGAACCAGAAGTGGAAAAATATGTTTGTTGTACAGGTATATAGCCTACACAGTCTTTTTGAGCAGTTGTTTTGAAGCTTTTGCTGCATTTCTGTTAGTTTAAAAGTATTTGCTGCTTCACCAGAGTTAATCCTTGCTTCTTCAGAAGCAACTTGAACTGGGACTTTTAGCTCCAGTGGAACAAATGGCGAATCTCAGGGCAAGGCTTGATCCATCCCATTCAGGTACAGCCATTGTGCTGCACTTTTGCAACTAGAGAGCAGAACTGTTCCTCGTACTGAATAACATCTTAAGAACATGCTGCCATTGCTCAGGGACTGCAAAACATGCTAAGAGAACTAGTAAGGAAAAATCATAGATATAAACTTCTGCATGATGGAAATGCACCTACATAGAATCATAGAATCNAAGAGTCCCTCCCCAGCTTTCCTGTAGGCTCCCTTCAGATACTGGAAAGCCACTATAAGGTCTCCTCGAAGCCTTCTCTTCTCCAGGCTGAAGAGCCCCAACTCTCTCAGCCTGTCCTCATAGCAGAGGTGCTGCAGCCCTCTGAGCATCTTCGTGGCTCTCCTCTGGACCTGCTCCAGCAGTTCCATGTCCTTCTTGTATTGGGGGCTCCAGAACTGCACACAGTACTCCAGGTGGGGTCTGACGAGAGCAGAGTAAAGGGGGAGAATCACCTCCCTTGCCCTGCTGGCCACACTGCTCTTGATGCAGCCCAGCACTCGGTTGGCTGTCTGGGCTGCATGCTTCAAACTAGGTGTAAGCACTTGAAAGGCTCCACCTACATTTGCCATCCTCTTTGCTTCATCAGAATTGCAGAATGTCAGGGGCTGCTGCCACAGCAGGAGCACCTACAGCAGGAACACATCCAAGTGAGGTTTGAATATTTCTGGGGAAGGAGACTCCACAACCCTCCGGGGCAGCCTCTTCCAGGCTTCTGTCACCCTCACAGGGAAAAAAATCCTCCTCCTGTTTCCATGGAACTTCCCATACCTAAGCTTCCGCTATTGCTCCCTGTGCTGTAATCGGGCATCACCCAGCAGAGCCTGGCTCCAGCCTCTGGCCACTCACCCTGCACATCTTTCTCACCATGACTGAGGTCACTCCTCAGTCTTTTACTCTCCCAGCAGCACAGCCCCAGCATCCTCAGTCCCTCCTCCTAAGGAAGATCTTCCACTGCCTTTAGCATCTTTGTGGCTCTGCACTGGAGTCTTCCAAGCAGTTCCCTGAAGTCCTTCTTGAACCGAGAGGCCCAGAATTGGACAGAGTATTCCAGATATGGCCTCACCAGGGCAGAATGGAGGGGGAGGAAAACTTCTCTCAACCTACTCACCACAGTGCTTGTAGTACACCCCAGGATGCCTTTGGCCTTCTTGGCCACCAAAGCACATTGCTGGCTCCTGACCATCCTTCCATCCACTAGGACTTCCAGGTGCTTTTCCCCTTCTATGTTCTCCAGCAGGTCAGTCCCCAACCTACTCTGCTCCATGGGGTTTTTCTTTCCCAGGTGCACAACACTAAAAAAGGCAGCTGAGTTTTCACCTCTCTAGCAATGGCCCTGTCCAGAGAAGTGTTGGAATGCTTCTATCTGCTCAAGTATGCATTACCATCTGCTGTCCAGCTGGAGAACTGCAGCAAAGGTGCTGGTGCCTATAGATGAGTGTATGGATAGGTGCACACATGGATGTACAGATGTGGGTTTCATGCATTGTCATCTGCTGTCTGATGCTCAGATGGTATCATGCTGAGAGAGGGCTGCAGTCTTCAACAGGGAACTCACAGTGGTAGTGTCCTGAAATGGTCAAAATACTTGTTTAACCAACAATAAATAAAACAAAATATCAAAACACACACCCCCCCCCCAACAAAACCTTAAAGAAGCACCCCCAAAACAACCCAAAAACTCAACCCTAAAACCCAACCCGAAATCCCCAAGCCAACCCAAAAACCCAAATCCCAACCCCAAAGCCCTAGCCCCAACCCAAACCCAAAGCCCCCACAAATGACCCCAAACAACCCCACCCCCCAAAAAAAAACCCAAACAAAAAAAGGCACAAACAAAAAACAAACAAATTCCACCAAAAAAAAACCCCAAAACAAAAAAAAACACAATCAAAAAACCCAAACCAAACCCCCAAACCCCAAACTAAGAAGTGTAGCAAAAGCTTCCATTAAACCTAAGATTGTGCTAATGAACAATGGTCCAGAGGCACAAAGAATAGTTATGTATAAATATATTCTATATGGAAATGGCTTCAAACTGTGTCAAGAGGGGTTGAGGTTAGATACTAGGAAATAAATCTCTTCACTGAAAGAGTTGTCAGGCTTTGGAACAGGCTGCCCAGGGCAGTGGTGGTGTCACCATGCCTGGAAATGGTGGACAGATAGATGTGGTGATAAGGGAGGTGGTTTAGTGGTGACTTGGTTGTTCTGTTGTTGACATTTGTGTCCTCCAACCCAAAATGTGATTCTGTTCATGGAGGTGTTGAAGTGGAACGTAGAGGTTTGGGCTTTGAATTTTGGCTTCTTAATGCAGTTTTTGCTTTCTCTTCTGTGCTAGAGTCCTCAGCTGTAATCTTCCATACAGCTGATGCTTAAGAAGGCATTTAGTTACTTTCTAATTTGTGTCCTAGTTCTGAAAGAATGTATATCTGTTTTGTGATGCAGGTAATTCACAGGTTCTATTGATTTAAATTCATTCTAAATACGATTAATGACACCCAGGAACTCGTATTTCATATTTACAGATATCTACCAGATCACCTGAAAGAGTTTTTCTATCGACTTCCAAATTATGTGTGAGAAAATTGGAGGAGAAACCAGTCCTGTTACTGTTCAACACTAACATCAGGAGATGAGCCTCCTAGGCAGCGGAGGCTCATCGGCAAACTTACCCTCGGTGTGAGGTTTAACAAAGCCAAGTGCCAGGTCCTGCGCTTGGGTCACAGCAGTCCCATGCAACACTCCAGGCTTGGGGGCAGAGTGGCTGGAAAGCTGCCTGGCAGAAAAGGACCTGGGGATGCTGATGATGAGCCAGCTGAAAATGAACCAGCAGTGTGTTCAGGTGGCCAAGAAGGCCACCAGCAGCTTGGCCTGGGTCAGCAATGCTGTGGCCATGTCGTGGTTTGGGTATTACCTGCCCCTCCAGACAGATAGAAATTCACCCAGACTAAATTCAGGCTGCTGGAAGTTAAGGAGTGAAGCTGTATCTATAGCTCTGCACAATTTACAGGTGAAATATATACAACATATAGGGATACATTTGCAATTATAGACAGTAATCATAGAATCAACCAGGTTGGAAGAGACCTCCAAGCTCATCCAGTCCAACCTAGCACCCAGCCTTATCCAGTCAACCAGACCATGGCACTAAGTGCCTCATCCAGGCTTTTTCTTGAACACCTCCAAGGACAGTGACTCCACCACCTCCCTGGGCAGCCCATTCCAATGCCAATCACTCTCTCTGTGAAGAACTTCTTCCTAACATCCAGCCTAGACTTCTCCCAGCACACCTTTAGACTGTGTCCCCTTGTTCTGTTGCTGGTTGTCTGGGAGAAGAGACCAACCCCCACCTGGCTACAGCCTCCCTTCAGGTAGTTGTATACAGCAATGAGATCACCCCTGATCCTCCTCTTCTGCAGGCTGCACACCCCCAGCTCCCTCAGGCTCTCTTCATAGCACTTGTGTTCCAGGCCTTTCACCGCTTCGTTGCAATATACAAGTGAAAAGTAATATAGAGATACAAAACCCCTCCCAGCAGCCTGACTGCCCAGGAGAGGTTCCCAAACACCCTTCCACCTTCTTTCCACCCTCTCCCTTATCTCAGAATCTCCCTTACATGCAGGGTGAGCTGGGAAGGTCATCAAGAGGTATTAGAAGCAAGATGATTAGTTGGGAATGTGCAGACTCAGGAAAAAGAGTCAATATGGTGACAGCCAGGCAGAGACTGACTTATCTTTGTTTGTGCCCTTGTTTCTATATGTCCTGGCAGAAAGAATGGGTAATAGAGACATCACCATTATTTTCCTTTCACAGCCAATGGTCTAATTTCTCTCATTAATATATTCCACTTAGCCTCAAACCAGCACAGGCCAGCAGGTGGAAGGAAGTGATCCTGCCCCTGTACTTGGCAACGCTGAGGCTGCATCTTGAATCCTGGGTTCAGTTTTGGGCCATAAAATGCAAGAAGGATATTGAGGAGCTGGAGCAACTCCAGAGAAGGGTGACAAAGTTGGGGAAGGGTCTGGAGAACAGAGCCTGTGAGAAGCAGTTGAAGGAAGTGGGATTGTTTAGTCTGGAGAAGAGGAGGCTGAAGGGAGACCTCATTGCTCTCTGCAGCTCCCTGAAAGAGGTTGGAGTGAGGTGGGCTTCATTCTCTTATTGCTAGTACAGGTGATAGGATGAGAGGAAATGTCCTGGAATTGTTCCAGGGGAGGTTTAAGTTGGAGATTAGGAAAAATTTCTGTGCTGCAAGAGTGGTCAGACATTGGCACAGGCTGCCCAGGAAGGTGTTGAAGTCACCATCCCTGGAGACATCCAACAAATGTGTGGACATGGCACTTGGGACATGGTTTGATGGCCATGGTGGTGTTAGGTTGACAGTTGGATTGGATGATCTTAGAAGTCTTTTCCAACCCAAACAGTTCTGTTATTCTTTGCTTCAAACTTTCTACCAGTTGTGTTATTTGGGTACAAAATTTGAAGTAGAAACAAATTGGGTGGGTTGTTGTTCTGGCTAACAATAAAATCTACAAGGGGGAAAAAGGTAGCATACATTAGTATCAATGATGCTGTGGGGGTGGGGGGGTGTACCAGATGAGCTTTAGAGGTCCTTTTCCAACCCAAACAGTTCTATAATTCTATAGCATGAACATCCATAATTCTTATGGAGGAATGTAGAAATCAAGGATGATTTGGAGGAGTGAAGGAGATTGAGTCTGTTCTCCAAAACTGAATTTGCAAGTAAATACCATGGAGCGATTCATGCTGCAGTCACACTAACTCCAAATTAATTCATCTTGATTAATGGTGGTAGGATGAATATCAAGGACATTAATAACTATTAACCTATTTATTGCAGCATCTTGCTGACTGGGATAATGTTTTGTAAAAGTGGCGCTAGCATCGTGCATCTGTCTTGCTATTTATGTAGACATGGGTGCAGAATAATTTATGGGATGACTGCTGCAGCTCTAAAAATGTGAGCTTCACGAGCCTGGCTGTGTCTGTGCCTGACTGCAAATTCACTGCCACCTGCCAACAGGCTCAGTGAATGCCAGACGAGTGTTCCATTCCTTCACTGTAAGCTTCTCTTCTTACATATCGAGCCATGAGGATGGTCAGAGGGCTGGAGAACCTCTCCTGTTACCACAAGCTGAGAGAGTTGGGGTTGTTCAGTTTGGAGAAGAGAAAAGACATGCTGGAAGGTGTCCAAAGTAGGGCCACAAGGATAATCAGAGGGCTGGAGATCCTCTCTTGTTACTACAGGCTGAGAGAGTTGGGATTGTTCAGTTTGGAGAAGAGAAAAGATATGCTGAAAGGCGTCAGGAGTAGGGCCAGAAGCATGATCAGAGGGCTGAAGCTGCTCTCTTAAGAGAGGAAGGCTGCTGAGGAGAGGCTGGGGAAGCTGCTGGGGTTCAGCCTGGAGAAGAAGAGACTCGGCAGGGCGGGGGGATCTTAGCACTCTCTACAGCTACCTGAAGGGAAGTTGCAGTCAGGCAGGGGTCAGGCTCTGCTTCCAGGCAGCTTGTGCCAAGAGGAGAGGGCATAGCCTAAAGCTGTGCCAGAGGAGGGTTAGGTTGGATGTTAGAAAGCAGTTCCTGCTGGAAAGGGGATTTAGAGACTGGAATGGACTGCCCAGGGAGGTGGTGGAGTCACCATCCCTGGAGGTGTTTAAGGACAGCTTGGGTGTGGCACTCAGTGCCATGGTCTGGTTGTTGTGGTGGTGTTAGGTCATAGGCTGGACCTGACAATCTCAGAGGTTTATTCCAGCCTCAATGATTCTGTGAAAAGCTAACAAGTGGTTGGTTGGTGTGGAAATCAATTCTCATGCAAGTGTTGGAATTACTTCTGCTGAGCATCGGGAAAATGGGACTTGCCTTGTGCCTTCTTTCTAGAATACAATGTGATTTGGAAGCAAGGAAGTGATGCCATGTGGCAAAATAAATAATTATTCCTCAATATAAAAGAGTAAACAGAACTGCTCTAGACAATTCTGAAAGCTGGGGAGATGAGGAAGCATTGGTTCTTCATGTCCTTCTTGATGCAAAGAGGAGGCTGAGGGCAGACCTCATTGCTGTCTACAACCACCTGAAGGGACAGTGTGGAGACGCTACTGCTGGGCTCCTCTCACAGGTAATTGGAGACAGAACAAAGAGGAATGGCCTCAAGCTGAGGCTGGGGAGGTTTAAATTGGACATTAGGAAAACGTTTTTCACAGAGGGAGTGGTCAGGTACTGGAGTGAGCTGCCCAGGGAGGTGGTGGAGTCATCCACCCTGGATGTGTTTTAAGGTCATTTAGATGTGGTGCTTAGGGCTATGGTTTAAGGTGAATCTTGTAGAGTAGGGTTCTAGGCTGGACTTGGTGACCCTGAGGGGCTTTGCCAACCTGAGTGATTCTATGATTCATCATGTCCCAAATTTATTGTTAAATTGCAGTTTTTCTTCTTTCCTTCAGCTTCAGATTCTGCACCAGGAGAGTGGTGGAGCACTGGAACAGGCTGCCCAGGGAGATAGTTGAGACCCCATCCCTGCAGATATTAAAAGTCAGGCTTGACAGGGCTCTGAGCATCCTTCTCTAGTGGAGGATGTCCCTGCTGACTGCAGAGGGCGTTAGACTGCATGAGCTTTGGAGGTCCCTTCCAACCCACACCATTCTGTGATTCATCTCCAAGGGCTAATGACAACAGATCCAAACACAGCAGAACTAATGTGTGTTCCATTAAACTATTGCATCACTTGTTGATGGGAAGAGATACCCATTTCCACGTGCAATTTGGAGGATGCCTTTGCTACTGAGATGATTCAAAGATACAATCTAACCTCTTCAGGAAAAGAAAAAAAAACAAATTTTGAAAGCTGGAAGAGTCTATTAGTGTCTTCAGTGCATCCTTTCTCTTTTAGATGGGTAATTCCTTGACCCTGCTCTGCCCAACCACCAAACATCAGATATGAGGAAGCACAGGACACACTGAAGTTTGTTTCTAGCATGAGATTATTATCCTACTGAATGAAGTCTTCTGAGAAGCAGCTGAGGGAGGTAGGGTTGTTTAGCCAGGAGAAAAGGGATACCTTATTGCTCTCTGCAACTCCCTGAAAGGGTTGTGGGAAAAGATCTGTGGGTCTCTTCTCCAAAGTAAGAAGTTTTAGCATGAAAGGGAGTTACAGAATTATTTCAGTTGGAAAAGCCCTCTGAGATCATTGACTCCAAACATGAGCCCATCACCACCATGGCCACTAAGCCATGTCCCAAGGTGTCCATGTGTTTCTTGTCACACTGCTTCTCCAGTCTGGGGCTGAACAGCACAGATAGTCTTCCTATGTGGTGCAGAGAAGGAGAATAATCACAGAATCACAGAACACATCCAGTTGGAAGAGACCTCCAAGCTTCCACCCAGCACTGAAGGGCCAACACTAAACCATGTGCCTAAGCACCAACTCCACAGCCTGCTTGAACATGTCCAGAGATGGGGACTGCAGCACTGCCCTGAGCAGACCATTCCCATGTTTGAGAACCTTTTCAGTGAGACATCTCAGGAAAACAGGCTCTTGGAAAAAAACTCTGTTAGTATATAAAGAAGATATGTTCTTATTTAGACCTTGCCTCACTTTCTGAGCCCCTTAGTTAACAGAGATGCAGCCTCTGCCAAAGAACAAACTGGTCTGGTGGCCAAGAAGGTAAATGCCATCCTGGGGTGGATTAGAAGGGCTGTGGTTAGTAGGTCCAGAGAGATTCTCCTCCTCCTCACCTGCCCTGGTGAGGCCACATGTGGAATATTCTGGGCCACTCAATTCAAGAAGGACCTGAGGAAACTGCATGGAAGACTCCAGTGCAGAGCCACAAAGATGCTAAAGGCAGTGGAAAATCTTCCTTAGAAGGAGAGCCTGAGGGAGCTGGGGCTGTGCTGCTGGGAGAGGAGGAGCCTGAGGGGTGACCTCAGTCATGGTGATAGATGTGCAGGGTGAGTGGCCAGAGGCTGGAGCCAGGCTCTGCTGGGAGATGCCCAATGACAGCACAAGGGGCAGTGGTGGAAGCTGAGGCTTAGAATGCTCCATAGAAACAAGAGGACTTTTTTTTGTTTTCCATGTGAGGGTGACAGAAGCCTGGAAGAGGCTGCCCAGGGGGGTTGTAGAGTCTCCCTCTGTGAAGATACTCAAACTCCACCTGGATGTGTTCCAGCGTGAGCTGCTTTAGCTGCTCCTGCTCTGGCAGGGTGGTTGGACTGGATGAGCTTTGGAGGTCTCTTCCAACCCCTAACATTCTGAGGATTCTGAGATTTTCAGTTGAATTCTTGGGGTTTTTTTTGGTGAATCTGAATTGATTCCTGTCTGCACTTTGTTTGTTCTTCTTAGCAATCAATGTTGAATATAAAATGCACAATCACAGAGAATACACCACAGCAGCAGTTAATTTTCTCAGCAAGCCTTGCTTGAGTCTTTGTTAAACAATGGGTATTGATCTCGCCTGTACTAGGCTGCATTCATGGAGAACTACTGAAGAGCAAAGGTAGCATTCTGTTGGTGGCTACCAGATTGCAAAATCCTCTCGTGTGAGGATTTTCCTCTTGGAAATCACCCAGATTAAGCTCAGCCAGCTCTGGAAATGTGAATGAAGCTTTTTATTTACAGCTTAGCAGAATATACAAGCAGATAGTTACAGTATATACAGTTATAGACAGAAATAGACAAGGTAAAAGGTAATACAGAAACACAACAGCCCTCCCAGAAACCTGAGTCCCCAGGAGAGGCTCCCAACTGCCCTTCCACCTTCTCCCATCCCTCTCAACCTTACCCCAGTCCCAAGGAAGAATGGAGGTTTGGCCAGGGGGGTTAGGAAGCAAAGTGAATTAATCAAGAGAGATGGCAGAGAGGCTAGAGAGAAGTGCAGCTCTGGCAACGCCCCAAGAAGAAGTGACTCCCCTACCTGTGTTTGGATTCTTGTTCTTATACCTCTCAGCAAGCCTATGAGTGAAGTAGACATCATCCTGTTTCCCTTTCACAGCCTGTAATCTAGTTCTTCTCACCAAAACATTCTGGCTAGCTTCAAACTAGCACTTTCATTTCCAAGTTTCTGTTCTTTTTCAGGTTGCTCCTTCAGCATCTTTTCTTATATAACTCTCTCTTCACATCATCAACATTGCCTCTGATTTATGGCCATCATTGTTACAGTAGTAGTCAACAAATGTCACATGAGAGGTTATATGTTCCCCTTTGTCTTACTCAGTGTTCTCCTTCTTGCTTATCCAAGGATAACATTTTTTATTTCAGGCAGAGCACAGTGCTGAGACTTCATTCATCATTATCCAGGAGTTCTGTTCACAATCACTGCTTCTCACAGGAAATTTATACCAGGATAATCAGGACAGGTTTGTGTCCTGCTTTGAATTAGAGCTAATTCTGCTCAGGGTTGTGACTTCCCAGCTCAGGCTCTCGTCAGTGAGGCCACTTTGTGAAGCTCAGGGCAGAATTGCATAGCCAAGGGCTGTGGGTAGAATGCTGATGGGGGGAGTTCCTGCCAAGGGTTGGGGTGAAGACCAGAGTCACTGCTAAATCTTGTGTACCTCATTGTGGGGTGCAAAAATCAAAGGCTACAAGTAAGAACACACAGTTCAGTTGACCTTAAAGTGACCAACAAGGGGTTCCATTTCGTGGATGTCATCTTCAGGCTAAAGCTGAGAGATTATAGAATCATGGAATGGTTTAGGTTGGAAGGGACTTCACAGATCATGCAGTTCCAACCCCCTGCCATAAGCAGGGACACCTCCCACTAGAACAGGTGGCTCAAGGCCTCATCCAACCTGGTCTTGAACACCTCCAGGGAGGGAGCAGCCACAACCTCCCTGGGCAACCTGTGCCAGTGTCTCCCCACCCTCACTGCAAACAGCTTCTTCCTAACATCCACTGTCAATCTCCCCTCTGCCACTTTAAACCCATTCCTCCTCCTCCTGCTGTCATTACAAGACCTTGTCAATAGTCCCTCCCTAGGCCTGCTGTAGCCCCCTTCAGATACTGGAAGGCCACTGCAAGGTCTCCTGGAAGCCTTCTCTCCTCCAGCTGCAGAGCCCCAACTCTTGTAGTCTGTCCTCATAGCCGAGCTGCTGCAGCCCTCTGAGCATCTGAGAAGGCTGAGAGGGGATCTCAGCAATGTCTATCAAGAGCTGAGAGCTGGGGGTCAGGAAGGAAGGGACAGAGACAGCCTCTGCTCACTTGTGCCCTGCCATAGGACAAGGGCAAGGGATGGAAACTGCCACACAGGAAGCTGCACCTCAAGAGGAGGAAGAATTTCTTTGCTGTAAGGGTGCCAGAGCAGTGGCACAGGCTGCCCAGAGAGGTTGTGGAGTCTCCATGTCTGGAGCCTTTCCAGCCCTGTCTGGATGTGTTCCTGTGCTACCTGTGCTGGGTTCTCTGGTCTTGCTGTGGTAGGGGGGTTGGACTGGAAGCTCTCCAGAAGACTCTAACAACCCCTAACATCCTAGGATTTTGTGATGACAAAATGGAAGGACATCCTTGATCTATCCAACTTTTGTTCTGAAAAGGTCTCAGTGTCAGGTGGATCTAAATGCAATGCAACAGGAATGAAACCCTACTGCTGCTAGTCTAAAAACCTATATATAATTTAAAGTGAAATTTGTGAGGGAGAGACGATCAGAAGAAGATAAATGACTGTCATTAAGAGTTCTTCTGAGAACATCCCAACCTTGGATCAGAAATAACAGTTTATTTGCACCTTTTCACCCTATTTATAATGCTGCCCTTGGGGTATAAATAACAGTCTCCTACTTTTGATGAACCTGAGGGATAATGAATCCCAGGTTTCTCTGTCTTAGTAACCAGGCTCAGATAGTTTATTTTATGATGGAAGACACATGGTGAACTTCTTCAGTGTGACTAACAGCTCTGTGAAGGGCTTTCACCTCAAATTTTGCCTTAACACATGCCATGTGGGTCTGTTTTGTGTAAGGATAGAATCGTAGAGTTGTTTTGGTTGGAAAAGATCTCTGAGATGATTGAGTCCAACCATCAACCCAGCACCATCATGGCCATCAAACCATGTCCCACAGTGCCATGGCCAGAGGTTTCTTGAACACCTCCAGGGGTGGGGACTCCACCACCTCCCTGGGCAGCCTGTGCCAATCCCTGGCCACTCTTGCAGCAGAGACATCTTTCCTAATCTCTAACCTAACCATGCACTGGCACAATTTCAGGCCATTTCCTCTCATCTGTGATGGTTTGGGTGTTCCCCTGCCCCCCCACACTTTAGAAATCACCCAGACTAGACTCAGCCAGCTCTGGAAATGTGAATGAAGCTTATATTTACAGCTGGCACAATGTACGAGCAGATATTTACAGTATAGACAGATATATACAGAAATAGACAAGGGAAAAAGGTAATACAGAAACACAACNAATCACCTGATACTAGGAAGAAGAGACCAAATGACCTGTGCTGGATTCTCTGGTCCTGCTCTAGCAGGAGGGTTGGACTTGAGGATCTCCAGAGATCCCTTCCAACCCCTAGCATCCTGTAATCCTATGAACCCCCAGCTCACTCCAACTTCCTTTCAGGGAATTGTAGAGAGCAACGAGGTCTCTCCTCAGCCTTTTCTCCTGCAGACTAAACAAGTTCAGTTCCCTTAGCTGCTCTTCACAAGACCTTTTCTACAGACCCTTTACCATCTTTGGTGCCCTTCTCTGGACCTCAGTGTCCTTCTTGTAGTGAGGGGCCCACAGCTGAGCCAAGTGCCAAATGAATGAGTACAAGAGAGGTTGTGGAGTCTCCTTCACTGCAGACATTCAGAGCCTACCTGGATGTATTCCTGTATGTCCTACCCTAGGTGATCCTGCTCTGGCAGGGGGGTCAGGCTCCATGATGCTTTTAGCCCTTTTTAGCCCCTAACATTCTCTGATTCTGTGTGGCACCACCAGTGCTGAGTACAACCTGTTCCTATGCCCCTCAGTCTTTCACTAATGAAAAAGATGTATCCCATCTAAACCTCCCCTGGCAGAGCTTCAGGACATTTCCTCTTGTCCTATCTTTAGTTATAAGTAGATAATTGGAAAGAAATCTGAATATGAGAGTGTGATAGTGAAACTCAAAAGACAATTCAGCTGCACATTACAAATCTTCTGTTTCTTGTTGGGTTTTTTTTCTCTTTTGTTTTTTTTTGGGGGGGCTTTTGGTATGTTCTCTTTTTTTGTTCCAATTCAATTTCCAAGCTAAGAAATTGCACACCTTTGGACTATCACTTTACACTGAATAGAAATCTATTTTGAGCTCTCTATATATATGGGTCCAAATTCTGAGTGCCCACTCTTAAGTGGGAGTACAAATCAGTTTGATTTAGGTCACTTGTTTTTGCATTTATTGAAACCTTTCTGTATTACAGGATCACAGAATGGGCTGGGCTGGAAGTGACCTCCAAAGGTCATCCAATCCAATCCAATCCCCTCTGCAGTCAGCAGGGACATCCTCAGCTAGATCAGGCTGCCCAGAGCTCTGTCAAAACTAACCTTGAGTATCTCCAGGGATGGGGACTTGCAACTTGCAAGTCATAAATATGGAAATAAGAGCAATGTTCCCTGGAGACCAAACAAAGATTTGGTTTCCATGTTACTGTTGAGTTCTGATGTTGCCCTGGCACAGAGACAGACTCCTGTCAATCCAAAGTGGACACACACAAGGGGAATCACAGAATGGGCTGGGCTGGGCTGGAAGTGACCTGTAAAGCTCACCCAGTCCAATCCCCCTGCAGCCAGCAGGGACATCCTCAACGAGATCAGGTTGCCCAGAGTCCTCTCCAGTCTCACCTGGAATAACTCCAGGGATGGGGACCTAACCAGCTGTTCCAGTGCTTAATCACCCTCATGGTGCAGAACTTGTTCCTAACATCCAATCTCAATCCGCTCTAGTTTAAGAAGCCATTGCCCTCATCCTGTCCCTGCAGGTCTTTGCAAACAGTCTCTGCAGCCTTCTTGTAGCCCCTTCAGGTCCTGGCAGGCTGTTAAATTTCCTTGGAGTCTTCTCCTCTCCAGGCTGTACACCCTCAGCCTGTCCTCCTCGCAGAGCTGCTCCAACTCCCTGATGATTTTCATGGCTTCCTCTGGACCTACTCCATCAGGTCCATGTCCCTGCTGTGTTGAGGGCTCCAGAGCTGGACCCAGCACTGCAGATGAGGTCTCAGCGGAGCAGAGGCTGTGATTCTATGCACTATACATCCATTATTTTAATTTAAGTCTGTTGGAGGCTTTGCAATATCATCTCCAGATCAAATTAATATAAGGATTTTAGTGGTTTTTCCCTCTTCTAAAATTCTAAATGCGTCAAATATTCTGTAGATATGTTTTGTGACTGAGAAGATGATGATGATATTTTTCACTATTGAAGATGCTGATTTTCCTGGTAAGCTTGTAAATGATTGTAATTTCTTTAATTAATGTTCCTAATAGCTTTTTGTTTGTTTCTTTCTTTTTTTTTTTTCTTGAAGAAAAATAATTATTCAAAACTCCTCAACTCATTCTAGCATCTCTCTAGAGGAAACCTGGTCCTCCTCTGGTAGTGCTGGTGATTTATGCTTTAGCACCAAGCTTAGCAGATAAAGGTTGGACTCAATCAATGGCCTCAAAGGTCTGTTCTAACTGAAATAATTTTGTGATTCTGTGGTTTAAGGGGTCTGTCTACCCCAACCACAATACTCATTCCCTCTCTTGAAGCTTAGCTCTGTTTCAGTGTTCACAACAAGGTAAACACTTCACAGAACCACAAAGAACATCCTTTTGGAAGACACCTTCAAGCTTATCCAGCCCAACCTTTGACCCTGCACTGAAGGGCCAACACCAAACCATGGCCCTAAGCACCAGCTCCACAGGCTGCTTGAACACCTCCAGGGATGGGGACTGCAGCACTGCCCTGGGCAGACCATTCCAGTGTCTGAGAAGCCTCTCTGGCACGAAATATTTCCTGGCATCCAGTCTGAAGCTCTCCTGGGGCAGCTTGGAACCATCTCCTCTGCTTCTCTCCCTTGGCACCAAGGAGCAAAGGCTGCCCCCTCCTTGCTCCAACCTCCCTGCAGGGAGCTGTAGAGAGTAAGGAGGTCTCCCTCAGCCTCCTCTTCCCCAGCATCAACACCCTCAGCTCCCTCAGCCCCTCTTCACAGCCCCTCTTCACTTCACTGCTCCAGGCCCTTCTCCAGCCTCACTGCCCTGCTCTGGACAGGCTCCAGCCCCTCAATGTCTTTCCTGCAAGTGAGGAGCCCAGAGCTGAACACAGCACTTGAGGTGTGGCCTCTCCAGTGCTGAGCACAGGAGCATGATCCACTCCTGTCTCTGCTGCCCACCCTGGTTCTGACTCAAGCCAGGATGCCATTGGCTTTCTTGGCCACCTGGGCACTACTGGCTCATAGACTGCCAACCAGCACCCCCAGGTCTCTCTCTGAATTGCAGCTTTCCAATTTCTCTTTACATTCCAATTTAACCTAGGATGTTGTTTCCTGGTGGATGCTGGTTACCATTCAATTTCAACATCTGTACTGATGCTCTGCTTGATGTGTGATAATGTGAGATAGGAAACACAATTAATTAATTTTTTTTTTTAAGGAAAAGTTTTCATTGGGAATTGAATGTGGTGAGCTTGGCAGCTCCTCAAAAGCTAAACAAGCAGAACATGCTTTTTTGAAGAGCTAAATGACACTTGGAATGTAGCCAAGGACTTCTTTCCTAAGGCATGCTGAATGCAAAAGATGTCCTTTACAGAATTGCAGGCTTGTCAGTGTTGGGACCTCAAGGATCATCCAGTTCCAACCTTACTGCCACGGGCAGGGACACCTCACACCAGATCAGCTTGCCCAGAGTCATATCCAGCCTGGCCTTAAAAACATCCACGGATGAGGCTTTCACCACCACCTTGGGCAACCTGTGCCAGTGTCTCACCACCCTCACTGCCAAGAACTCGTTCCTAAGGTCTAATCTCAATCTGCCCTCCTCTAGCTTGGATCCATTCCCTCCAGTCCTATTACTACCTGACATCCTAAAAGGTCCCTCCCCAGCTTTCTTGTAGCCTCCTTCAGATACTAGAAGGCCACAAGAAGGTCTCCTCAGACCCTTCTCTTCTCCAGACTGAACAATCCCAGCTCTCTCAGCCTGTCCCTATAGCAGAGGAGTTCCAGCCCTAGCCCTCTGATCATCCTCATGGCCCTTCTCTTTTCATGTGGAAACTACTTAAAGAAGTAATTGCAAACTGCTGTGTGAAAAGCAAAACCTGCTTATGGTTCCTGTACAGTATTGGGATCAAGTTTGAAGTGCCTTGTTGCTCTCTGCAGCTACCTGAAAGCAGACTGTAGCCAAGCAGGGTCCATCTCTTCTCCCTGCTGAAAACTAGTATGACAAGAGGAAATGACTGCAAATTGTGCCAGGAGGGATTTAGGTTGGATATGAGGAATAATTTCTTTCCTGAAAGGCTCCTCAGTCCCTGAAACAGGCTGCCCAGGAAAATGGTTGGAGTCACCATCCCTTGGGGGTGTTTAAAAGCTGTGTAGATGTAATGCTGAAGGACGTAGTTTAGTGGTGACCTGAAAGTGCTGGCTTCTGTCTGAACTTGATCCGTTGGATAACATCAGCTGTTCTATGTCATTACCTTTAAATTTAAAGTACCTTCTTGCTGTTGAAAACTACCTGAAATGAGCTTCTAGTAGAGTTGGAGTTGGAAAGAGAAAATGGCCTCACATCAAGACTGGGGAGGTTTAGATTGGACATGAGGAAAAAGTTTTTCACAGAGAGAGTGGTCAGGAATGAGCTGCCCAGGGAGCTGATGGAGTCACCAACCCCAGATGTGTTTGAGGGTTGTTTGGATGTGGTGCCTGGGGCTATGGTTTAAAGTGAACCTTGTAAAGTAGGGTTCTAGGTTGGACTTGGTGATGCTGAGGGCCTTTGCCAACCTGGATGTTTCTGTGATTCTGTGATTGCTGCAGGGGAGATTGCTGCAGGTTGAACATTTGCAATATTTCCTAGCCCTGGAAGTACTGACAAGCCCTAAACCAGGCTGCTCAGGGCAGTGGTAGAGTCCCCACCCCTGGAGGCATTTAAAAGCTGTGTGGATGTGGTGCTGAAGGCTTAATGGTGATCTGACAGCACTGGGTTAACGTTTGGACATGATGATTTGAAAGGTGTTTTCCAGCCAAAGAGATTCCATGATCCTACAATACCTTTTTCTTAATGTTACTCTTTCTGCTTGTGATCTTGTTGGTCTTAGAGAAAGAGAAAGGAGCTATCAGAAGCCAAGAAGGTTTTTTTTGTCAGGAGAGCTTAAATGCACTTCCATAGCAAGGAACCCTCTCAGCTATTCCTGTTTGTTGCAAAGTGGCCTTTCAGATAAACTAAGCAGAGGACTTGAAATCTAGAGGAAATATTGACTTCATTCTCACTTCTTATGCTCTAAAACTTGCATCTGACATGCTACTTATAAAATATTGGCTGCAAACTACTAGTTTTGTGGCACAGACAGAAGTCCAGAAGCTGTGGAAAACATTAAAGCACCTAGCTGCTTTTCTCCATCCACTGGATGGAAAACAATCATAATAGAGAAGACAGAAAAACAAGCCTGGAAGTACTCCAAGGAAAATACTGCCCCACAAAATCAGCTGTGTTAGGCAAAATGATCTTTCTCCTCTCACTTGCAAAAATAGCTGACAGAAATGGGTGAGAAGTCTTCACACATTCACTGTTTCTTGACTTCCTGTGGTGTGAACAAGCAGTGATCAAAACTTTTCTGCACCAGAGTTATTCCTTTGTCTTTATCCATTCATCCTTATCATGGTTTTGGACAATATTGGAGCAGGAAAACTTTTAAGTAGAGCAAACTGTTGCCCTTGTTTTCCAAAAGTTACTGAACAGCCATTGGATTAGGAAAAAAAATGGGTCAGGTGTGGATTGTGACATCTAAGCCTCCTGCTTTGTCTGATGAACCTCCTAAAACAAACAACCTTAGGAAAACTGTGCCTTTTAATACCATAAAATCACAGAATGGGTTGGAATGGAAAGGAACTGAAAGTTCATCTATTCCAACTCCCTTGCCATAGGCAGGGACATCTTCCCTTAGAGCAGGTTGCTCAAGGCCCTATGCAACCTGGCCTTGGAATCAATTGCCTTATAATGATCATCTGCTCCTGGTTGTTTCTTGGTGGAGTTGCCTTTAATTATAAAGGAAGGTGCAAGATTATCTGTGTCTTCTCTTTGTGTTTCTACAGCCTGTATCTTTGGTTGTTAGTTACAGTGTATGAAACTGTCCATGTGTACAACTTCTCTCCTGAAACTGATTTGTAACCTTATGTAAAGAAGAGATGATGGTGATTATTACCTCTTCTTCCCTTTCTTCCTCATCTTCCCTTTATTCCTCTTCTCTTTTTTCTTCCCCTTCTCCTTTTTCTTCTTTTTCCCCTTCCCCTTCTTCTTCTTTTCTTTTTTTTTCCTTTTGAATGGGGGAAATCTTGTTTGTCCTTTCAGAGATCTGGAAGTGGAAGAGGAGGCTCAGGGCAGACCTCATTGCTCTCTAAAACTGCCTTAAGGGAGGCTGTAGCCAGGTGAGGTTGGTCTCTCCTGCCAGGCAACCAGCAAAAGACCAAGGGGACACAGTCTCAAGTTGTGCCAGGGGAGGTCTAGGCTGGATGTTAGGAGGAAGTTGTTGGCAGAGAGAGTGATTGGCATTGGAATGGGCTGCCCAGGGGGGTGGTGGAGTTGCCATCCCTGGAGGTGTTCAAGAAAGCCTGGATGAGGCACTTAGTGCCATGGTCTAGTTGATTGGACAGGGCTGAGTGATAGGTTGGAGTGGATGATTTTGGAGGTCTCTTCCGACCTGGTTGATTCTAATAAGGTCTCCCCTAAGCCTTCTCTGCTCCAGGCTGGACACCCCCAGCTCTCTCAGCCTTTCCATGCTTGATGATTTTCTCTGGTATTAAAGATAGTCTGTAGTGCAAAGCTCATAGAGTTCTGCTGGAGAGAATCCAGCACAGAGCCACAAGTATGACTGGGGGACTTGAGTATCTCCCCTGTGAAGAGAGACTGAGAGCCCTGGAGCTGTTTAGTCTGGAGAAGATAAGGCTGAGTGGGGATCTGAGCAATGTTTAGCAAGAGCTGAGGGCTGGGGGTCAAGTGGAGGGGGCCAAGCTCTTTTGGGTGCTACACAGCAGTAAGCCAAGGAGCAATGGTTATAAACTGGAACAGAGAAGGTTTCAGCTCAGCATGAGGAGAAATTCCTGGGACAGGAAAGGTCTGGAGGTGCTGAAAGATGTTCAGAGCATGCCACGAGGATGACCAGAGGGCTGGAGCTACTTTGCTATGTGGACAGGCTGAGAGAGTTGGGGTTGTTGAGTCTGGAGAGGAAAAGGCTTCCAGGAGACCTTCTTGTGTCATTGCAGTATCTGAAACGGGCTAGAAGAAAGCCGGGGAGGGACTTTTTAGGGCGCCAGGTAGTGATAGCACTCCAGGGGAATGCATCCAAGCTAGAGGAGGGCAGACTGAGTTTGGACCATAGGAAGAAGTTCTTCAGCATGAGGGTGGTGAGAGACTGGCACAGGTTACCCAAGGTGGTGGTGAAAGCCTCATCCGTGGATGTTTTGAAGGGCAGGCTGGATGTGGCTCTGGGCAAGCTGATCTAGTGTTAAGTGTCCCTGCCCATGTCAAGGGGATTGGAACTGGATGATCCTTGAGATCCCTTCCAACCCTGGCAGTTTTGTGATTCTCTGGCATTTAAGCACTGAAATGATCCTGGAAGTTTGTCTTCACACCTGTTTAATATGTACTGCTATTCTTATATTCTCAGATAGAGCTACGTATCTCAAACATTTTTTTTCAGGAGAAGTAACTGGTCAAATAGTATCATTAAAGTTGAGAAAGATCACTAAGAAGATGTCCAAACATCAGCCTAACACCACCATGCCTACTAAACCATTGCCCAAATTGCCATGCTTAATGATTGAATATCAGTCATATGGTGGTGAGCACTTGCAGTGTGCACCACCTGTCTTTTCTTGGCATTTATTTCCCACTTTTTGCTATATTCAAGTTCATTTTTATTAGCAGTACAATTATTACTACTTATTTTAGTTAAACTGCTCTTATCTCAACCCACAAGTCAGGCTTTTTAATTTCTTTCCAATTCTCCCCCCACCGTCCCACTAATGATGGAGTAAGCAAGTAGCTGTGAGGGGCTTAGTTGCATCAGATAATTTCTACTGAGAAAGAAGAGCCTCAGAAGATATAGAAAAATAAACTTGTTTCAGATGGGAAAGACCTATCCAAGATCATCAAGTTCAACCATCAACCCAACACCACCATGGCCACTAAACCATGAACCACAGTGCCATGGCCACAGATTTCTTGAACACCTCTAGGGATGGTTACTCCACCACAAACCTGGCCAGCCTGTGCCAATGCCTTACTACTCTTGGTGCTGGTGTCCACACTGTTCCTGATACAGGCCAGGATGCCATTGGCCTTCTGGGCCACCTGGGCACACTGCTGGCTCATGTTCATTCAGCTGTACTCTCCAGCCACTCTCTTGCCAGCCTGTAGCACTTCATGGAGTTGTTGTGGCCAAAGTGCAGAACCTGGAACTTGGCCTTGTTAAAACTCCTGGCATTGGACTGTGCCCATTTGGGCAGCCTGTCCAGGTCCCTCTGCAGAGTCCTCCTGCCCTCTAACAGATCCACTCTTGCTCCCAACTTGGTGTCATCTGCAAATTTCCTGATGCTGGACTCAGTGCCCTCATCCAGATCATCAATGAAGATACAGGGAGGTGATTGAGGCCCCATCCCTGGAGGTAATTAAGGCCAGGCTGGATGAGGCTCTGGCCAGCCTGATCTAGGGTAGGGTGTCCCTGCCCGTGACAGGAGAATTGGAACTAGATGATCCTTGTGGTCCCTTCCAACCCTGACTGATTCTATGATTCTATGATACTGCCTAAAAATGTAGATAAAGTTATCTTAACTTTAGTAGTAAATCTGCAAGCTTGAGGTGCCACAAAGGTCAGTGGAGAGGACTTCTCGTTAAGCTTGAGATTTCAGCCAGCTCTGATGAGAGCCAGGAATAGAAGTCAAGAGATCATTTCCCTAATTAAAAAATCATTAGAATTCATTGAAATAATTGTGTAATAAAATACTACTGCTGCTGAACATGATCTTGCAAATCTTTCACTCTTTTTTCCCCCCTCAAGCTCTTCAGTTAATGGCTTTGTTTCAAAGAGAAAAAAAAAAGGGGGGGGGGGGGTAAGTTTTCCATCCCATAACCTATAAGAAACAGCTGTGATTAATCTGTCTTCTGCAGCTTCCATACAGCATTCCAGGGGAACAAAAAAAACCAAAAAAAACCCCTCTTGGAGCCTGAGGTGATGTAGAAAACAAGATCCTCTGAGGGGAGCAAATGAGCTCACTATTAATTGAGGAAAGCTTGGAGCTGGCTGGAGTGGAGCAAGCAACAGTCAGAAGTGCAAAGGCAGGAGGGAAAAAGGAAATGGGAGATGTTGTTGGTGGTTTTATTCCTCCTGAATGTCTTAAGTTCCACTTCTGAGCTTGCACATCCTCCTCTATTATGGGTAGGTGCGGGGCGCACATCTGAGGGGCTTTGTTCATCTTCTGAAGAGGAGTGTTTTTGTTGGGTTGCCATTTATTTTTGGCCAGCTGTCAGCTTGATGCACCAACTGGTAAAGGCCAAGTGTGAACCTGCTTGCCAACAGAGCTTCTGTATTGCAGTCAGTTTCTGCCTGGTGAAAATACTCATTCCAGCCACACAGAGAAGAGAAGCCAAGAGTCACTGATCAGTTTTCTGATTCCAAAGCATGTTGTGTTGCACATTTGGAACCTAGAGAGGAGGGATTTTGTCTATCTCCATTTGTAAAAGGCAATGATACTTAGTTGAGGCTAAGAAGAGGTCTTGTGAGGTGCAGTTGAGTGAAATGAAGTTGTTTAGGCTGGAGAAAAGGAGGCTGAGGGAGAGAACTTCTCTCACTCTCTCCAACTCCCTGAATGAAGGTTGGAGCCAGAATCAGAATCACAGAATGAACTAGGTTGGAAAAGACCTCTGAGATCATCGAGCCCAACCTATCACCTAACACCTTCTAATTAACTAAACCCTGACACCAAGTGCCTCATCCAGCCTCCTCTTAAACACCTCCAGGGATGGGGACTCCACCACCTCCACGTGCAGCCCATTCCAATGCCAATCACTCTTGCTCTGAAGGACTTCTTCCGAACATGCACCCTGAACCTGCCCTGCTGCAGCTTGAGGCTGTGTCCTCTTCTTCTGTCCCTGGCTGCCTGGGAGAAGAGACCAGCCCCAGCTGGCTACAGCCTCCCTTCAGGTAGTTGTAGAGAGCAATGAGGTCTGCCCTGAGCCTCCTCTTCTCCAGGCTGCACACCCTCAGCTCCTTCAGCCTCTCCTCACAGGGCTGTGCTCCAGCCCCCCGAGGTGGGGGTCAAACTCTTTTCTCTGAAATAACAAGTGATAAAACAAGTGAAATGGCCTCAAATTGCTCCAGGAGAGCTTTAAGTTGGATATTGAGTGAAAGCATGTTTGCTGCAAGAGTGGTCAGGCATTGGAACAGGTTGCCCAGGGAAGTGATGGGGAGATCAGCCCTGGAGATGTTCAAGAAACATGGAGGCATGGCATTTGGGGTCATGGCCGTGATGGTGTGGGGTTGACAGTTGGACTTAATGATTGTATGATTCTGTTTCATCAACCTCTTCTTTTGAGCAAATGTTTGATAGGCAGTGGGTCTAGAGAAGAGCCAAAAAAATGATCAGGAGGTTGAGCAGCTCTGTTACGAAGGCAGGCTGAGGGAGCTGGGGGTGTGCAGCCTGGAGAAGAGAAGGCTCTGGGCAGACCTAATAGCAACACGCCAGGACCTGAAGGGGCTACAGGAAGGCTGCAGAGAGACTGTTTGCAAAGGCCTGTAGGGACAGGATGAGGGCAATGGCTTCAAACTAGAGCAGAGCAGATTGGGATTGGATGTTAGGAACAAGTTCTACACCATGAGGGTAGTGGAACATTGGAATAGGTTGCCCAGGGCGGTCTTTGGGTCCCAATCCCTGGAGATGTTCAAAGTGAAGACTGGACAGGGCTCTAGGCAACCTGATCTAGTGGAGGATGTCCCTGCTGACTGCAGACAAGATGACCTTTAGAGAGTCCTTCCAAGCCAAACCTTGCTGTAATTTCGAGTTTATATGCATCATAAAATCATAGAATGGTTTAGGTTGGAAGGGACCTCAAGGATCATCCAGCTCCAACGCCCTGCCATAGGCAGGGACACCTCCCACTAGAGCAGGCTGCTCAAGGCCTCAGCCAGCCTGGCCTTAAATGCCTCCAGGGAGGAAGCATCCACAACCTCCCCGGGCAACCTGTGCCAGTGTCTCACCACCCTCACTGTAAAGAACTTCCTCCTAATATCCAGTCTAAATCTCTCCTCTTCCAGTTTAAACCCATTCCCCCTCGTCCTAACATTACTAGACCTTGTAAATAGTCCCTCCCCAGCCTTCCTGTAGGCTCCCTTCAGATTCTGGAAAGCCACTATAAGGTCTCCTCAAAGCCTTCTCAAGTTCCTAAGTCTGCAGCAGAGATTGCACAGATCTCTGCGAGCTAAGATTTCTCTGTCCAGTCTGCTCAAGTATCCATTGTGTGTCCACACCATGCTCCAGGCCCACCCAATCCAACAACGCCTCTAGAGTTGTTCAGACCTCAGCTCCCACTCTTCCCTGTTGTGTAATATTCTTAAAATAAGGGTGCATTTGGATCCTGATGTATTTTTAGCTGGGTTATGTTGGGTTTCACTGCTTGAGATGCCAGTAAATTTGTGCTGTGTGTTGGCAATAAGAGAAGCAGCTCTGGAATATGCTTACTCAGTGGAAAACAGCTTTGCTTTTGGTGTTCATGGAATCACAGAATGGTCTGGGTTGGAAGAGAGCTCCAAAGCTTATCCAGTGCAACCCCATCTGCAGTCAACAGGGACATCCTCAACTAGGGTAGGTTGCCCAGAGCCCTGTCAAGTCTCACTTTGAATTTCTTCAGGGTTGGGGACTCAGCCACCCAGGACTACCTGGGGACCCAACCACCCTTGACTACCCTGGGTGATCCTGCTTTTGGCAAGGGGGTTGGACTGGATGATCTCTGGAGGTCCCTTCCAAACTCTAAGATTCTGTGATTATGCCCCTGTGTATGGCATCTTGAATCAGTATTTGGGTCCCTCACTACAAGAAGGATATTGAGGTCAGGAGCAGGCAGTAAAGGCAGTGAAGACAAGGGGTCTTGTAAGGAATGGCTGAGGAAATTGTTTGGTGGTTATTGTTTGGCATCATTTTGTTTGACTGATTGTTTTGAGGTCCTCAACTGTCTGAATGTTTTGGGTTTTGAAATGGTTTGATGTACAGAACAAGTACATCATGTAGGTTCACCTGAAGATAATGCACATGATGGGCTTTCATTTTCCCTTATCTGATCTCATTTCTGGCTGAATATTATTTTCCTTAAACATTAAACATTTTTTAAATGAAAATTTGATACAGGCTTTGAAAGAAATTAATAGAAAAGGATTTTTGAGCAGCAATGATACAGAATAGAATAGACTCAACCAGGTTGGAAGAGACCTCCAAGATCATTCAGTCCAACCTAGCACCCAGCCCTATGCAGTCAACTAGACCATAGCACTAAGTGAATCATCCAGGCTTTTCCTAGACACCTCCAGGGACAGTGACTCCACCACCTCCCTGGGCAGCCCATTCCAATGCCAATCACTCTCTCTGTGAAGAACTTCCTCCTAGCATCCAGCCTAGACTTCCCCTGGCACAACTTGAGACTGTGTCCCCTTGTTCTGTAGCTGGTTGTCTGGGAGAAGAGACCAACCCCACCTGGCTACAGCCTCCCTTCAGGTAGTTGTAGACAGCAATGAGGTCACCCCTGAGCCTCCTCTTCTCCAGGCTAAACAACCCCAGTTCCCTCAGCCTCTCCTCATAGGATTTGTGTTCCAGGCCTTTCACCAGCCTTGTTACCCTTTTCTGGACACGTTCCAGACTGAACAAGGATAGGAATGTGACTTAAAAATACATGGATGATGTATTTTCTGGCTTTAAAAGCTCTCATTTTAAAGCCTTTATCTTTGTTTTCTAGTTCAATTCATGAGTATTTATATGTATATTATACTCATGGAAGTCCTTGAATGATCATTTGCAAATTAAAAATGCTTCAGTACCTGGCTTGGTGTGGATAATGCAGGATTTCCAGACCTGGTGTTGCATTATTTTGGTAGACCTTCCAAAACTGTCACCTACTCATTTGTGAAGCTGCTTCCTAGGAGATCATTTGTAGCAAAAATTAAGACTAATTCACTTCCCAACCCTCTAAAAGTGAATGGAGCCTACTTACAAGATTATTTATCTGTCAGGAAAAGAAGGATTTAGATGGGGGGTATGCCAGGCAGTGATACAGGCTGGGCAGTGCCTGGCTAGAGAGCAGCACTGGGGAGGGGCATGGGGGTGCTGGTGGATGAGAAGCTCAACATGAGCCAGCAGTGTGCACTTGCAGCCCAGAGAGCCAAGCAGAGCCTGGGCTGCAGCCAGAGCAGTGTGGCCAGCAGAGTGAGGAAGGGGGTTCTGCCCCTCTGCACTGCTCTGCTGAGACCACACTTGAAGCACTGTGCCCAGTTCTGGAGCCCCTGGGGCAAGTGAGGTCTGGAGGTGCTGGAAGGTGTCCAGAGCAGAGCCACGAGGACGATCAGAGGGCTGGAGCTGCTCTGCTATGGGGACAGGCTGAGGGAGTTGGAGCTGTTCAGTCTGGAGAGGAGAAGGCTGTGAGGAGACCTTCTTGTGGCCTTCCAGTATCTGATGAGGGTACAGGAAAGCTGGGGAGGGATTTTTTAGGATGTCAGGTAGTGGTAGGACTGTGTGCTGGTTTGAAGCTGATTGGAATATTTTAATTGGAGAAATTAGGTTATTGGCTGTGAAAAGAAAACAATGGTAATGTCTGTTCCACTCATAGGTTTGCTGAGACATATAAAACTAAAGACACAGACATAGATAAGACAGTCAGTGTGTTCTCCATGGCTTTTAACTGCTTCTACTTGACCCAGGACATAACCCAACTAATCATTCTGCTTCTAACCCCCTTTGCCAATTCCTCCAACTTAGCTTGCACGTAAGGCAGACTCTGGGATAAGGGAAGGGGGTGGAAAGAAGGTGGAAAGGTGATTGGAAGCCCCTTCTGGGCACTCTGATTGTTGGGAGGGGTATTGTGTTTCTGTATTACTTTTAACTTTGTTTGTAACTGTATGTAGTTGTAAATAATGGTGATCTCTTGTAAATATCTGCTTGTATTTTGTGCCAAGCTGTGAACAGAAATCTTCATTCCTTAACTTCCAGCTGGCTGCCTGTAGTCTGGCTGATTTCATAAGAGTACAGGGGACAGTGATGCCCAGAACCACTGCAGGGGCAATGGATCCAAGCTAGCGCAGTGGAGATTTAGAACAGACATTAGGAAGAAGTTCTTCAGCATGAGGGTGGTGAGAGACTGGCACAGTTTGCCCAGGGAGGTGGTGGAAGCCTCATCCCTGGATGTTTTGAAGGCCAGGCTGGATGTGGCTCTGGGTAAGCTGATCTAGTGTGAGGTGTTCCTGGATGTGACAGGGGGGTTGGAGCTGAATGATCCTTGAGGTCCCTTCCAAGCCTGACAGTTTGGTGATTCTATGATTTTCTGACCTGTCTATCACATTGTACTTATTAGTGACACTCAGGTTTAAAAATGATATTTTTTGGCCACTTCTACATTCATTGCAGTCTCTGCTGTTTCTATAATGGTGAATTTCTAACTCTCACCTTTTCTACTTATCTTTACTTGTTGCTCTTTTGGGTTTTGGGGCTGTTTTGTTAGAACTTTTATCCAATATCTCATAGAATCATAAAGCTATTGAGGTTGGAAGAGACCTTTGAAAGCACCAAATTCAACCCAGGTAACTTTGAATAGTTTGGGTTTTTTTTTTGTGGTTTGGTTTTGATTTTGTAGGTTTTTTGGTTTGGTTGTTTGTTGGTTTGGTTTTTTTTTTCTATTTTGATGAATTTTCTTTAAAAATATCAATTAAAATTATTTTCTCCATCTAAATCACCAAGTAATTCATTTTAGAGAGCAGACCTCTGGGTGTAACTGGAAATTCTTGTGTTAGAAGAGCTGTTTTATACTTGCAGGCCTGACATGGAACTTCTCTTCGCTTTAGATTAATTAATTTAATGAGGCAAGTCATGCTGACAGAACAATTGTTTTCTCTGGTTATGATTATGCTTTATTATCTTTTAATTAAATCAACATTTTTCCAGCCTTGCCTTTTTTTTATTTTATTTTATTTTTTTTTGGTCTGAATTAAATGATAAAAAAACCCAAAGTGTTTGTGCGGTAGTGCAAATACTGCCCACGTCTGAAGATTCTCAGGTTGAACTGAGAGTTCTCCTGCCTCTGGTCAGGCCACATCTAGAACATTGTGTCCAGTTCTAGGCCACTCAGTTCAAGAAGGACCTCAAGGAACTGCTTGAGAGTCCAGCACAGAGCCACAAAGGTGTTCAGAGCAGTGGAAGGTCTTCCTTAGAAGCAGAGCCTGAGGGAGCTGGGGCTGTGCTGCTGGGAGAGGAGGAGACTGAGGGGGGACCTCATCAATGGTGATAAAGATGTGCAGGGTGAGTGGCCAGAGGCTGGAGCCAGGCTCTGCTGGGTGATGCCCAATGACAGCACAAGGGGCAGTGTTGGAAGCTGATGCCTAGGAAGTACCGTGGAAAAAGAGGGTTGAATTTTTCACCTGTGAGGGTGACAGAACCCTTGAACAGAGTGGCTGGAGAGCAGCCATGCAGAGAGGGACCTGGGGGTGCTGGTGGATCGTAGCTGAAGATGAGCCAGCAGTGTGCCCAGGTGGCCAGGAGAACCAATGGCATCCTGGCCTGTATCANGAATTGCCGTCCCTGGAGGTGTTTAAGCAAAGCCTGGATGAGGCACTTAGTGCCATGGTCTAGTTGATTAGACAGGGCTGGGTGCTAGGTTGGACTGGAGGATCTTGGAGGTCTCTTCCAACCTGGTTGATTCTATGGTTCTATGATTGTAAGTGTGGATCTGTTAGAGGACAGGAGGCCTCAAGCCGTGCCATTGCAGGTTCAGGCTTGATGTTAGGCAGAAGTTCTTCAGAGCAAGAGTGATTAGCATTGGAATGCGCTGCCCAGGGAGGTGGTGGAGTCCCTATCCCTGGAGGTGTTTAAAAGAAGGCTGGATGAGGCAGTTGGTGCCATGGTTTAGATAATTGGAAGGTGATAGGTGATAGGTTGGACTCCATGATCTCAGAGGTCTTTTCCAAGTCCATCATTCTCTGATCAGCAATTGTTTCCTCCTTAAATACTTTGCAGGAGTTATCTGACTTTGTGATCTTGCTCATGAGCACATTATGAGCTTAGGACTGGAACACTGAGCAAGTCACAGCTATTGCAGTTATAAACAAGGTGAAGGCACGATTCTAGGTGCTTGACAAACCTTAGCAGGTAAATGAATGAGGTTTTTTTCTGAATTTGCTTGGATTTGTTGTTGATTTATTTCTTTGCAATTCATAGGATGTCAGGTCGGAAAAGGACCTCCAAGGTGATCTGATCCAAGTGAATTCCAGCTGGTCAAACAGTCTATTTTAAATCTGTTGGCAATGAAATGCTGAAATGAGATTAGAATTTAACCAGCGACACTCATTTTATCAGCATCTTTAATCCCACTATAATCCCTCCTTACAAAGCTGAGATACCTATTCCTATGATGATGTTCCTTACCCTGCCCACTACCATCACAGAATCACAGAATGCTAGGGACTGGAAAGGACTTCAAAAGCTCAACCAGTCCAACCCTTCTATACAAGATCACACAGGAATACATCCAGGTGGAATTTGAGTATCTGGAGACTTCACAACCCCCCTGGGCATCCTATTCAAGGGTTCTGTCACCTTCACAGGTGAAAAATCCTCCTCCTTTTTCCATGGAACTTCCTAGGCCTCAGCTTCCACCACTGCCCCTTGTGCTGTCATTGGGCATCACCCAGCAGAGCCTGGCTCCAGCCTCTGGCCATTCACCCTGCATATCTTTCTCACCATGACTGAGGTCACTCTTCAGTCTCCTGCTCTCCCAGCAGCACAGCCCCAGCTCCCTCAGGCTTTCCTCCTGAGGAAGATCTTCCTCTGCCCTGAGCACCTTTGTGGCTCTGTGCTGGACTCTCTCAGGCAGTTCCCTGAAGTCCTTCTTGAACTGAGTGGCCCGAAACTGGACACAGTACTCCAGAAGTGGCCTCACCAAGACAGAGTAGAGAGGCAGGAGAACCATTCTGGACCTACTCTCCGCAGCCCTTCTAATCCAGCCCAGGGTGCCCTTGGCCTTCTTGGCCACCAAAGCACATTGCTAGCTCATAGGCATCCTTCCAGACACTAGGATTCCCAGGTCCTTCTCCCCTTCATTGCTTTCCAGCAGATCAGTCCCCAACCTACACTGCTCCCTGGGATTGTTCTTTCTAAGGTGCCAGGCTCTCCCCTTGCCCTTGTTGAATTTCATTCAGTGTCTCCCTGCCCAACTCTGCAGCCTTATATCTGGCTTAACGGCAGCACAACCCTCTTGTGTGGCAGAACAGTTTGGTGCCATCACCAAACTTTCTGGCAATGCCTATGTATGTGGAGGTTCCAGGAAAACCATGAAGTAAGGCTCTGATAATGTGAAAAAAAAAAAAACCAAACAAACCAGAAAACAAAAGGAAAACCCCAGAGGAAAATACTGCAAAGCCTTATGTGACCTGCTCTAGTGGGAGGTGTCCCTGCCTATGGGAGGGGGTTGAAACTGACTGATCTTTGCAGTCCCTTACAGACTTAACCATTCTATGATTCTGTGATTCATGTGAAACATTTCCATGGAAATAAAAAAGCTTTCTGCCTTTCCCAAAGGGTCCATAAATACAAACAATCCATGAATGCAATACACTTACTAAGATTTATTTGCTAATAGGGAAAACATCTAATTGCAACCTACAGCTTGGATTAGATGGCTGGTGAACAATAATGGATGATATTCACTTATTTAGGAGATGAGGACAACATGCTTATCTAACTGACAGCTGAAGGAGGGCTGAGATGTGAGTTATAGAATGGTATAGGTTGGAAGGGACCTCCCAGTTCCATGCCCCCCGTCATAGGCAGAGACACCTCCCACTAGAACAGGTTGCTCAAGGCCTCATCCAGCCTGGCCTTGAACACCTTCGGGGAGGGACCAGCTACAACATCCCTGGCCAACCTCTGCTGGTGTCTCACCATCCTCACTGCAAAGAACTTCTTCCTAATATCCAGTTTCAGTCTCCCCTTTGCCACTTTAAACCCATTCCTCCTCCTCCTGTCATTACAAGACCTTGTCAATAGTCCCTCCCCAGCTCTCCTGGAGCCCCCTTCAGATACTGAAAGGCCACTCCAAAGTCTCCTGGAAGCCTTCTCTTCTCCAGGCTGCAGAGCCCCATCTCTTGTAGCCTGTCCTCGTAGCAGAGCTCCAACAGTTCCATATCCTTCTTGTGTTGGGGGCTCCAGAGCTGTACACAGTACTCCAGAAGCCTTTATACCATCCTCACTTTTTGGGGTAGCTGATAGGTAGAGATCTTTGTTGCACACTCTGAGAGTTCTTGTGCTTTGCAGGGGTCTGGCACTGGCAGTCAGCTTTCACCCCTCTGCCTCTCACTTCAGTACACAGAATCACAGAAACATCCAGGCTGGCAAAGCCCCTCGGGATCACCAAGTCCAATCTACAACCCTGCTCTGCAAGATTCACCTTAAACCATAGCCCCAAGCACCACATCCAAACAACCCTTAAACACATCCAGGGTTCTTGACTCCACCACCTGTCTGGGCAGTTCATTAGTTCATTCCAGTCCCTGACCACTCTCTCCCTGAAAAACTTTTTCCTAATGTCCAATCTAAACCTCTCCAGCCTCAGCTTGAGGCCATTCCCTCTTGTTCTGTCTCCAGTCATCTGTGAGAAGAGCCCAGCAGCAGCCTCTCCACAGTGTCCCTTCAGGTAGCTGTAGACAGCAATGAGGTCTGCCCTCAGCCTCCTCTGTTTCACACTAACCATCCCCAGCTTCCTCAGTCGCTCCTCATCAGATTTGTGCTCCAGGCCCTTCAACAGCTTCATTATCCTCCTCTAGACCTGCTTCAGCACCTCCATATCTCTCTTGTATTGTGGTGCCCAAAGCTGAACACAACACTCAAGGTGTAGCCTCACCAAAGCTGAGCACCAGGGGACACTACACATCCCTGGGCATTCAAGCAAACCTCCTGAGCAAAGGTGATTTTTATCTTTGTTGATTTCCATGTACAAGAGAGACAAGATTCAGTCCCTCACCATGTTAAAACAGCACAAAGTGAATGTTTGTTGTATATTTAAAGATGCAAACTATACTGACAAGCTCAAATAGATGCTTGCTGACAGACTGAGGCAAGGCTTTAAGGGCATGGATAGGATGTAGGTGGTTCTTCCATCTTTATGACTACTGATATCCTATGAAATTCCTTTTTCTTTCTTTTTTTTTCCCCTGCCTTGAGTTTCAGTTTGCTTTGGCACATCCATTCGAGTAGAAATAAAACAAATGGGGGTCGTAATATCTACTTATTAGGTTAGTTCTCAGTGGACGCCTTGCTTAAACAAAAACTTGCTACTCCAGGATAATTACTAAATGTATGGAGAGAACTCACTCCTAAAAATCCATAAAGTTCTAGGATCATTACATAGCAGTGAAAATGTTGAGGTTCAGAAATTCAGGCTGTAAATGGGGTTTATCACAATAAAAACAATAGTTGGTTCAGTTTATTCTTTCCCTTTTTTCCTCCCCTTCTCTCTGTTCTCAGTCACTCCTCATTCAGGCATAGGACTCATTAATTTGTGTGCTGTAGGATGACAAAATGGTAAGGGTTGGAAAAGACCTCTGGTGATGAAGGCCAATCCGCCTGGCAAGGTAGGGGGACCTAAGAAGGTCACACAGGACCTTTTTCAGAGCCTTTCATGTCAGCTGAGATACTAGTTGAGAGAAAGCAGAGCAGAAATGGAATAAATATTCAGGGCTTCAGTTTGTGAGTGGAATTTTCTTCCTAAACCACAGGAGAATCTGTGTGCCTATTTTGTATGAGATTAAACTTCAACCTTCAGTGGTGTTACCTGGTACAGAGCTCTTGACAAAGCTCTGTGCAGAGATGAGGCTTTTTCTTCTTCAAAAGTTTGGACCAGGTGACCCTTCAGGTCCCTTCCAGCCTGAGTTCTGTGATTGAGTGTGGCCAGCAGGTCAAGGCAAGTTCTCCTACCCCTATATTCTGCGCTGCTGAGACCATATCTGGAGTACTGTGCCCAGTTTTAGCCTCCCTGGTGCAAGAAGGACAGGGATATGCAAGAGAGTGTCTAATGGAGGCTATAAGGATGATGAAGGGACTGGAACATCTGTCTGATGAGGAAAGGCTGAGAGACCTGGGGCTGTTTAGCCCGGACAAGAGAAGGTTGAGAGAAGATCTCTTATTGGTGCCTCTAAATACCTGAGGAGAGGGTGTCACGAATCACAGAATGGTTCAGGTTGGACCTCACAGATAATCCAGTTCCAACCCCCCACCATAGGCAGGGACACCTCCTGCTAGAACAAGTTGCTCAAGGCCTCATCCAACCTGGCCTTGAACATCTCCAGGGATGGAGCAGCAACAGCCTCCCTGGGCAACCTGTGCCAGTGTCTCACCACCCTCACTGCAAACAACTTCTTCCTAATATCCACTTTCAATCTCCCCTCTGCCAGTTCAAACTCATTCCTCCTCCTCCTGCTGTCATTACAAGACTTTGTGAATAGTCCCTCCCCAGCCCTCCTGTAGCCCCCTTCAGGTACTGAAAGGCCACTCCAAAGTCTCCTGGAAGCCTTCTCTTCTCCAGGCTGCAGAGCCCAAATTCTCTCAGCCTGTCCTCACAGCAGACCTGCTGCAGCCCTCTGAGCATCTTGGTGGCCTCCTCTGGACTGGCTTCAATGGTTCCATGTCCTTCTTGTGTTGGAGGCTGCAGAAGGAGAAGGGGCCAGGCTGTTTTCAGTAGTGTCCTGTGATAGGACAAGGGGCAAGAAATACAAACTGGAGCCCCGGAAATTCCATCTCAATATGACGAAAAACTTTACTGTGAGGGTGCTGGAGCAGGTACCCAGAGAGATTGTGGAGTCCCCTTCTCTGGAGACTTTCAAGACCCACCCAGATGTGTTCCTGTGTGGTTCCCTGGGCAGTCCTACTTTGGCAGAAGGGTTTAACTGGATGTTCTCCAGAGGTCACCTCCAATACCTGCCATTCCGTGATTCTTGTGGGAATATAGAATCATAGAATCATAGAATCATAGAATGGTTTAGGTTGGAAGGGACCTCAAGGATCATCCAGCTCCAACCCCCTGCCACAGGCAGGGACACCTCCCACTAGAGCAGCTCGCCCAAGGCCTCATCCAGCCTGACCTTAAACACCTCCAGGGAGGAAGCATCCACAACCTCCCTGGGCAACCCGTTCCAGTGCCTTACCACCCTCACTGTAAAGAACTTCCTCCTAACATCCAGTCTAAATCTCCCCTCTTCCAGCTTAAACCCATTCCCCCTCGTCCTAACATTACTAGACCGTGTAAATAGTCCCTCCCCAGCTTTCCTGTAGGCTCCCTTCAAATACTGGAAGGCCACTATAAGGTCTCCTCGAAGCCTTCTCCTCTCCAGGCTGAAGAGCCCCAACTCTCTCAGCCTGTCCTCATAGCAGAGGTGCTCCAGCCCTCTGATCATCTTCGTGGCTCTCCTTTGGACCCGCTCCAGCAGTTCCATGTCCTTCTTGTATTGGGGGCTCCAGAACTGCACACAGTACTCCAGGTGGGGTCTATATGTTAAGATCTAGTTGAGATGCAGACTTCCCTCAGTTTTCAGCCAGATCTAGTTGAGATGCAGACTTCCCTCAGTTTTCAGCCAGATCTAGTTGAGATGCAGACTTCCCTCAGTTTTCAGCCCTGACAAATCATTTTGCAGCACATATTTCTGCTGCAGGTCTATGAATGAAATTGGTAGCAGCCCTCAGTGGTACAAGATAATGACATGCAAAATGTTGTGTTTATCCTTCCTGTTTTCTGAGGAGATGCTGTGATTCCTACAGGGCATTATTATTGCCTCCTCTGTTTATACCTATAGAACTCTTCTGTCTCTCACCTTGTAACATCACCAAGCAATGCAGAAAGGGATTTTATGTCAACAGTGAGAATTCTGCCTTTGTTTGGGGGAATTCAATGGATATATTTTTTGCCCTCCTCTCATTTGCAGTTTGTTCTTTAGTTGTTGTTGTAGAAGGAACACAGTTTTTGGGTTTGGTTTTGTTTTGTTTTCTTCAGTTGTTTCTATTAGAATGGCCTTGGTCTCACCCCAAATTATCCTATGGGCTAAAACCTCCTGCTCTACAGATAGAATCATGGAATTGTCAGGGCTGGAAGTGATCTCGAGGATCATCCAGCTCCAACCCCCGTGCCATGGGCAGGGACACCTCACACTACATAAGCTTGCCCAGAGCCACATCCAGCCTGACCCTAACAACATCCAAGGATAAGTCTCTTCCACCACCTCCCTGGGAAACCTGTGCCAATCTCTCACCACCCTCATGCCAAAGAACTTCTTAAGATCTAATCTGAATCTGCCCTCCTCTATCTTGGATCCATCCCCCCAGTCCTATCACTACCTGACTCCCTAAAAAGTCCCTCTCCAGCTTTCTTGCAGTCCCCTCTGGATACTGGAAGGCCGCAACCCGACTCCACCAGCTCCCTGGGCAGCCTGTCCCAATGTCTCAGCACTCTTGCAATACAAAGAATTTTCCTAACACTCAACCTAAATCTGCCCTGGTGCAAACATGGATTTTTTTTTTACCTCTATTCTCTCACTTTTGGAAAGAATAGGGGCAAAAAAAGTGTGAGCTGAATCAGAAAGATGGCCCCTGACTGAAAATACCTGTGAAAGACGTTAAGAGAATTGCTTAACTCCTTCATTACTCAGCATCACCTCTGAGAGCAGCAAAGACATTGACTGAGGTCCAGATGTGGAACTAGTGATTGGATACTACATGAAAAGCCTCCTTATGAAATATTAATAATTAAAAATAATAAAGAAGCTTGAAGGCAGTAACTAATTAAGTTCAAATTCCTCTAGGTCTTGACTAGGTGAGCTCAGTCTCCTTTCTCGTAGTGACTTGTGCGTCACTCCCAAGCTTTCTATGATACAGCATCCCAGAATGTTAGGGGTTGCAAGGGACCTCTGGAGAGTGAGTCCAAAGACCCCTGGCAAAGTGGGATCACCCAGGGCAGGTCGCACATGTCCAGGTGAGTTTTGAATATCTCCAGAGATGGAGACTCCACCGCCTCTCTGGGCAGTCTGCCCCAGTGCTCTGGGGCACTCTAACATTAAAGAGGCTTCTACTCATGTTCAGATGGAACTCCTCTTGTTCAAATTTGTGCCTGTTACCCATTGTCTTGTTACTGGACCTCACTGTCTGGTCCCATCCGTGTAACACCCACTCTGTTTGCGTTTGTAAGCACTGAAAGACCTGTCCCTCAGTCTTCTTTTCTCCAGACTATCAAGACCAAATTCTCTCAGTCTTTCCTCATCAGAGTGATGTTCCATTCCCCTCATCACCTTTGTTGCCCTTTGCTGTACCTTCTCCAGAATGCTCCTGTATTTCTTGAACCCGGGAGCCCAAAACTGGATGCAGTATTCCAGATCTGGCTGAGCAGGATTCTCATTCATAATTGACTGGAACCATCTGTTTTTTTAAATTGTATTTTCACAACATCACAGAATCACAGAATGAACCAGGTTGGAAAAGACCTGTGAGACCATCCAATCCAACCTATCACCTAACACCTTCTAATTAACTAAACCCTGGCACCGACTGCCTCATTCAGCCTCTTCTTAAACACCTCCAGGGATGAGGACTCCATCACCTCCACGAGCAGCCCATTCCAATGCCAATCACTCTCTCTGTGCAGAACTTCCTAACATCCAGCCTGAACCTGCCCTGCTGCAGCTTGAGCCTGCAGTCCCTGGGTGCCTGGCAGAAGAGACCAACCTCACCTGGCCACAACCTTCCTTCAGGTAGTTGTAGAGCAGTGAGGTCTTCCCTGAGCCTCCTCTTTTCCAGGCTGCACACCCTAATCTCCCTCAGCCTCTCTTCACAGGGCTGTGCTCCAGCCCCCTCACCGGCCTTGGTGCCCTTTTCTGGGCATGGTCCAGCACTTCAACATCTTTCTTAAATTGAGGGGTCCCAGAACTGGACACAGAAGCCTCAGTGGCTGACAAGACAGTTACAGAATTCCTTAAAAGCATTTGGGTACTGTCTGAAGCTGTAGCTAGCTCTGTGAGTCGGGAGATAATTTTGAGAGCGAATACGTAAAGCCTCCTGTAATTCACCATTGCCTTCTGCCATAAGCCAAAAGCAGCTCCCAGAGTCCATCTGGTGGGCAAGTAGTATATAGACTGCAAGTGATATTTGACCACAGGAACCTTTTCTTCCAGTTCAGCTAATGTTTACATATTTTTTGCTAGTTATTTCCAGATCCTATGTTATTATTTATGTAACATTTCCATGACTGTTGCAGAAGAACCCATTATTATTAAAATTAGTGGTCAGGGGAGCGAGGAGACTCCTGAATATCAAAATTAATAAACAATATTAATTTGGGAAAAATAGCATCTCACATTAATTAATGACCTCACCATTACATGCAGTTGTTTTTTCTTGAACTAAGATAAACGGTCCAAAGCATGAGCTCTTACAGGTCTCTTTCCAACCAACCCAATTCTGTCACCAACATATATCATTGCATTGCTCTTGTGTTTCACTAGCTCTACATTTTAGAAGGAGCTTTCACACATCTAGGTCTTCTGCTTTTAAAATGTGAAAGTGATGTAACTACTGACAGAAAAAAAATATATGCTGTGTATATATAGGTAAGGAGTGGTTTGAGAGCAGCCCTGAGGAAAAGGTTTGATGAAAAGCCCCCCAGGTACCAGCACTGGTCACTGGCAGCCCAGAGACAGCTGTGTGGTGGCTGCACCCAGAGCAGGGAGAGCAGCAGAACAGGGAGGGGATCCTGCCCCTCTACTCTGATCTGCTCAGATCTCACCTGCAACACTGCCTCCAGTTCTGGGACTCCCAACATAAGGGGGACATGGAGGGTCCAGAGGAGGGCCACAGAGATGATTGGAGCACCTCTGCTAAGGGGATCAGCTGGGAAAGTTTGGGCTGTTCAGCCTGGAGAGGAGAAGACCCTCGGGAAACCTTAGAGCAGCCTGCCAGTACCTGAAGAAAGCTGGGCAAGGACTTTTGACAAGGTCTTTTAGTGACAGTATGAGAGTCAATGGCTTTGAGCTGACAGAGGGGGGATTGAAACTGAATGTTAGGAAGAAGTTCTTTGCAGTGAGGATGGTGAGACACTGGCACAGGTTGCCCAGGGAGGTTGTGGCTGCTCCCTTCCTGGAGGTGTTTAAGGCCAGGTTGGATGAAGCCTAGAGTGAGCTGTTCTAGTAGGAGGTGTCCCTAACATGATGGGGGGTTGGAAATGAGTGAGCTTTAAGGTCCCTCCCAACCCATTTAACAATTTGACATTTATAGATGTTATATGTAAAGGAATAGCCGCTGGTCTAAGGAGAGTTGCAAGTTGTATAGATCCAAAGCATGGTTTCTTATACCTTGGATGAGCAGCCTGGCTGTCACTGGCTGTTCAGGTACACACTGGAGCACATTTCTCAGTGCAAAACACCTTCAGCCTGTGAAATGTATTGACGCAGCACTGGAGAAACATCCTGGCCTGTATTAGGAACAGTGTGGCCAGCAGGACCAGGGAAGTCCTTCTGCCCCTGTACTCAACACTAGTTAGGGCACACCCTAAGGACTGTGTCCAGTTCTGGGCCCCTCAGTTTAAGAAAGAAGCTGAGGTGCTGAAACGTGCCCAGAGAAGGACAGCAAGGCTGGGGAGGGGGCTGGAGCACAGCCCTGTGAGGAGAGGCTGAGGGAGCTGGGGGTGTGCAGTCTGGAGAAGAGGAGGCTCAGGGCAGACCTCATTGCTGTCTGTAGCTACCTGAAGGGAGGCTGTAGCCAGGTGAGGTTGGTTTATTCCGCCAGGCACCCAGGGACAGAACAAGAGGAAAAAGGCTCAAGCTGCAGCAGGGCAGGTTCAGGCTGGATGTTAGGAAGATGTTCTTCAGAGCAAGAGTGATTGGCATTGGAATGGGCTGCCCAGGGAGTTGATGGAGTCCCCATCCCTGGAGGTGTTTAAGAGGAGGCTGGATGAAGCACATGGTGTCAGGGTTTAGTTAATTAGAAGATGTTAGGTGCTAGGTTGGACTTGATGATCTCAGAGGTCTTTTCCAACCTTGTTAATTCTGTGATTCTGTGACTCTTACAGGCCTTATTTCTTTTTTTCTGATCAGAAAACTATTTTCTACATGTGTAGATTAGATACTATGAACAATTTCTTTGTTGTAAGAGTGGTCAGGGACTGTAACAGGCTGCCCTGGATGGTGGTAGAGTCCCCATCCTTGTAGGTGTTCAAGAAACCTGTGGTCATGGCACTTAGGGGCATGGTTTAATGGTCATGGTGATGCTGGGTTGATGGTTGGACTCTGTGATCTTGAAGGGATTTTCCAAGCAAAACAATTCTGTTGTTCTATAAATTTAATGACCTTATATAATACAAACAGTCCTGGCATTAGGTGACAGAATGAGAGGACATAGCCTAAAATTGGGCCACGGGAGAGTTAAGTTGGAGATGGGGAACAATTTCTTTGCTGCAAGAGTGGTCAGGGACTGGAATAGGCTGCCCAGGGAGGTGGTGAAGTCCCCATCCCTGGGGGTGTTCAAAAACCTGTAGATATGGCACTTTCGGTCATGGTTTAATGGCCATGGTCATGTTAGGTTGGTGGATGGGCTGCATGATCTTGGAATTCTTTTCCAAACCAAATGATTCTGTGATTCTGTTATTCTAACAGCTGCCTTAAAAGGATACCTCTTTTATAGCATGTGATTCCAACCCTGCCAGACTGCAGTGCAGGCAGTAATAGAAGAGAGAAAACCAAAAAGCAATATGAGACCTAATATTGAGCTATAGAAAGTTCAGGATATTTATTGAGTCAACACACTTTTGGTACTGTTTCCAACTGTAAAGTACATAGCAGCTGGAGGGGAGAAGAGGACAAGTGGCTTTGTCAACAGTTACCTTGGGTTTATTGAATCATAGAATGGTTTAGGTTGGAAGGGATCTCAAAGCTCATCCAGTACCAACCCCCCCTGCCATAGGCAGAGACATCTTCCAGTAGAACAGGTCACTCAAGGCCTCAGGAGGTTTATCTTTTTTGGAGGTTAATATATTTGAGGTTTATCTTTTTTAGAGATTTATTTCTTTTGGAGGGGTTTGGCTTTTTTTTTTGGAGGTTTATTTCTTTTGGAGTTTTGGGGTTTT
>WAAF01006630.1:5359-42322 GCA_013400475.1 Tricholaema leucomelas
CACCTGGCTGTGTTCCTGTGTGACCTGCTCTGGGTGCTGCTGCTCTGACAGGGAAGTTGGACTGGCTGAGCTTTGGAGGTCCCTTCCAGCCCCTGACATTCTGTGAGGTATAAATCACCTTTATGGAATGTAAGCCCAGCCTAAACCTGAGCCTAACCTCTGTAATGGTCTGATTTAGCTTCCCAGAGCCCAAAATACCTAACAGAACGATACAATCACAGAACCAAGCAGGTTGGAAGAGACCTCCAAGCTCATCCAGTCCAACCTAGCACCCAGCCCTGGCCAAGCAACCAGACCATGGTACTAAGTGCCCCAGCCAGGCTTGGCTTCAACACCTCCAGGGTTGGAGACTCCACCACCTCCCTGGGCAGCCCATTCCAATAAAAGGATTCTTTCCCCTCTCTTCCTTTTGGATAAGACAGGGATTATAGAGAGGAGAAAGGGGTCAAAGAGCCAAAGAAGTCTTGCTTCCATTTGGAAGTTAAAAAGTGTAAAGAAAAGGTATTTAAGTAGGGGAGTTACAAGGAGGGATAGGGAAGGGAGACAAGGAACAACATGGAGTCAAGCAGGTTGGAAGAGACCTCCAAGCTCCTGCAGTCTCTAGAACCAGATTGATGGCAATGGATGGAGGGAGATTCAGGAGGGGGCTGTCCCACCACGTGGCGAGAGGAGGAGCAGCAGGAAGCAGGGTGATGCTGTCAGGCAGGCCAAAGAAGGAGGAACAGGCAGCTACTCTGGTTTTACAGGGGGTCTGGACGGGAGGTGGGAGTGGGCTAACCACTCCACCGGGGCTCAGGTTCAGACCACCCCCAGGGAGGAGTCAGGAGGACCTGGGCTCAGGTTCAGACCACCCCCGGGGAGGGTTAACCCTTTATACCCCTCCCATGCAAACCATCTCCAAGTGCTTTTCATGCCTGCAAGCTCTAAGTGTGGCTGCGAGGTTTCAGCTGAGTGTGTTGGGCTGAGGTGGAGCTGCCTTGCTCTGGCTGGCTGGTGGCATTCATCTGCATGCCATTGCATAACAGATCCTGGGCTCTGGGGCTGGGAGCAGATGGAGAAAGTGGAAGCAGGGCTGGAACAGCTGAAGAAGATGAGGCTGTTTGTCTGTGCCCTGGCTGCTGGCCTGCCTGGTTGATCAGTCACAGTCTGGAGGAGAATTAATGGCCACCCCCTGGCTGCTGGTGAGATCAGTGGTGAAGTGGCACCTACAGGGCTGGTCCCTAACTGAAGTTGGGGTGCAGCCATTGGCATAACTCATTAACTCTCTGCTTGCCTTTGCTCCTTCTGTTGACCAACACATCCCCTCCAGCCAGCTTCCCTGTCCCTGAAGACATCTCTTGCCTGCTTCACCTCCAAGTGCTGATAGGAGAGCTGAGTAAAACAGTTGTCAGAAGGCCCAGGGTAACTGCCTCCTTGTCCAACCAAGCCCCATCTGTTGCAAACCACAGTGATATCCCAGAGTCATTAAACCATTCCATATGGGAAGCTTTGCCATCCACATAACTCTGTCCACAACAAAGCCTAGGGAGGGGGCTGTGATGTTAGGGGAGAAAAGCAATACAAACCAAGAGAGGGGTGAACAGGTTGGGAGTGCATAGAATCATAGAATGGTTTAGGTTGGAAGGGACCTCAAGGATCATCCAGCTCCAACCCCCTGCCATAGGCAGGGACACCTCCCACTAGAGCAGGCTGCTCAAGGCCTCATCCAGCCTGGCCTTAAACACCTCCAGGGAGGAAGCATCCACAACCTCCCTGGGCAACCTGTGCCAGTGTCTCACCACCCTCACTGTAAAGAACTTCCTCCTAACATCCAGTCGGATGTGAGCGACCTGCCAGCTGTGAGGTGTGAATTCCTCCTGCCCAGCCTCTGGTGGAGGGGAAGGGATGTGAGCAGTGCCAACACTCACATCTCAGACTGCTCTGCTTCACCTTGGTAAAATGAGGTTTTGTGTTACCTGCTGCTCCTCAGGAGGAGTGAGTTGATTTTCAGGATTCAGTGTAATGCAGTGACCTGGGGAAAGGCCCTGGGAGTCTGGGCTGAAGAAAAGCTCAACAGGAGCCTGCAGTGTGAGTGCAGCCCAGACAGCAACCCTGTGCTGGGCTGCAGCAAGAGCAGTGTGGGCACCAGGGCAAGGGAGGGGATTTGGTTTAGCCTGGAGAAGAGGAGGCTCAGGGCAGAGCTCATTGCTGTCTGCAGCTCCCTGAAGGGAGGCTGTAGCCAGGTGGGGTTGGGCTCTGCTGCCAGGCAGCCGGCAGCAGAAGAAGGGGACACAGCCTGAAGCTGTGGCAGGGCAGGTCTAGGCTGGATGTGAGGAGGAGGAAGTTGTTGGCAGAGAGAGTGATTGGCATTGGAATGGGCTGCCCAGGGAGGTGGTGGAGTGGCTGTGCCTGGAGGTGTTGAAGCCAAGCCTGGCTGGGGCACTTAGTGCCATGGTCTGGTTGCTTGGGCAGGGCTGGGTGCTAGGTTGGGCTGGCTGAGCTTGGAGCTCTCTTCCAGCCTGCTTGATTCTATGATTTGGGGTTCCTGCTGCCTTCCATACAACTTCTGGGGGTGTTAGAGGACAGCCATGTCCTCAGTGTGCTGTCTCAGTTCTGTTGCTGAATCCACCCCTCCCTTCCACCCCCAGCTCCCAGCATGAGCTCTATTTCTTGGCTCTCTGAATAAACTCTTCCTGGAAAATCTATAACACAGCCTACTGCAGTTTCCACCATTGCATATGGCTTTGTTTTATCCCAAGCAGCATTTGAGCTAACTTGGGCAATGCAAAATAAATCCAGGTTATGCTGCCCAACTCATTTGGGGCAGAGTTTTGCCCTGGGAGGGAAAGAAAATGAATGATGTAATGACATTGAGATTTGGTGCTAGGTTAAAGGGCAGGATCTCACAGGAAGGGCAGTGAGAAGGAAAAGTCATTCCACTTGGGAACACTGGAGCCAAAGTTCCCTCCAAACCTTTGCTGGCTGCCATTTGCCTTCTGTTTTGCCAAGGCTTTTATTAGTTGCTTTGTAAAGGTGCCAGAGGCACCAAAGACCCCAGGAGCTTTTCTTTGCAAGTCTCTCCTAGGTGTGCTGGCTGTGCAGAGGCTGTTCTGGAAGGGCAGCCAAGCCATGCCACCTTCAAGTCTACTTCATGGTGCAGAATCAGAATGCCAGGGGCTGGAAGGGACCTCCAAAGCTCAGCCAGTCCAACTTCCCTGCCAGAGCAGGGTCACCCAAAGCAGATCACACAGGAACACAGCCAGATGGGTTGTGAATATCTCCAGAGAGGGAGACTCCACAGCCCCCCTGGGCAGCCTGTGCCAGGGCTCTGGCACCCTCACAGGGAAAAAATTCCTCCTCATATTTACATGAAGCTTCCTCTGCCTCAGCTGCCCCCCAGTGCCCCTTGTGCTGTCCCTGGGCATCACCCAGCAGAGCCTGGCTCCAGCCTCCTGCCACTCACCCTGCACACATTGATAACCACTGCTGAGCTCACCTCTCTGTCTCCTCCTCTCCCAGCAGCACAGCCCCAGCTCCCTCAGGCTCTCCTCCTAACAGAGCTGTTCCATTCCCTTCCTGATCTTTGTGTTTCTGTGCTGGACTCTCTCCAGCAGTTCTGTGTCCCTCTTGAACTGGGGGGCCCAGAACTGGACACAGTACTGCAGATGTGGCCTCAGAGGGGCAGGTTAACATGGACTGGATGAGGCACTTAGTGCCATGGTCTGGTTGATTGGACAGGGCTGGGTGCTAGGTTGGACTGGATGAGCTTGGAGCTCTCTTCCAACCTGGTTGACTCTATGATTCTCTCTTGACCTACTCACAGCCCTTCTAATCCAGCCCAGAATGGCATTGTCCCTGCTGGCCACCAGAGCACATTGCTGGCTCATGCTCACCCTCCCATCCACTAGGACCCTCAGATCCTTTTCCCCTTTGCTGCCTTCCAACAGCTCAGTCCCCAGCCTATCCTGCTCCCTGGGGCTGTTCTTTCCCATTACAGCCCAGTAGCCCTCTGCTAAGGAAAGAGGTACCTGAGCTGCATCACTCTCAGAGCAGTGACAGCCACTCTTGGAAGCATGGAGAAAGGGACCAGAGTGAGAGGAGCTCTGACTCTGCTCCTGTGACCCTGTGCTGCCTCCCTGCCCTTTCTTTGATCTGTGCAAGATGCAGCCCACCTCTGGTCTCTGTTGCTGCTCTCCTGACTTGAAAGCACCTTGGGAGCAGAGGTGCACAGTCTGGCTGGTACCACCAGCCTCACAGCACACCTCTCTGTGTGCCACAGCCAAGGGTTTAGATGTTGGCTTGAAATCCAGGTCCCAGGGTTGGGCTGTTGAGCCTGCAGCTTCCATCCAGTTGAATTCAGGAAGCATCTTTGCCCCTGCCAGAACCCTGCTGTCTTTTCTTTCCTGTGTGTGTATCTTTACAGAAGCTTTGTCCTCTGTTTTTCTACTGTTGTCTCCTGGTGGAGCCTGCCAGATCCAAACAAGCTGAACCAATGATGCCACCAGCAGGGTATTAGAATTCCATTTATTTCTTTTCTTTCATTAAATAGAGCTGGAATCTGCTTAGGTTCTGCCTTAAAAACAAAAGTCAAAGCCACCCAGTGCTGGCAGTGGTGCTGGTGGGGAGTTGGAGTTTCTCATGAGCTGGCCAAGCTCAAGCCTTCCCCTTTCAGCCAGTGAAGTGCAATTAGATGCATCCAATTCTGGAGCCCCCATTACGAGAGGGCTGTGGAGATGCTGGAGTGTGTCCAGAGCAGGGCCAGGAGGATGCTGAGAGGGCTGCAGCAGCTCTGCTGTGAGCACAGACTGGAAGAGTTGGGGCTGTGCAGGCTGNCTGTGGAATGCAGTGCAGCCTGGCTCAGGCTTTATTTCAGGGCTCTTGGTTGCCTCTCTGCCTTCTGTTAGAGGAGGACACACCTCTGTGGTGTAGTCATGAGAGCCATCAGGGAGCAGGCAGTATCTGAGCCCTCTTAGCAGGTGATGTAGACTGCCTTAGTGCCCCAGTAACAGTGCAAATGCTGCAGGCCAAGGTTTGCTGCAGCACATTGTTTTATGGTAGTAAGTAATTCTTCATGATGAGGAGAGCTATGATGTGAGCTCCTTTTCCCACCTTGTTTGCTGTCCACACTAAGAGAGAAGCTAAAGCAGCATGCAGCTCACCACCCTCTCCTCTGACCTCTCATAAAGCAGTGGGAACAGGCATTGCAGCTCCATCTGGCCAGTAAATGGAGTGTGGGGGGGGGAAACCCAAACCCAACAAGCTTTACCTTTCTATTTTAAATCAGAGCAGAGCTTTGAACTGCTGCACATCAAGAGATTATGGCCCTTGAAACAGCAAAGCTGCACACATGCTGTGGAGCAGATGGCTGGAGATGAGCTTTCAGCCTTCCACTGTTCTTACTCCCTTTTACTCAAGTGTTTCATAGAGTCATAGGATGGGTTAGGTTGGGAGGGACCTCAAGGATCATCCAGTTCCAACCCCCCAGCATAGGCAGGGACACCTCCTGCTAGAACAGGTTGTTCAAGGTCTCATCCAACCTGGCCTTGAACACCTCTAGGGAGGTTGTGGAGCACAGAATCCTTCAGGAAGCTGCAGACAGCAATGAGCTCTGCCCTGAGCCTCCTCTGCTGCAGCCTGCACACCCCCAGCTCCCTCAGCCTCTCCTCACAGGGCTGTGCTCCAGGCCCCTCCCCAGCCTTGCTGCCCTTCTCTCAACACCTTCCAGCACCTCAAAATCTCTCTTGAATTCAGGAGCCCACAACTGGACACAGCACTCCAGGGCTGGCCTGAGCAGTGCTGAGCACAGGGGCAGAAGAACCTCCCTTGTCCTGCTGCCCACACTGCTCCTGAGCCAGCCCAGGATGCCGTTGGCTCTGCTGCCCACCTGGGCACTGCTGCCTCAGCTTCAGCCTACCTTGAATATCTCCAAGGTTGGAGCCCCCAGCACTTCCTTGGACAACCCCTTCCAGTGTTCCCCTGCCCTGCTTTTCAAACCAGGCACACTGTGTGTGTCTTACACCTCTGCTCATCCCCAGGGTCTCTTGCCAAGTCAGGATTGTTTATCCTAGTGCAGGTTTCCCCAATCCTTTTAGCCTGAGTCACGATGAAGTTTTCTGTAGGGGGATTAAAAAACACTAAATGAGATCTAGAAGTGTCTCATTTGCTCCTTGTTTCCTTACTGTCCTCTCCAACAGAAGTGTCACAGGTCTGGGTTTGCAGGAGATTATGTTCTGCCTTCCCCTCCCGGGTGTGTAGTTGCTTGAGCTGCCTGGTTGTGAGCTTGGCTTTTCTGCCTGCAGTGCTGAGAGCCCTGCAGACACAGGCTCTGCTGTAACCCCAGCCCCAGAGGATTCAGCACAAGTGTGCCATTTCCTCCTCTCAGCCCTCTGCTTCCATGTGGGCTTTCACACCTTGCAACTGGAAACGTTTGGGAGTTCCAGTGGGATAAATTCAGGCCCCTGGCAGGTAGCGCTGCTGGAGCAACAGGGAACTTAACTCTTTCCATTTCACCCTGCTGCTTCTAATCCATATGCTGAAGCTCAGGCAAGGTTGTTCCTTGGCAGGGTGAGGCTGGTGTTGGTGCAGAGAAGAGCAGCAAGGCTGGGGAAGGGTTTGGAGGGCAGCATACATGGAGTGGCTGAGGGAGATGGAGGTGTTTAGCCTGGAGAAGGAGAGGCTGAGGAGAGATTTTGTGGCTCTCTACAACCATCTGAAAGGAGGCTGCAGGGAGGCTGATGCTGGTCTCTTATCCCAAGTAATCAGCAATAGAAGTGGGTTGTGACAGGGCAGGTTTAGGTTGACCATGAGGAAAAACTTCTTTAGTGAGAGAGTGATTGGCATTGGAATGGGCTGCCCAGGGAGGTGGTGGAGTGGCTGTGCCTGGAGGTGTTGAAGCCAAGCCTGGCTGGGGCACTTAGTGCCATGGTCTGGTTGCTTGGCCAGGGCTGGGTGCTAGGTTGGGCTGGCTGAGCTTGGAGCTCTCTTCCAACCTGCTTGGTTCTATTCTAAGCGGTCAGGGGTTGGAACAGGCTACTCAGGGAGGTGGTGGAATCACCATCCCTGGAGATCAGAGAATCACAGACACATCCAGGTTGGCAAAGCTCCTCAGGATCACCAAGTCCAACCTACACCAAATGACTCATGTGATGTGCTGGGGAGATGGTGTAGCTGTGTCAGGGCTTCATCAAAGCACAGTGGCCCAAGTAACCCCCTGGGCACCTCTCCAAGAGCCTGCTGGGAATTGTGTCTGGTACTTTCCAAGGACCTGCAGGAAAACAAACCTTAGGAAGTGCCTTGAGAGCCTGGGGGATGTTTGCTGAGCTACTGAGCATCAGTAGGTTATGGAAGCTGGAGGGGGTCTGTGAGTCTGTGACCTCCTGCAAAAGATCATCACATTGCCCTTGGTGCTGTAAGCAGCTCAGCAGTGATGTAACTGATACCTTGCTTAGATGATGTCCCATGTCTTTTGCTCTCTTCTCTTGTCACAGAGACACCCAGGCTGGCAAAGCCCCTCAGGATCACCAAGTCCAACCTAGAACCCTACTCTACAACATCCACCTTAAACCATAGCCCCAAGCACCACATCCAAATCACTCTTAAACACAGCCAGGGTAGGTGACTCCACCACCAACCTGGGCAACTCATTCCAGTCCCTGACCACTCTCTCAGTGAAAAACTTCTTCCTGATGTCCACTCTAAACGTCCCCAGGCTCAGCTTGAGGCCATTCCCCTTTGTTCTGTCTCCAGTTCCCTGTGAGCAGAGCCCAGCAGCAGCCTCTCCACAAGGTCCCTTCAGGTAGTTGTAGACAGCAATGAGGTCTGCCCTCAGCCTCGTCTTCCTCACACTAAAGATGTTCCAAACCATGTCCTGAAGTTCCACACCTACAGCTTCTTGTGGAGCTTCAGGAGGTGTTTTGGTGGCCATGGTAGCTGGGTTATGGTCAGAGTGGTCTTAAAGGTCTTTCCCAGGCTTCAGTGGTTGTGTGACTCTGTAGAGCTGAGCATCCTGACAGCTGCCTGCTGGCTGCATGTGCACACTCAGTGCTCCTCAGGGATGAGCCTGGTTAACACCAGCACTGCTGTCAGCAGGGAGCTCTCCGGAAGACACTCACACCAGAGCCCAGGTGTCTCCAACCCCCCTCCCCCCCACACACCAGGATCTGCAAGGCCATGAGAAACCCAGCGGCTGAGTCGCATCCCTGAGCTGGGAGGTGACAATGGGAGCATGATTCAGCCCTTGGCAAGTGGTTTGCCATAGATGATCAGTGTCTGTCCATGGGAACTGGAGCACTGCCTGGGGAGGGGAGGCTGAGGGACTTGTCCAATAGATGGAGGGAGGCTCTGCTCTGCCCTGGGGAGACCTCATCTGGAGTGCTGCCTTCAGTTTGGGGCTCCCCAGTTGCAGAGGGACAGGGATCTGCTGGAGAGAGGCCAGTGGACAGCTATGAGGATGATGAGGGGACTGCAGCACTGCCCGATGAGGAAAGACTGAGGGACTTGGGGCTGGAGAAGAGAAGTCTGAGAGGGGATTTAATCAATGTCTATAAACCTCTGAGGGCTGGGGGTCAGGAGGGGGGACAGGCTCTGCTCACTGCTCCCTGGGGTAGGACAAGCAGCAATGGATGGAAGCTGCAGCACAGGAGGTTCCAGCTCAACACAAGGGCAACTTATTGGCTGTAAGGGTCCTGCCATCCTAACATATTTGGTTTGTAGCTGTTGCTCCTTGTCTTATTGCTGCTTGACCCCCACCCCTCAGGTATTTGTACACATGGATAAGGTCTCCTCTCATTGTTCTCTTCTCCAGACTAAAGGAGGTGTCCTAGGGAAGAGCAGGACAGAGCACAGGAAAGCAGCAATGCTGACTTAGCTTGTGGTCACTTCTCTACCATCAAGGTTTCTCTCAAGATGCTTTCCAAAGGCCAAGGGCTTTACATCAGAACATCTGTACCAAGAAGTGTAGATTTGTTAGCAAGGAAAACTTCCTAGTTCAGATTAAATCTGCACCAAAAGAGGTTCCAGCTCAACACAAGGGGCAACTTCTTGACTGGAAGGGTCCCAGAGCACTGGTACAGGCTGCCCAGAGAGGTTGTGGAGTCTCCTTCTGTGGAGCCTTTCAGGGCCTGTCTGGATGTGTTCCTGTGTGCCCTGAGCTAGACTGTATGGTCCTGCTCTGGCAGGAGGGTGGGACTGGATGATCCTTGAGGTCCCTTCCAACCTAACCCTAGAATGGTTTTGCATTGTTATATAGAATGTTGCTTTATAATAATAAAGGTTGTTTTTGTAATAACAAGTGATTTTTATAGTAATAAGTAAACAACCCCAAGCAGCACTACAGGCTGAGAGGGAGCTGGGGGTGCTGGGAGAGAGGAGCTGAAGAGGAGGCAGCAGTGCCCAGGTGGGCAGCAGAGCCAATGGCATCCTGGGCTGGCTCAGGAGCAGTGTGGGCAGCAGGACAAGGGAGGTTCTTCTGCCCCTGTGCTCAGCACTGCTCAGGCCACCCCTGGAGTGCTGTGTCCAGTTGTGGGCTCCTGAATTGAAGAGGCACTTGACCCCCACCCCTCAGGTACTTGTACACATTGATCAGATCCCCTCTCAGCCTTCTCTTCTCTGGACTAGACAGCAACCTCGTTCAGACGAGCTCAGTAGCAAGCACCTCCTAGTAGAAGCTCTCAGCGTCAAAAGGGAAGGTTGGCAGCATGAAGGGTGGGGATGCCCCTCCCCAGCCTTGCTGCCCTTCCCTGGACACCTTCCAGCACCTCAACATCTCTCCTGAATGGAGGAGCCCAGAAGTGGACACAGCACTCCGGGTGTGGCCTGAGCAGTGCTGAGCACAGCTGCTGCCGGTTTCCTTGCGCGGAGCTGATCTCCTGCTCTCAGCCGCTTAGCTTGCGCATTCCTTGATGTGCAGACTGCCTGCGTGGCTCCTGCGGCACAGCCTGACCCTGACTGCCTTTAGCACAAGAAACTGGGGGAGGAGAGAGAGGCTCCAATTAGGGTAATGTTTGCTTTCAGATTACATGTGGCTATAGAGTAGGACGGAGATAGCCCTAAGCTCCTCGCCGGGCTCCAAAACAAAAGTAGGTCATGGAGATGCTCAGGATGGGACTTCCTAATCTTCTGTTCAGTGGCTTTAAAGATAATTCTTTCTCTTCCCCCCCCTCTGATTCTTGAGCAGATGCCCTGATGATCTAAAAAGGGGGGGTGGGTTGAGTCCTAATGCTCAGTTTGCAACCTTCACATTTCACCTCCTGCCTTGGTGGTCCAGCGGGGGTGGCCTCAGCATCAATTCCGAGCGCACTTTCATCTTCTTTGTCCTAGACTGCAGAGTCTGGAAGGTATAAATTAGGCACATTTGAGTATTCCACTAATGTGCTTCAACTATTTTAAGCAGAAATTCCACTGATTACTCTCCTGTTAAGCAGAAGGGAGCTTGGATGTGCTTTTGTTTTTGTTTACTCTTAGTTTTCCTTTACGGTGCAAGCTTCTCCCCCTCAAATTCTTCTCCTGTTTCTCTTTGCTGTATCCTGTTGTAATATTCCCTCTGGAAGGTCTTTCAGAGAGTGTTTTGTTTTGTTTTCTTTTTTAACAAAGTCTTAAGAACTTCCTTCCTGGCATTTGCATTCTCTCTTCAGATGTCAGAATCCAAAGATAATGGTCCCTTGCTTGTGTTTTGGGAAGGGAGGGGTATGCAAGGGAGTTTGCCGTCCCCATGCACTCAGCCAGTGAAGGTCCTCTGTGTGCAGTGTGAGTGACTTAGTGTGTCCCAACAGTAGATCACTGTTAGCCAGGCCAAGGAGGAGACATTGAAATTCAATGGCAGCATTTGTCAGTATTTGCTGATCCATTTCCCTCCCCAGCCCGCACAAAGCAAACAGATCTGCCGAGAAACTTTGTGACCCTGGCACAGATCTACATGCAAATGGGCAGTTTTATCCTCGGGGCATGAATATAGACTTGTTCTGTCAGCAGCAGGGGTACGTGTCAGGGATGCTCTGAGCACCTCCTTCAGCCTCAGACAGATCACAGAATCTCAGGACCTTAGAAGTTGGAAGGGACCCCCAGAGGTCATCCAGCCCAACCCCCCTATCAAGGCAGCATCACACAGGGTAGTTCATAGAATCATAGAGTCAGACAGGTTGGAAGAGAGCTCCAAGCTCAGCCAGCCCAACCTAGCACCCAGCCCTGGCCAAGCAACCAGACCATGGCACTAAGTGCCCCAGCCAGGCTTGGCTTCAACACCTCCAGGCACGGCCACTCCACCACCTCCCTGGGCAGCCCATTCCAATGCCAATCACTCTCTCTGCCAACAACTTCCTCCTCACATCCAGCCTAGACCTTCCCTGGCACAACTTGAGACTGTGTCCCCTTCTTCTGTTGCTGGCTGCCTGGCAGCAGAGCCCAACCCCAGCTGGCTACAGCCTCCCTTCAGGGAGCTGCAGACAGCAACAGCAACGTAGAGCATGGATGTGTCAGCATTGCACCTGTGCAGCCTTTGGTCCTGCCAACATATCGTAAAGAGAAAGAGTTTGGTGGATTTGTTGTCCCAGGCCTGGAATGTTTCAGCATTTCTGGTGAGAGGCCTCGAGCACAGCCCTATNAGAGAGTCATTGGACACTGGAATGGGCTGCCCAGGGAGGTGGTGGAGTCGCCGTCCCTGGAGCTGTGCAAGGCAGGATTGGACGTGGCACTTGGTGCCATGGTCTGGCCTTGAGCTCTGTGCTAACGGCTTGGACTTGATGATCTGTGAGGTCTCTTCCAGCCTTGGTGATACTGTGAGACTGTGAGCATATTTGGTCTAGAACAGCATGATGTTGTTGTGCCAATGGTGCCAAAGGAGATGCATGCAGCAGGGCTGTGGTCAAAATGCCTTTAAAGAAAGCTTCTGCTTCATATGTCTTGGCCAAAGCTTTGCTTTTACCTTCCTGGCAGTTAAAGATCACAGGATCACAGCATGTCCGGGGTTGGAAGAGCCCCAGATCATTGAGTCCAACCCCCAAGATGTTCAAGGGAGACTTCCCAGGTATAATTACGGAAGGGCAAGCACATAAAATAGTTCACTGGAGACTTCAGCAAGCAGTGAAAGCTGAGTTTATGGGTTTGCAATGTCAAACAAGGCTTATCTTCCTTACTGTGCTGAAGGGCTGGCTGTGGTTTTGCTGCAGGACATAATGTACTTGAAAGGGGGGGGGAGTGTGCTGAGAGACTGACCCAGTAACAGGAGATCTGCAAGGCAGATAAATGCAACTTCCTTCATTTCTTTTAACCAGCTCCAAAGGTGTTCATAGAATCAAGGAGCTTGGAAGAGAGCTCCAAGCTCAGCCAGCCCAACCTAGCACCCAGCCCTGGCCAAGCAACCAGACCATGGCACTAAGTGCCCCAGCCAGGCTTGGCTTCAACACCTCCCTGGGCAGCCCATTCCAATGCCAATCACTCTCTCTGCCAACAACTTCCTCCTCACATCCAGCCTAGACCTGCCCTGCCACAGCTTCAGGCTGTGTCCCTGTCTTCTGGTGCTGGCTGCCTGGCAGCAGAGCCCAACCCCAGCTGGCTACAGCCTCCCTGCAGGGAGCTGCAGACAGCAATGAGCTCTGCCCTCAGCCTCCTCTTCTGCAGGCTGCACACCCCCAGCTCCCTCAGCCTCTCCTCACCAGCTTTGTGTTGCCACTTCTGAGGCCTCTCCTGGTACACTGCATGAAAAAGAAAAGAAGGGTTTCTCAAGTAGCTCTCATTTGAAATGGTACTTGAGAACTCACATCATGGACTGCAGGTGAAATAATTCCTCCTAACAGTAACAATGAGAAAGGTTTGTTTGATTTTTTTATTAGAAGCTGTTCAAACTTTGTTGAACTTTATGACCATGTAGGAATTCTAGAGCCAGTTACGGATCTGTGCACATTTAAAGAGTCGCAGAAGGGTCTGGGTTGGAAGGGAACTCCAAAGGTCATCCAGTCCAACCCTCTGTGCAGTCAGCAGGGGCATCCTCAAGTAGATGGCAGGCTCACAGGGTGTCAGGGGATGGAAGGGACTCAAAGAGCTCATCCAGTCCAATCCTTCTGCCAGAGCAGGGCCATCCAATCTAGCTCAGGGCACACAGGAACACATCCAGACAGGCCTGGAAAGGCTCCAGAGAAGGAGACTCCACAACCTCTCTGGGCAGCCTGTGCCAGGGCTCTGGGACCCTTCCAGTCAAGAAGTTCCCCTTGTGTTGAGCTGCAACCTCCTGTGCTGCAGCTTCCATCCATTGCTGCTTGTCCTATCCCAGGAAGCAGTGAGCAGAGCCTGTCCCCCCCTCCTGACCCCCAGCCCTCAGAGATTTATAGACATTGATTAAATCCCCTCTCAGTCTTCTCTTCTCCAGACTAAGCAGCCTCAGGTCCCTCAGCCTCTCCTCACCAGGCAGTGCTGCAGTCCCCTCATCATCCTCATAGCCCTCCCTTGGACTCTCTCCAGCAGATCCCTGTCCCTCTACAACTGGGGAGTCCCAAACTGAATGTAGTACTCCAGATGAGGTCTCACTAGGGCAGAGTAGAGGGGAAGGAGAACCTCCCTTGCTCTGCTGGACACACTCTGCTCAATGCTCCCCAGGATACCATTGTCCCTCTTGGCCCCCAGGGCACATTGCTGTGCCATGGATGTTCTCCCCCAGCACTCCCAGGTCCCTCTCCACAGAGCTGCTCTCCAGCAGTCACCTCCCAGCCTGTACTGCTGCAGTTTATTGTCCCTCCCCAGGTGCAGGACTCTGCACTTGTCCTTGTTGAACCTCATTTGGTTCCTCTGTGCCCAGCTCTCAGTCTGCCCAAGTGTCGCTTGCCCAGAGCCCTGCTGAGCTTCTCCTTGGATATCTCCAGGGATGGGGCCTCAGCTGCTTCTCTGTGCAGCCTGTTCCAGTGTCCCACTCCCCTCTTGTCACAGGCTGTATGTAGTGACAGATCCACTCAGTAGCTAGAGCTGAACTCTCAAGTGTGGAGAGCAAATACAGTTAAACACACAGATCCATCGGCACCGAAGCCAAGGGATCTTGCCTTGCTGTAGGCTCTGTGAGCTCTAAGGGGAGGTTTTCCTGTTGTCTGGCCATGTGAGGCTGCTTTCCCATGCTAGCAGTGGCAGCTCTGTGTTTGGGAGCTTCTCAGTGAGACTTTTCTCCCAGTGGAAAACGCTGTCAGTCTTCTCTCTCCCTCTGACAGCCTACCTGCTTTCACCACCCTTGTTCAACTGGTGTTGAAAGTCCTTCTCATCTGCTGGAATTGGTTGACATTGTTCCTGGCATCCAAAAGCCACTCTGGGGTTCTGGGAGACTGGCAGGTACACAAGCACAGTTATTTGAGCTGCTGGAGGCTGAAAATGTGGTTTCTGTCTTACAGAATGAGGGCAGAAGCCCATGAAAGGCTCTGGGCAAGGTCAGCAAATCAACTGCTCTTCTGTCAACGGCTTTCAGGCACTTGGCTTTGTAAGTAGAACACTTTAGGTTAAAGCAGCACTTTAATCTTTTGGCCTTTGGGTCACAACAACCCCAAGCAGGGCTGCAGGCTTGGGGCAGTGTGGCTAGAGAGCTGCCTGGCAGAAGGGGATCTGGGGGTTGTTGTAGACAGGAGCAGAATGGGAGCCAGCAGTGTGCCCTGGCAGCTGCATGGGTGCCAGCAGTGTGCCCTGGCAGCCAAGAAATCCAATGGCACCCTGGCTTGGCTTAAAAGTGCTGTGGTAAGCAGGAAATCCAGTGGCACCCTGGCTTGGGTTAAAAATGCTGTGGCCAGCAGGAGCAGTACCTGGTACCAGTGTGGTGACCAAGCTCACCCAGCATGTTTGTAGAGACTGGCACAGCCCCTGCCTGTTCCCAGAATGGCTCTGCAGAGCTATGTGGTTTGCTTTGAACAGAAACAAAGCTGCCCTGAGGAGGTAGCTGTCAGACACGTGCAGATGGTGATGCATTTCTTCCTCCTGTGAAGCATATCTGTGTTTCTTCAGAGAGCCTCCATCAGCAGCTCAGGCCAGTGCTGAGTGCTGTGACTGTAAGGTAGTGCAAATGCCACATCAGCTCCTTGCTAAGCCATGCCCTTGTGACCTGAGTGGAGGACTTGCACTGGTACTAAAAGTTCCATTTGCTGACTTGTGCTGGAAAGCCACCTGCAAACCCAGGCTGCTCTGATGCAGAAGGAATGATGCTGAAAGGCATTAAGTAGTGCTGCAGGTCCAGCATCTCAGCCAGCCTGTGTCAGCATCCCAGGGGTCAGCTCACAGTGTCTCTGTTGGGTTTGGGCTGACTGTCATGGAAGTGAAACCTTGTGAGAGTTAAGTGATGGAGAGGTTGAAGAGGTGTGGTGGGTGGGTAACAATCTTAGCTCCTAGGAACTGCCACAACTGTGAAGTTAGAAGATGCTGAAGAGGAGTTGAAGTAAATATGGTTCAAATTTGCCCCGCCAGGAGCAAGCTAAGTCAATGTGGTGAAGAATCCAAAGGGAAATGCATTGGGAAATGCTTCTGTGCTGGAGCTGGGGCTCTGGGTAACAAGGAGGGACTGGAACTCCTCAATAATCAAGGCAAATTCAGCTTCATTGTCTGATCAGGTTTCAGTGCTAGAGGCACCAGCCTGTCAGAGCACTGTACAAGCTGTTTAAGCAGGCTGAGGGAGATAAAAGAAGTTGAGTGAGAGGAATGACTTTGTGCATGACCCAGACACTGACTTACAACTGGGAAGTGCAGGATCTTAAGAACCTCAGGGTAATATGTTGATTACCAAAGCCCAGAAGCAAGCAGGAGTGGGCAGGGGAGCGATATTATAAGCTGAATGTGATGACAGAATGAGCTACTGCTGCGTGTGAGAAGAGAACTGTGTCATGCTGGGGAGCTTTATATTGAAGGCTTGTTGAAGATGGTGTGTAGGTACCTGTGAGGCATCACTAAGCCAAGCATTGCATACTGGGTGATAGCTCTGCTAGCAAACCTGGCCTGGAAGAGCACAACCCCTGTGAGGAGAGGCTGAGGGAGCTGGGGGTGTGCAGCCTGCAGAAGAGGAGGCTCAGGGCAGAGCTCATTGCTGTCTGCAGCTCCCTGCAGGGAGGCTGTAGCCAGGTGGGGTTGGGCTCTGCTGCCAGGCAGCCAGCACCAGAAGAAGGGGACACAGCCTGAAGCTGTGGCAGGGCAGGTCTAGGCTGGATGTGAGGAGGAAGTTGTTGGCAGAGAGAGTGATTGGCATTGGAATGGGCTGCCCAGGGAGGTGGTGGAGTGGCCGTGCCTGGAGGTGTTGAAGCCAAGCCTGGCTGGGGCACTTAGTGCCATGGTCTGGTTGCTTGGCCAGGGCTGGGTGCTAGGTTGGGCTGGCTGAGCTTGGAGCTCTCTTCCAAGCTCCATGATTCTGTGAACTCTACTTTCAGGCAGTCTGGTAATAGATGAAAATGAATTTATCCACCAGGCTGGGCATTAGGAGCTGACTGAAAAGAAAGACCTTTAAGATCATCCAGTCCAACCATAACTGTGTGCACTCCTGGAGCCTCCAACACAAGCAGGGCATGGAACTGTTGGAGCCAGTCCAGAAGAGGCCACCAAGATGCTGAGAGGGCTGCAGCAGCTCTGCTCTGAGGACAGGCTGAGAGAGTTTGGGCTGTGCAGCCTGGAGAAGAGAAGGCTTGGAGGGGACCCTGGAGTGGCCTTCCAGGATCTGAAGGGGGCTCCAGGAAGGCTGGGGAGGGACAGCCAGGAAATGCATAACACGAATTGATGATGGCATCCTGGAGCAATGACATCAAATTAGCAGTAAGTTCTCCATGTGCTCTTGCAAGTAGGAGCAGTTCATTCCCAGGGCAATTTCCCAAAGTGACCAGTGAACCCCCCACCTTTAACCCCCCACCTTTAACCCCCCACCTTTAACCCCCCACCTTTAACCCCCCACCCTTTCCCCATCCTTTGGTTGTTCAGACCTGGCTGGGACACACTTCTAGAAAGATTGAAGTGGTGGAGCCACTGCCCTTGGATGTGCTTAAGGGTGGTTTGGATGTGGTGCTTAGGGAGATGGCTTAAGGTGAATCTTGTAGAGTAGGCTTCTAGGTTGGACTTGGTGACCCTGAGGGGCTTTGCCAGCCTGTGTGTTTCTGGGGTTCTGTGTTTTCTGAGAGCTCTAAATCCAGGCAATGAGGTCTGTAACGGGCAGAGAGCTGGGGACAGGCAAGAGGAGGGAGCCAGGCTCTGCTGGGTGATGCTCAGGGACAGCACAAGGGGCACTGGGGGGCAGCTGAGGCAGAGGAAGCTTCATGTAAACATCAGGAGGATTTTTTTTCCCTGTGAGGGTGCCAGAGCACTGGCACAGGCTGCCCAGGGGGGCTGTGGAGTCTCCCTCTCTGGAGATATTCAAACCCTGCCTGCCTGTGTTCCTGTGTGATCTGCTGTAGGTGATGCTGCTCTTGCAGGAGGGTTGGACTGGCTGAGCTTTGGAGGTCCCTTCCAGCCCCTGACATGTGGTGATTCTGTGACATGGCAGCAAGATGACCTCCTCTCTCCTGTAACTTTGGCTGTTCTGGACTGCAGGGAGGATACAAACCTGGCTGTCAGAGTTAGCTGAGGGATGGGCTGTGCACACTGTGTCTGCACATGCTTTTAGTGCAGACATTTTCCTCCACCTTCAACCATTCCCTTTGCTGTCTGTTGCAAAGTAGGGGAGAGTTGGTGAAGGTGCTCCTTAGGACAGGTAATTAGGAACAGGTCACTTAATTTCTGTGCCTCGTTTTGCCCACTTCTAGAGAGTGAACTCAGCTATCCTCCATCCTTCCCTTCATCCTGGAGGCACCTCTGGGAGGTGTTATGCAAAGATATTCTTCCAGAAAGGACCTGAGTGAGCTCAAAAACTGAGGTACGGCACAGGGCTGATGTTTCTGAGGGATCAGGCAGCTTCTGTCTCAGGCAGCTTCTGTCTCAGGCAGCTTCTGTCTCAGGCAGCTTCTGTCTCAGGCAGCTTCTGTCTCAGGCAGCTTCTGTCTCAGGCAGCTTCTGTCTCAGGCAGCTTCTGTCTCAGGCAGCTTCTGTCTCAGGCAGCTTCTGTCTCAGGCGGCATTTGCATCAGCTTGGTCAGCAATCCAGCCCTACTGTGAACCTTATCAAGACAAATACAATCGTCCTGGGATTGGTTATGTAATGAGCTTGCTCTGCAATTTAACTAATGAGTGTGCTGAGAGCCCAGATTAATCTTTTAACTTGACTGATTTCTCCCAAGAGAAAGCAGATAGAGCCCTGGCGATGTGTAACGTTGTCCTCTCCCAACAGCCAAGGTGACTTGGCCACTTGAATGCTTGTTTTGCTTCCATACCTGGAGCTCAGCTCTTTCTGGAGGAGGTGGAAGGACCCCAGGCCTCTCTTGAGATAGCACAGCTGGGGCTGTGAGCTTTCCCTCTTTCCTGGCAGATGCCATGTGAGCTCTTGGGTTGGGTGATCTGGGTGGATGTTAGGAAGAAGTTGTTCAGCAGGAGGGTGGTGAGAACCTGGGAGGGGTTGCCCAGGGAGGTGGTGGAAGCCTCATTCATGAAGGTGTTTAAGGCCAGGATGGATGAGGCTCAGGCCAGCCTGATCTGGTGTGAGGTGTCCCTTGCCCATGGCAGGGGGGTTAGAACCTGCATCCAGCTCTGGAGCCCCTGGGACAAGAGGGCTGTGGAGATGCTGGAGTGTGTCCAGAGCAGGGCCAGGAGGATGCTGAGAGGGCTGCAGCAGCTCTGCTGTGAGCACAGACTGAAAGAGTTGGGGCTGTGCAGGCTGGAGCAGAGGAGGCTCCCAGGTGACCTTCTTGTGGCCTTCCAGGATCTGAAGGGGGCTACAAAAAAGCTGGGGAGGGACTTTTGAGGGTGTCAGGGAGTGCCAGGAGTGGGGGGAATGGAGCAAAGCTGGAGGTGGGGAGAGTGAGACTGGAGGTGAGGAGGAAGTTGTTGAGCATGAGAGTGGTGAGAGGCTGGAATGGGCACTGGAGGTTCCAGCTCAACACAAGGGGGATCTTCTTGACTGGAAGGGTTCCAGGCTGCCCAGAGAGGTTGTGGAGTCTCCTTCTCTGGAGCCTTTCCAGGCCTGTCTGGATGCATTCCTGTGTGACCCCAGCTAGATTGTATGGTCCTGCTCTGGCAGTGGGGTTGGACTGAATGAGCTCTTCCAACCTCTAACATCCTGTGAGCTTGTGATCTGCTTTGCTCTGCTTCAGCTCCATGGACCTCCACAGAGGGGAGCCTGTGTGTTTGCAGGACAGAGTGATGTCCCAGATGGCATCCATTACAATATTATCATCTAGCATTTGATCATTAACATTCCCCATCATGTGTCTTGACTAATCCTCCACCTTAGCTCACACAGCATGTACTGCCAGGGCTTGCAAGAGATGCTGGAAGCATTTAGCTGGAGGAAATACATGAGTAAGACTAAGACAATAGAATTTAGGACGTGTTGTCCTCCTGGAAATCATTTCAGCAGTAGTGCTGTATGGAGCCATATGCAAAGTCTGCCCTCAGACTGTGATTTGCAGTTGAGACAAACCCTACCCAGCTGCTTTAAAATGAAACAGAGCTGAATAAGTGACTCTTTCTTTCCCCCCCCCCCTCCCTTCCAGTGTATGAAGCTGTTTTACACAAGAAGTTTATCATAGAATGGTTTAGGTTGGAAGGGACCTCAAAGATCAGCCAGTTCCAACCCCCCCAGTATAAGCAGGGACACCTCCCACTAGAACAGGTTGCTCAAGGCCTCATCCAACCTTGCCTTGAACACCTCCAGGGAGGTTGTGGAGCACAGAATCACCCAATGTGATNGACAGCCTTCACAGCAGCTGGATCTATGAGATGCTGCTGTCACTTCAATGCAAAGGAATGAACTGTAACAGGGCAGTGCTCTCCCTTGCTGAACCAAATCTGCCAGAGCCTTTGGCCAGCTGCAGGTGAAGGAGAGGATCTGTAGATAATGCAGCACACAGGCTGCAGCTCACAGGAGATGCTTCTGTGTTACTCCAACCCAGGCAGGTTCAGCACAGGATCAGCCAGCAGCCAGGTACAGCTCAGCAGCTGCTTGGTTCAGAGCCAATAAATAAGTCACCTCCTGGGGAAATAATTTGTCTGATATGTTTAAGTAATTATTAATGCCATAGTCCAGAGAGTAGTGTTTGGACAGGAATGAGTGCCCAGGAGGGCTCTTTGGGTGAGCAGGACAGTGGAGAGCCTTTCTTCTGAGCAGAGAGACAGTAGAGGAACCAGAGGAAGTTCAACAAGGACAAGCAGAATCCTGCATCTGGGAAGGAACAATAAACTCCACCAATACAGGCTGGGAGGTGATCTGCTGGAGAGCAGCCCTGTGGTGAGGGACCTGGGGGTCCTGGTGGAGAACATCCATGGCACAGCAATGTGCCCTGGTGGCCAAGAAGGCCAATGGGATCCTGGGGTGTATTAGGAGGAGTGTGTCCAGCAGATCAAGGGAGGTTCTCCTCCCCTCTACTCTGCCCTGCTGAGACCTCATCTTGAATGCTGTGTTCAGTTTTGGNGCAATGGATGGAAGCTGCAGCAGAAGAGGTTCTGCCTCAACACAAGGGCAACTTCTTGACTGGAAGGGTCCCAGAGCCCTGGCACAGGCTGCCCAGAGAGGTTGTGGAGTCTCCTTCTCTGGAGCCTTTCCAGGCCTGTCTGGATGTGTTCCTGTGTGCCCTGAGCTAGACTGTGTGGTCCTGCTCTGGCAGGGGGTTGGACTGGATGATCTCCTTGGGTCCCTTCCAACCCCTGACATCTGTGAGCCTGTGTGAGTGCCCAGGAGGGCTCTTTGGGAGAGCAGGACAGTGGAGAGCCTTTCTTCTGAGCAGAAAGGTAGGGAGCTTGAGTGGGAAGGAGAACTGGAGAACAGAAAGCCTGGCTGGGGCACTTAGTGCCATGGTCTGGTTGCTTGGCCAGGGCTGGGTGCTAGGTTGGGCTGGCTGAGCTTGGAGCTCTCTTCCAACCTGGTTGGCTGTCTGGTTCTATGCCAGGAGATGGGAAAGGCCCTTTTAGCAACCCAGCAAGGTCAGCATGAGAAGAACCGAGCCGGAGCTGGCCCTCAGTCTGGGAACTCAGCAAAGCCTCCTGCGGTGGGAGTGGGTGAGAACTTGGCTAGCTCCTCAAGTGGAAATGAGCTCTGTAGCTGAGTGTCTGATGTGCTCACCTGTGCCAGCAGGGCTCTGGGCTGTCCGATCCAGGGCACCCAGGCTCAGAGAGGCCTCCCATGTGAGGAAGGATTTAAAGGCAGGCTGGGCTGCGCGGGGAGGTGTTTGCTGATGTTTAAGCTTCTGTAGCTTAAGCATGTTTTTGAGAGGACATTGCATATGCAGGGGGCAGTTTTGCAGAGGGCTGACGCATGAGGCTTGCACATCTCTGGCCTTGTGACTGTCCTGGACATCTGGTCCCAAGCAGACTGTGTCTCTGTGCCATGAACAAGGGGGAAGAGCAGCAGCGCTTGGGTGCTGCGCGGTGCCCCGGCTCTAGCGCGGCGCCGCTGGCACACGCCTGGGTTTTAGCCAACAGGGCAGCAGGCACTGGCAGGCTGTTTCAGCAAGGACCCAGCCCAGGTTTCCCTCAGCAGCTCAAGCAGAGGTGCTGTGCTGTCAGGATAGGAGAGGCAAGTTGGAATGAGCTGCCCAGAGAGGTAGTGGAGTGGCCGTGCCTGGAGGTGTTCAAGAAAGGCCTGGATGAGGCTCTGAGTGCCATGGTCTGGTTGCTTGGGCAGGGCTGGGTGCTAGGTTGGGCTGGCTGAGCTTGGAGCTCTCTTCCAACCTGCTTGGGTCTATGGTTCTATCCAACAGGCTGTAAGGGATGGGACTGTCATACTGGCTAGTAGGACTTGGAATCACAGAATCAGTCAGGGTTGGAAGGGACCACAAGGAGCAGCCAGTTCCAACCCCCCTGCCATGCCCAGGGACACCCTACCCTAGAGCAGGCTGCACACAGCCTCAGCCAGCCTGGCCTGAAACACCTCCAGCCATGGGGCCTCAACCACCTCCCTGGGCAACCCATTCCAGCCTCTCACCACTCTCATGCTCAACAACTTCCTCCTCACCTCCAGCCTCACTCTCCCCACCTCCAGCTTTGCTCCATTCCCCCTACTCCTGCCACTCCCTCACAGCCTCAAAAGTCCCTCCCCAGCTTTTTTGTAGCCCCCTTCACATTGTGGCCTTGGAAGGCCTGTGGCCTTTGAAGCCAAGCCTGGCTGGGGCACTTAGTGCCATGGTCTGGTTGATTGGCCAGGGCTGGGTGCTAGGTTGGGCTGGCTGAGCTTGGAGCTCTCTTCCGACCTGCTTGATTCTATGAAGTGCCCCAGCCAGGCTTGGCTTCAACACCTCCAGGCACGGCCACTCCACCACCTCCCTGGGCAGCCCATTCCAATGCCAATCACTCTCTCTGCCAACAACTTCCTCCTAACATCCAGCCCAGACCTGCCCTGCCACAGCTTCAGGCTGTGTCCCCTTCTTCTGTTGCTGGCTGCCTGGCAGCAGAGCCCAACCCCACCTGGCTACAGCCTCCCTCCAGGTAGTTTGCTGCCTAAGCGGGGGGTTTGGGCAGGTTTTTTTGCCCTCCAGGCACAGAAAACTGGCAGAGCTTCTATTTTGAAGGTGGCAAATGTCCCTCACATGGTTCCAGTCTTCACCACCAAATTCCTGAGCGGAGGAGCAAGGTGAAGCTCCAACTTCCAAAGCATGGACTCAGAGCTTCCTTTTTTTTCTTTTCCAAGGGGAAAATCCAACATGAACCTTCCATGCAGAAGCAGTTTTTTCAGATGCTCTGCTTGACTTCATTACATTCGAACCCTGTTGATTGCAAGGCTGAGAAGAAGAAAAGAAATGCGAGGAAGAGCCAAACCCAAAATGAACTTTGGTATAAGCCGGAAAGAAGAGGAAAAGCTTCAGATTCCACCCAGCAGCCTGTGCAGGCTTATCTGCCCGCGGGAGAAATGACCAGGAGGGTGTGGTTTTCTAACCCTTCAATTGCCCAGGTTTATGCAATCCAGCTCTTCTTTGTACCTTCTGCCATGGCAGAGGCTTGCCCATCTGCCAGCCGCTCTCTGCCCGCGGAGCTGGGCTGAAGGCTGAGCGCGGTGCCCCCCGCGCCCGCAGGACTCCCCCAGCAGTGGATGAGACACCCAGCAGAGGCAGACACGTGAGTTTCACAGGCTTGGATTGGGCTTTGTGCTCTTCCCACTTCTACCCTTGGGTTGGGTGTGAGCTTTGCAGGGGAGGAAGGGTGGAAGGAGCCAACTAACCCAGCTCCAGTTGGCAGCGGGAGGCGGTGGGTCCCCATCTCAGGCTGCACGTTCGGCGGTGCCGCGCAGCAGGGCAGCAGTAAACGTTTGCTGTGCCTGCTGTTAGTGTTGCATTCCCTCCACAATCTGATGCAGGGATTATTTTCGTGGTCTGAGAGAGGAGGTAACATCCAATGTACCTGTAGGTCACTGTGTTTCTTGGTAGCTGGGGTTAGAGTACTGCTCAGGCAGATGCTGCACTGCCCAGATGCAGCAGTGCCGTGAGCCAGGGTTCATTCTCTTCTTTCTTAGCTAGATGTGGTTGGGTTTCTGCCTTCCTTTTGCTGGGAAGATCTGCTGCCTGGACAAAGAATGTTAAGACCAAACTGATTCTCTGTGGAGAGGTGCCATTTGTACTGCAGCTGCTTTTAGCCCAGCGCTCCTTTGTTGCTGTTTGTCTTTTTAATCCCCTGGAAAACCATTTTTTCCCCTCCCCCCAGGTTAAAACCTACAGACTCTTGCTTGCTGCAGACAGAGGAGATAAATTGAGGCTACATTCATCCTTACTGTGTCTGGGAGCTTTGAGTTTTATGCATGTAGGTGCAGTCGAGGTGAGGAGAGAATGAGAACTTGGGGTTGGCTTTTACCTCGTGTAGCCAGCTGGGGTTGAGCTCTGCTGCCAGGCAGCCAGCAACAGAAGGGGACACAGCCTCAAGCTGTGCCTGGGCAGGTCTAGGCTGGATGTGAGGAGGAAGTTGTTGGCAGAGAGAGTGATTGGCATTGGAATGGGCTGCCCAGGGAGGTGGTGGAGTGGCCGTGCCTGGAGGTGTTGAAGCCAAGCCTGGCTGGGGCACTTAGTGCCATGGTCTGGTTGCTTGGGCAGGGCTGGGTGCTAGGTTGGGCTGGCTGAGCTTGGAGCTCTCTTCCAGCCTGCTTGATTCTGTGTTCTCCTCCACTTCAAACCTGCACTCAGTTCTCAAAGAGTTTTGTACCTGAGTGCAGGTTGCAAACCTGTGGGTAGATATTGAGCACAGATAACTCCTTACAAGGGTGATTTCTTCTCAGCCTGGTCACTGCTGAAGAGCTTTGTGTAGGCACAGATGAGCCAACACTGAAGCCAGGACTGCGATGAGGATACTTGGACATAGAATCAGTCAGGGCTGGAAGGGACCACAAGGATCAGCCAGTTCCAAGCCCCCTGCAATGCCCAGGGGCACCTCACACTAGATCAGGCTGCACACAGCCTCGTTCAGCCTGGCCTTAAACACCTCCAGGCATGAGGCTTCCACCACCTCCCTGGGCAACCCCTTCCAGCCTCTCACCACTCTCATGCTGAAGATTTTCTTAACATCCAATCTGAACCTCCCCATTTCTAGCTTGGTTCTGTTCCCCCCTAGTCCTGTCACTACCTGACAGCCTATAATTTCCCTCCCCAGCTTTCTTGTAGCCCCCCTTGAGATACTGAAAGGCTACAATAAGGTCACCTCACACAACACCATCCTCACAAAAGTACTCAGTAGGTGAGAGGTCTGAGGACTTAAACCAGCAGCAGTCCTTCAAATGTTTAGAACTAAGAAATGCTTTGGGGTGTTTCTGATGACTGGCAATGAACTGCTTGCATCCAGATCTTGTCTGCATTGACACCTACAAAGGGGGAAACATAAAGAGCAGGAGAGGTGTGTAATTTAGACCTGGATTTCATGCTTTCACAGAAGGAAGGGGCCTTGACAGATCTAGTCCAACCCCCCTGCCAGAGCAGGATCTACAATACCAGATCACACAGGGACACATTCAGCAGGGTTTGAATATCTCCAGAGAGGAAGACTCCACAACTCCCCTGGGCAGCCTGTGCCAGGATTCTGGCACCCTCAGTGCTCTGTTTCCTCAGGTGCCTGCTGGCTAGGAGAGGGTTCCTCCACCAGCAGGCAAGCCAAGCATGCCTTAGGCGACTGTAGTGAGCAGTACAGCAGGCACTTGTTTTCCCACAGCCTCCTGTAGAAACAAAGCCCTCTCTCCATGCCACCCTCCTAAGCACTTCTCCTTTGCTCCTTCAGGTTTATGTCCCCACATCCTTGTGTAGAAATGGAGCCCTCTCTCCATGCCACCCTCCTAAGCCCTTCTCCTTTGCTCCTTCAGGTTTATGTCCCCACATCCTCCTGCAGAAATGGAGCCCTCTTTCCATGCCACCCTCCTAAGCACTTCCCATCTGCTCATTCAAGTTTGTGTCCCCACATCCTCCTGCAGATATGGAGCCCTCTTTCCATGCCACCCTCCTACGCACCGCCCATCTGCTCATTCAAGTTTGTGTCCCCACATCCTCCTGTAGAAATGGAGCTCTCTCTCCATGCCACCCTCCTAAGCCCCTCTCCTTTGCTCATTCAGGTTTGTGTCTCCACATCCTTGTGTAGAAATGGAGCCCTCCTTCATGCCACCCTCCTAAGCCCTTCTCCTTTGCTCATTCAGGTTTGTGTCCCCACAGCCTCCTGTGGAAACGGAGCCCTCTTTCCATGCCACCCTCCTAAGCACTTCTCCTTTGCTCCTTCAGGGTTGTGCAGAGCAGCATCAGGGCACCCCCCTGGCTTCTCAGAGCCAGCACTGGCTGCTAACTGCTGGTGCTGGAGAAGCACCAATGCTGATCTTTAAACAAAAGCCAGGACTCAGTGTCAGGCATTTGGAAAGCCTTGCAAGGAGTTGTGGCTTCAGTGCTGCTATCCACTTTCCCAAGACTGCAGATTGCTCTGAAGGAAGTAATCTGTTGCTAATTTGCTGGTTTACATTCTTCCCTTCCAGCCCTCAGAGCCTCTGTGTGTATTGTCCAACAGAACAAATTGAATCAGTCTGAGGGAGGTTGTCTCTTTGTTACCCTTTTCTTGCCACCTGAAAATACTCTTCCTGCTGCTGCTGCTGCTGTCTCCTACTCGAATGTGGTCCTGTCCCTGTGTCTGCCCCATCACTCACAGCACTTCAGCCTTTTGGGAGGCTGTTCCAAGCCGTTTGAGCATTAAACTGCACCAGGACTTCGTTGTAGCACAGAGCTGGCAAGGAGAACGTTGCTGGCTCTGGGTTGTGATCATCTATCAGAAGGGAAAATTGAATTGTCTTTTGGAAGAGGTCTGTAGGTGCTGGCATCTTCCCCCAGCAAGGCTTTTCTTCTGCAATGTGTGAATCAATCTCACAGGCAGGATGAGATGAAAGATTGGCTTCATCTCGCTGCAAACCAGGAAATCAAGCACGTTGTTTGCAGAAGGAAGGTAAATTACTAAAGGCTTTGAAATGCAGAGTCTCCTCCAGGCTGGCTGCTGGTAGGAAGCAGCCCAGCATGTCTGGAGCTGTCAGTGCTGCTGCCTGGCCCTGCTGGCTCCTCTCACCGCAGGGGCAGGGGGAGCCCTGCAGCTGGTTTTGAGGGGATCAGAGGCTTTTAGGAGGCTCCTCTGTGGTTAAAATAGCCAGACCTTGGGTGATTCTGTGCTCCACAGCCTCCCTGGAGGTGTTCAAGGCCAGATAGGATGGAGGAGCCTTGAGTGACCTGTTCTAGTGTGAGATGTCCCTGCCCATGTTGGGAGGTTGGGACTGGATGAGCTTCCAACCTAAACCGTTCTATGATTAATCATCTCATCTTGCTACCACTGTTTAAAAGAGATATAACAGCTTAGATCCAGTCCAAAACAACCCAAGTCTGAGGCAGCTGTGGCTTGTAGGAGTGATTGCAGAGAATTTTATAGTTCCTTTTTACAAGGAGTCAGATGGGAATGATGAGAGACAATGGGGACAAGTTAGTCCTGAGGGGATTGCTGTTGGAACCCTGAAGATCGTTTTTCACCAGGAGGAATCATCTCTCAAGGGAATCAGTGGATTCCCCTGCAGAGGTCAGATTAAGACTCAGCTCGACAGGGTGCTCGGACAGCTTATTCAGGATACACTCTCACCCAGAAAGTGTGAAGCACAGGGTCCTTGGAGTCCCTTCCAACCTAATAAAGAACCAAGAAATAACAAATGAAGTCTCCTTACCTGCCTCTGTGCAGCAGATCACATCTGACCATGTGCTACAGGCTGGGGCCAGAGTGGCTGAGAGCAGCCAGGCAGAGAGGGAGCTGGGGGTGTGCAGCCTGCAGCAGAGGAGGCTCAGGGCAGAGCTCATTGCTGTCTGCAGCTCCCTGCAGGGAGGCTGTAGCCAGCTGGGGTTGGGCTCTGCTGCCAGGCAGCCAGCACCAGAAGAAGGGGACACAGCCTGAAGCTGTGGCAGGGCAGGTCTAGGCTGGATGTGAGGAGGAAGTTGTTGGCAGAGAGAGTGATTGGCATTGGAATGGGCTGCCCAGGGAGGCGGAGGCGTGGCTGAGCCTGGTGGCGTTGAAGCCATGCCTGACCGGGCCACTTAGTGCCATGGTCTGGTTGCTTGGCCAGGGCTGGGTGCTAGGTTGGGCTGGCTGAGCTTGGAGCTCTCCTCCAACCTGCTTGGTTCTATGATTCTGTGTGGAAGGATGCAGGAAGCAGGACAGATTAAGCACATCATTCCTCATTAGTTCCTCACCATGGGATTAAGCAGCACACAATTGGTCTCCACACCCACAGAACCAGTTCTGGAAGCAGGTATTAGCTCAGCCACAGGCTGGACTACCTTTCCCAGACAGGTGTCACTCACCTCTGCTGCCTGACAAAACCTTCGTTTAAGGAGAACGTTACAAGGGCCATCAGCAACCCATGCATGCTAATTAGCGAGGGACTTGATTGGGGAGTTCCCACAAAGCCTCAATTAAAGCCGTGATGACTCAAGTCCAGTGAGTAGCTGCTGTGCTCAGGGATGCTGCTTCCCAGCACTGAGCAGACCAGGGGAAGAATCAGGCTCTTGAGGATGTGTTGGTAGCTGAGGGCTTGGTCATTACAATAAACAAAATCCATTAGCTGAGACATTTGCTGGACAGGAATCTTTAGTCATTATCCTGCTGCAAGGAGGAAACTATTGCACAGGCTTAGCCTGAGAGCTGCTTTGACCCCTGCTCAAGTGCTTCCCCAGTCCTTTTGATTTGGAATTGTGCCCTTTCAGTATCTTAAGGGGGCTACAAAAAAGCTGGGGAAGGACTTTTGAGGCTGTCAGGGAGTGACAGGACTGGGGGGAATGGAACCAAACTGGAAATGGGGAGATTCAGCCTGGATGTTAGGAAGAAGCTCTTCAGCAGGAGGGTGGTGAGAGCCTGGAAGGGGTTGCCCAGGGAGGTGGTGGAAGCCTCATCCCTAAAGGTGTTTAAGGCCAGGCTGGCTGAGGCTGTGTGCAGCCTGCTCTAGGGTAGGGTGTCCCTGGGCATGGCAGGGTGCTTGGAACTGGCTGATCCTTGTGGTCCCTTCCAACCCTGACTGATTCTGTGATTGTGGTTGTAATTCTAGCACACAGCTCCCTCCCAAATGAGCAATAGAGGCTCTCAGACATCGATGGGTACTCAGAGATAACAGAGTGAAAGACAGGATGCCCAAAGCCTTAGCACCAGCAAACTGACAGGCAGAGCACAGGAGCTGAGCTGCTGGGTTCAGCCTCTTCACCATGCAATCTGTTTCCCTCTTTCAAACACTGCATTCTTCTTACTCAGCATTGCAAAATGCCTTTAAGCTCATCCAGACTTCTTGCTCTCTGAAATGTCTCTTTTCAGCTGTGCATTTTGTGTCTGCCCACCCTTTAGGAAGCTGCCTCTGAACTGCAGCCCCTCTCCTAAATTACAGAATCACAGAAACATCCAGGCTGGAAAAAAACTCTCAGGATCACCAAGTCCAACCTAGAACCTTACAAGATTCACCTTAAACCATCTCTCTAAGCACCACATCCAAACCACCCTGAAACACTGAAGTTGTGGCCGTCCTTCATGGGATGTGTGTGCTGCTGTTCCCAGGTGCCTGAACAGAAATGGTCCCATCCTTCACGGGATGTGTGTGCTGCTGTTCCCAGGTGCCTGAACAGAAATGGTCCCATCCTTCACGGGATGTGTGTGCTGCTGTTCCCAGGTGCCTGAACAGAAATGGTCCCATCCTTCACGGGATGTGTGTGCTGCTGTTCCCAGGTGCCTGAACAGAAATGGTCCCATCCTTCACGGGATGTGTGTGCTGCTGTTCCCAGGTGCCTGAACAGAAATGGTCCCATCCTTCACGGGATGTGTGTGCTGCTGTTCCCAGGTGCCTGAACAGAAATGGTCCCATCCTTCACGGGATGTGTGTGCTGCTGTTCCCAGGTGCCTGAACAGAAATGGTCCCATCCTTCACGGGATGTGTGTGCTGCTGTTCCCAGGTGCCTGAACAGAAATGGTCCCATCCTTCACGGGATGTGTGTGCTGCTGTTCCCAGGTGCCTGAACAGAAATGGTCCCATCCTTCACGGGATGTGTGTGCTGCTGTTCCCAGGTGCCTGAACAGAAATGGTCCCATCCTTCACGGGATGTGTGTGCTGCTGTTCCCAGGTGCCTGAACAGAAATGGTCCCATCCTTCACGGGATGTGTGTGCTGCTGTTCCCAGGTGCCTGAACAGAAATGGTCCCATCCTTCACGGGATGTGTGTGCTGCTGTTCCCAGGTGCCTGAACAGAAATGGTCCCATCCTTCACGGGATGTGTGTGCTGCTGTTCCCAGGTGCCTGAACAGAAATGGTCCCATCCTTCACGGGATGTGTGTGCTGCTGTTCCCAGGTGCCTGAACAGAAATGGTCCCATCCTTCACGGGATGTGTGTGCTGCTGTTCCCAGGTGCCTGAACAGAAATGGTCCCATCCTTCACGGGATGTGTGTGCTGCTGTTCCCAGGTGCCTGAACAGAAATGGTCCCATCCTTCACGGGATGTGTGTGCTGCTGTTCCCAGGTGCCTGAACAGAAATGGTCCCATCCTTCACGGGATGTGTGTGCTGCTGTTCCCAGGTGCCTGAACAGAAATGGTCCCATCCTTCACGGGATGTGTGTGCTGCTGTTCCCAGGTGCCTGAACAGAAATGGTCCCATCCTTCACGGGATGTGTGTGCTGCTGTTCCCAGGTGCCTGAACAGAAATGGTCCCATCCTTCACGGGATGTGTGTGCTGCTGTTCCCAGGTGCCTGAACAGAAATGGTCCCATCCTTCACGGGATGTGTGTGCTGCTGTTCCCAGGTGCCTGAACAGAAATGGTCCCATCCTTCACGGGATGTGTGTGCTGCTGTTCCCAGGTGCCTGAACAGAAATGGTCCCATCCTTCACGGGATGTGTGTGCTGCTGTTCCCAGGTGCCTGAACAGAAATGGTCCCATCCTTCACGGGATGTGTGTGCTGCTGTTCCCAGGTGCCTGAACAGAAATGGTCCCATCCTTCACGGGATGTGTGTGCTGCTGTTCCCAGGTGCCTGAACAGAAATGGTCCCATCCTTCACGGGATGTGTGTGCTGCTGTTCCCAGGTGCCTGAACAGAAATGGTCCCATCCTTCACGGGATGTGTGTGCTGCTGTTCCCAGGTGCCTGAACAGAAATGGTCCCATCCTTCACGGGATGTGTGTGCTGCTGTTCCCAGGTGCCTGAACAGAAATGGTCCCATCCTTCACGGGATGTGTGTGCTGCTGTTCCCAGGTGCCTGAACAGGGCTGGTCCCCAGCAGCTCTCACTTCAGGCAGGAAGTGCTTTCAGGTTGTGTTGTTTATATTAAAGAGGGAGGTTTCCTGCAGGTCTACAATAGAGACTATTTTTTGCTGGTCAGAATGTGCTTATTCAGCCTGGTTTTGGTGGATCCAGGTAGTAGTAAACTGTAAAAAGCAGGCATCATTCCAGTTATAGGCATTTACAGACCTCTAAATTAGCTGATGAGATAGATGTAATCTTTGGTAACCTTTGTTGTTATTCTGTGGTGTGTAATCATAATTTGTGTCACCTAATCACTATTGTATCTAAGCTATAGCACTAGACTTAGGTGCAGCACGAGTAGAATTGAGATGCAGATGATTCAATCCTTGCTCTGCTGAATTAGCTTAATTTTGCTAATGAGTGCCATGGGCCAGAGGTGTTACCTGAAGTGTGTGCTCCTCCCACCTGGCAGCCACCTCCTTCAAGCTGCTGCTGTCCTCCTGTGGGTGCATGTTCATAAAGCAGAGGATCACAGAATCAACCGGGTTGGAAAAGACCTCCAAGCTCATCCAGTCCAATCTGCTGCTGTCCTCCTGTAGGTGCATGTTCATAAAGCAGAGGATCATAGAACCAAGCAGGCTGGAAGAGAGCTCCAAGCTCAGCCAGCCCAACCTAGCACCCAGCCCTGCCCAACCAACCAGACCATGGCACTAAGTGCCCCAGCCAGGCTTGGCTTCAACCCCTCCAGGCACGGCCACTCCACCACCTCCCTGGGCAGCCCATTCCAGTGCCAATCACTCTCTCTGCCAACAACTTCCTCCTCACATCCAGCCTAGACCTGCCCTGCCACAGCTTCAGGCTGTGTCCCCTTCTTCTGGTGCTGGCTGCCTGGCAGCAGAGCCCAACCCCACCTGGCTACAGCCTCCCTGCAGGGAGCTGCAGACAGCAATGAGCTCTGCCCTGAGCCTCCTCTGCTGCAGGCTGCACACCCCCAGCTCCCTCAGCCTCTCCTCACAGGGCTGTGCTCCAGGCCCCTCCCCAGCCTTGCTGCCCTTCTCTCAACACCTTCCAGCACCTCAACATCTCTCTGCAATTCAGGAGACCACAACTGGACACAGCACTCCAGGGGTGGCCTGAGCAGTGCTGAGCACAGGGGCAGAAGAACCTCCCTTGTCCTGCTGGCCACATTCTTCCTGATCCAGGCCAAAGATGCAGTCCTAGAAGTTGTGAGGGCTGTCCCTGTGCTCAAGTCTGAGAGCAGCTCTGTGGCCACGTTGCTGCACAGGGATTCTTGTGGTAGGATCTGGGCATTTGCATCACGAGAGCCCAACCCTGCCAGCTGCCTGTTCCCTTCATCACTCCACCAGACTGCAAGCTGCTCCTCAAAAAGGTCCCCACAGGGTGTTGTGAGGACTCATTAAGTAGTTTGTCGAGCATGAAGAGGCTGCTGGGCTGGGAGGAGCAGTTGTAAAGGCACGATGCAATTAAAGCCTGGCTTGCTTTGTGATGTGTTATTAGCAGGGTTACCCATCACGTGCCCTGCACTCTGTAGTTAAGTCTTACCTCGTGGTCCCATGTGAGAAGATGCTGTGCAGTCTGAGGGTGGCAGGCACTGTGGCCATGGGACACAGAGTGAGGTGTGTGAACCTTTTCTGTTCTCTGGAGAGGAGCCCTCCAAGGCGCTTCTGCCCCTGCCCTCCCCTCTTGAGCAGCTGGCACTGGAGGGGACAGAGGGGTTGCATTGCCCATCTGCCCTGCTTGACCCACTTGGGGCCCTGGGAGAGGACTGTGGAAAGAGATTGTGGCTCTCTGTGCAGCTGCATTGAGTGAAGTATTGCACAGTCCCATGTGTCTTGCTCTGCTGGTTGTGTTGTTGGTTTACATTCAAGCAGGGCAGGTGTGCACAGAGGATGCCTGGTCCACAGCTGGGGTTGTTTGTGCAGATGCTGCAGCTCTTGGCAGCAGTTTTGGGTTGCCTCGTGTTTGCCCCTGCAGTGAAGCTGCATCTGTGCTGGCTGAACCACTCTCACATGGGGAAGCTGTGAGTGAGCTGGGCAGGTTGTGCTTCATCCTTGCCATCATAAATGTCATCCTGGAAAGCCACAATGAAGCTGTGCCTTGAGAAAATATGATAAGAGCTACTTCAGAGCATTTTAGAGAGTGTGGAGAGTGTGAAGACTCTTTCCTTGTGGCTTTGTCTGACGCAGTGTAGCTCCCAGAACAGCTTTCATAGAATCAGTCAGGTCTGGAAGGGACCTGATTCTGTGCTGCACAACCTCCCTGGGCAACCTGTGCCAGTGTCTCACCACCCTCACTGCAAACAACTTCTTCCTAACATCCAGTTTCAATCTCTCCTCTTCCAGTTCATAGAATCACAGAAACAGTCAGGGTTGGAAGGGACCACAAGGATCAGCCAGTTCCAAGCCCCCTGCCATGGACAGGGACACCTCACACTAGATCAGGCTGCCCACAGCCTCAGCCAGCCTGGCCTTAAACACCTCCAGGGATGAGGCTTCCACCACCTCCCTGGGCAACCCCTTCCAGGCTCTCACCACCCTCCTGCTGAACAATTCCTTCCTAACATCCATTCTGAATCTCCCCATTTCTAGCTTGGTTCCATTTCCCCCAGTCCTATCACTCCCTGACAGCCTCAAAAGTCCTTCCCCAGCTTCCTTGTGGCCCCCTTAAGATACTGAAAGGCCACAATAAGGTAGGTGAGGGCTGTGCATAGTTCCTTTTCCCTGCCTGTCTTTGTTGATTTCCAGTGTGCTTTGGGTTCACTCTGCAGCCTTTTTTTCTGGTGGAAACATTCACTTCCCCCCTCGCCTTTATTCTCCCCAGTTACCTGTTCTCATGGCTGTTGTGATAAATTAATGTATCTGAAGACTTCTTCCATTCTTTCAGAGCAGGATGAGGCTGAAAAATAGACCCAAAAGCTATCAGGGAACAAAGGGCAGAGATGAACCTTTTGGGTCCATTGAGAACAAGCACAGAACTTCTCTGTTCCTTTAGAGAAGAGGCTAGAAGCAATGTCACATTCTGTGAGGAATGAAGTTTGTGCTGAAGGTGCAGAGCCTTTGTTGCATCCTTTACTTCAAAGCAAATGCCTTTTATTCCCAGCTTTGCACTCTACTCCCTGGCAGCCAAGTCCTTGTGCAGCACCTCAGTGATGTGATGTGTCTGGTGTGGGTCTCCAGAGGCTGTGTGGATTGAGGAGCACCTGGCTGGAACACCTCTTAGCTCCACAGAGGTCTGCAGAGCTACACTTTCTTGCTCTGAAACACAGGAGTGGAGTGGGCAGACACATGGCACTGCTCACAGAGGCACACCAGCCCTGCTGGGAGCAAGGACTGGTGCTGCATTCCCTCAGCATGATCTGCAAGGACTGAGTTACCTATTCCTCAGCTCCTGGCATGCTGAATGGCAGCTGGGGCAGGCAGTTGTGCAGCCACACAGGGCTTTTGTCCTTAGGTCCTGTGGCTTTGTTGCATCCTTTATTTTAAGGCAAATGCCCTTTATTCCCACTTTGCACTTTACTCCCTGGCAGCAAAGTCCTTGTGCAATGCCTTAGTGTGCCTGGTGTGGATCTGTAGATGTCTCTCTGGGTCTTCAGAGGCTGTGTGGATCGAGGAGCACCTGGCTGGAACACCTCTTAGCTCCACAGAGGTCTGCAGAGCTACACTTTCTTGCTCTGAAACACAGGAGTGGAGTGGGCAGACACATGGCACTGCTCACAGAGGCACACCAGCCCTGCTGGGAGCAAGGACTGGTGCTGCATTCCCTCAGCATGATCTGCAAGGACTGAGTTACCTATTCCTCAGCTCCTGGCATGCTGAATGGCAGCTGGGGCAGGCAGTTGTGCAGCCACACAGGGCTTTTGTCCTTAGGTCGAGTGGCTGGGAGCAAGCTGGTGGTGTTTGTGAGGCTGGCAGCCGGAGCAGTCCTAGCGCACCTTTTGTTACATAACCAGCCCTGCCATTTGCTAAGTGACTATGTGAAATGCCCCTGGCATTTAGTATGCCAATTAGAGTGAGCACATGTTTAGGAAGCCCTTTAGGAGTCAATTGGAGTTGCTCACACAGCCTTGCTTTGGCCTCATGATTGACTTCCTCTGAGCAGGTAAAGCCTCTCTGCCTTTGGGAAGCAGTTACCCACAGCCTGCCCGCTGGGCTGCAACTCCTCCCCGCACCTGGAGTCTGAGCTTGTGGTCCTGGCATAAGCTGGGGGTTCAGAGTCTGGGTTTGCTGAGAACAAAGCAAGAAAGGGAAGTTCTCACCTCAGCTGACACAGTGTTTGCCAACTAGAGGCGTGCCAGAAGCAAGGCTCCTCAGAAAGACAACCTTCTGCTGAGGTGAGTTCATTCGTGATGAGCTTTCGAGGTCCCTTCCAAGCCCTAACGTTCCTTTTCTTGTCGTGTGGGTAGGATGTGCTCTGCCTTCTTCAGACCTTCTGATCACTCCTATCTTCCTTCAGCTCTTCCTAATGTTTTCAGACTGCTTCCTGGGCTGAATCTCCTTCATTTTAACCTGCTGAGTGAAGCTTTGTACCCACAAATGTGCCAGAGCAGTTTGGGTTCGTGTGGGTGTGCGCAGGAGAGAGAGAGAGAGAGGGATGAAAAAGCAGAATATATTTCCATACATTCCAGACACCTCAGATATGGAATTCCACAACCAAAAAAAACCCAACCCCTGTTTGCAGCATTGCTTTATTCTGTAAATTCCAGCATGAGCCACAGAGTGGTCTGGGGGATATTTGTTGTTCCCCCCCTCCCCTCCCCATGCAATCTGGTTCTGGTTTCTGAAGTGTTTTTGCCTGCAGGCAGAGGATGACATTTTTCTGTTGGGTTTCACAGCTTGAGCTGCAACTTAAAAAAGCTGGGGTGGTTCACCTCCTGTACTGCTGGGGTTTTCTCTGCAGTTGGAAATGCCTTTCATCACTAAATCTTTTGATTCTTGTTAAGGTCAGAGAAGGACTTTTTTGGGCTAATAAAAAAAGGCTTTGGGGAAAACGACTGGCTGCAAGTCGAGCCGAAGCAGAGGAGAGGTTTGGGAGCCATGGACAGGGACAGCTCACACTAGATCAGGTTGCTCAGAGCCTCATCCAGCCTGGCCTTAAACATCTCCATGAATGAGGCTTCCACCACCTCCCTGGGCAACCCCTTCCAGGCTCTCACCACCCTCCTGCTGAACAACTCCTTCCTAATGTCCAGTCTGAACAACTCCTTCCGAATGTCCAGTCTGAACAACTCCTTCCTAACATCCAGGCTGAACAACTCCTTCCTAACATCCAGGCTGAACAACTCCTTCCTAATATCCAGGCTGAACAACCCCTTCCTAACATCCAGGCTGAACAACTTCTTCCTAATATCCAGGCTGAATCTCCCCATTTCTAGCTTGGTTCCCATTCTCCCCCAGTCCTATCACTGCCTGACAGTCACAAAAGTCCTCCCCCAGCTTCCTTGTAGCCCCCTTTAGATACTGAAGGCCACAATAAGGTAGTTGAGGGCTGTGCATAGCTCCCTCCTGGGAGCTCCTGCTTGTCTCAGGGACATTCTGTGCTGGACTTTTGAAGTACTTTTTCCTCCAAGAGCCTGTTCTAGAAGCTTAAAAGTCAAGCTGACCTCTGGCCTGCTAAATCAGTATCTCTGGGATGCCAAATTCTTCTCTAGCTACTGGAGGTTTGCATCTCAGCTCTGCCTGTAACCTTCACTGGAGATGCTCTGCTGCTGATTGCATCGCTGGCAGAAAGAAAAGGACTTCTCTGTGGGTTGAACAGATTTGAGAATGAGGAAGAAGAAGAGGGAGGAAAAAAAGATATAGGTAGAGAAAATGCTGATCCTAAGGTATGGTGATAAGGTTTTAGGCACCTTGGTGTTTTATCACCTTCCTCTGAACAAAGTTTAACATAGACCAACTCAGCCCTTTGGCCTCAGTGCAGCTGTGCCAAGGTTGGTGGCAACTGTGATATGGGTTTGGGTTTTATCTTCTAGATAGCTCTTTGAAATGTGAGTGACTGCAGTTTTGGGGGTGAAAAATGCACTTTTGGGATGTAAAATGCTGTATAATGGTGTTACTGGAGTGTGGGGCTCTCTAGAATCATGGAATGGTTTAGGTTGGAAGGGAGCTCAAAGCTCAGCCAGTTCCAACCCCCCAGACATAGGCAGGGACACCTCCCACTAGGACATGTGGCTCAAGGCTTCATCCTGTCTGGCCTTGAACACCTCCAGGGAGGTTGT
>WAAF01006632.1:0-63805 GCA_013400475.1 Tricholaema leucomelas
TCCAACTCTGACTGATTCTATGACTCCATGAATGAGACACATCTTTGCCTGGTGATGCACTTAGGACAGAAGCATTGTTCATCCATGTCCCAGCCTGCTACAGTAGAGCTGTCTTGGCCTTGGGATTCCCCTCCAAGGGGCTGTATCTGCAGGTGGTGGCACCCTGAAGCTTCATCCAGCAGTTCATATGGAGATTCAAGGGTTCAAGGGCAATCTGTGCTTGCAGCCACTTGAAACCAGAGTAATGGCTCCTTCTAGGGAGACTCTACAGCAGCCTTCCAGTACCTGAAAAGGGCTACAAGAAAGCTGGGGAGGGACAAGAGGAAGTGACTTTGAGCTGGAAGAGGGCAGATTGAGACTGGAGATTAAGAAGAAATTCTTGACAGTGAGAGCAGTGAGACACTGAAACAGGTTGCCCAGGGAGGTTGTGGTTGAGGTATTCAAGGCCAGGTTAAAAAACTTAGGCTAGTGGAAGGTGTTCCTGCCCATGGCAGGGGGCTCAGAACTAGATGATCTTTAAGATCCCTTTCAACCCAAACCATTCTAGGATTCTGAGGGGTGTGGGTGCTGCCAGAGAAGTGAAGGGGAACTCTCCCCCCTCTCCCAGCCTCACTCCCTGTCCTCTCTTCCTCCTGAGCCGTGCTGTGATTACAACCCCCTGCAGATTTTGGTATGAGAACCCTGGAGTCTTCACAGCGGCGCAGCTGACTCAGATCAGGCAGACGTCCCTTGCTCGTGTCATCTGTGACAACAGCGACCACATCCAGCAGCTCCAGAGAGACGTCTTCAGGGTGGCATCATACCCACAGGGCATGGTGGGCTGTGAAGAGATCCCCATGGTGGACCTCCGCCTGTGGCAGGACTGTTGCGATGGTAAGAAAGGAGACTACTGCAGCACCAGCTGCTGTGGGGATGGCTCTGAGTGGCATTTGTCACATGCCACCAGCTCGTGTGGAGTGCCAGGAGCTGCTTTCGTGCTACACCATGAGAAATGTGTGTCAGCAAATGGATGCAAGGAGAAGGATGGGATGGGGTGGGAAGGAGAAGGGTGGGATGGAGTAGAGTGGAANGGAGAGGAGAGGAGAGGAGAGGAGAGGAGAGGAGAGGAGAGGAGAGGAGAGGAGAGGAGAATGGAATGGAACAGAGCAGGGTAGAGCAGAGCAGAATAGAAATAGAATGGAATAAAATAGAATAGAATGGAACAGAATGGAATGGAACAGAATAGAACAGAATAGAACAGAATAGAATAGAATAGAGCAGGGCAGAGCAGAATAGAAATAGAATAGAATAATATAGAATAGAATGGAACAGAATGGAATGGAACAGAATAGAATAGAACAGAACAGGGCAGAGCAGAGCAGAACAGAAATAGAATGGAATGGAATGGAACGGAGCAGAGCAGAATAGGAATAGACTATAATAGAATAGAACTGAACTGAACTACTTCAGTTGGAAAGGACCTACAACCATCATCTACAACCTATAACTGCAGTCCAATGTCCTGATCAGTTCAAGACAGACCAAAAGTTAATGCAGATGATTAAGGTCATTGTCCAAGTGCCTCTTAAACACTGACAGGCTTGGGCCATCGATCATCTCCCTGGGAAGCTTCACTGAACCTGGCCAAAGGTCCATCTGTCTCTGGCAGCAGCCCGAGGGAAGAGAGGGCACAGAGATGTAGCCGTGGTGAGCCCCACCATGTGCCACTCTGCAGATTCGTTTGGGAGGCTCACAGACTCTGCCATAAACCCCAGATCCCACCCTGGTCCCTTTGTGCTGTGTTCTGGGTGTCCAGCTGAGACATGGGTATCCACGTGTGACTCCTGCCCTGCCACACACCTTTGTCTCCTCCTCCCCTCTGGCATAAGAGACCTGCCAGGGGTGGGTGGTGAAGGAGGGCAGCAGTGCCTTCTGCTGCCTGCAGCCCCCACGGGTCTGCTCTGAACGCCAGTGCTCACTGCAGGCTTTCCTTTCCTCCCCAAGACTGCCAGACACGAGGGCAATTCAGGGCTCTTTCCCAGCGCTTCCGAAGGAAGAGGTCTCCAGGCTTCAGCTACCCAGAGGAGAACCCTGCCAAGGTGAAGCCTGCCTCCTCCAGGTGTAGTATCACCACTTCTTACCTTCACTTCCTGAAGCAGAGGGAAAGCTGTGCAGAGGGACTGTTTTGAAAGGCATGTGGTAATAGGATGGGGGCCAATGGTTTGAAACTAGAGCAGGGCAGATCTTGGCTGAACGTTAGGAGGAAGTTCTGCACAATGACAGTGGTGAAGTACTGGGACAGGTTGCCCAGAAGTGTGGTGGAGGCCCCATCGCTGGAGACATTCAAGGTCAGGTCTGAGCAACCTGATCTAGTTACTGATGTTCTTGCTCCACCGCAGAGGGGTTAGACAAGTTGACCTTCAAGGTTGGGTTTCTTCCAACCCAACACATCCTATAATCTCTCAACCCATTCAGAGCTTTGAATTTTGGAGGTCAGAGGTGGTTCAGTAGGTAAATACTGAGCTCAAAGTTTTCCAGTGCTGTAGTGCAGAGCCCAGCTCTGATATTTCAATGGGCAGAGTGGCTCTTTGGTTAGCTTCTCTTGGTTAGGTGATTCTGGCAGCTGGGCCCTTCTGTGTGGTGCTGACTTGGAGAAGGCAGAACGAGCCTTACATCTGATGTTTGTGTAATCCCTTGGACTTTTCCTCTCTGACCCCAGCAATGAGGTGCCTTCTCCAAGCCCTTCCTCCAGAGAGGATCTCGAGTCCCTTGTGGCTGAGCTGGAGAAGACAGTTGCTTCTCTGCAGAAACAGGTAACACTTTGTGCTCTGGTGCTTCTCTGCCATGGAGTGACCCCAGCAGCAGGAATTAGCCTCTGAGACTCTACAGCCGAGAGCAACCTCATCAGAGGCAACTAGTGGCAGGTAGAGAAGGAGTAGGGAGAAAAGAGATGAAGCTGATCTCTGTGAGCTCAGACCTCTACCAGCTGTGAGGTAAAACAGGAGGTTGAGTCTCAGTGGAGGTGACCTGAGTCAGCACTTTCTTATATTTGGGACAGGTTGCAGGTGATCTGTGATCTTCTCTGAGCTGCTGCTTTCTTGTCCCCACCAGGTGTCTTGTCCCAGGGAGGTGGTGGAAGCCTCATTCCTGGAGATCACAGAATCAAGCAGGTTGGAAGAGACCTCCAAGCTCAGCCAGTCCAACCTAGCACCCAGCCCTGTCCAATCAACCAGACCATGGCACTAAGTGCCTCATCCAGTCTTGTTTTGAACACCTCCAGGGACAGCAACTCCACCACCTCCCTGGGCAGCCCATTCCAATGTCAATTACTCTCTCTGTGAAAAACTTAAACATCTATGAAGATGTTTAAGACCAGGCTGGACGAGGCTCTAGACAGCCTGATCTAGTGTGGGATGTCCCTGCCCATGGCAGGGGGGATGGAACTAGATGATCCTTGTGGTCCCTTCCAACCCTGACTGATTCTCTGATTCTAGGTAAATGCACTAGAGGGCCAGCTGAGGTGGCACCAGAGGAGCAGCAGCACTCACGGGCAGAGGAGGAAGACTGGAGACAAATGGAGACAAAGATGACCACATTGCCTGCTCAGATAAGGTCAGTGTGTTTGTCCTGGGCTAGCATCCAAGAGGGTTGGGTCAGTGTGGTCCTGCTGAGCATGCAGTGGGACACTTCAGCAGTCTTCACATAGAGCAGAAGCTGCTGAAGAAGGGGATGGAGCAATCAGGTGATGAATGGGAGAAGAGGCAATAGGGCTTGAGTGCAGCAGCTTAGACACTCATTTCTACCAGTAATGACCAGTGACTCACTGGAATGGTTTGTCTGGGGACCTTGTGGTCTATCCATTCCTGGAGGTCTTTTAAGAACTGGTTTGGCAAAGATGAGGAAAGACATAAGTATAGGATGGACCAGGTGGACTGGGTGAGGTCTCTCAGGCCTGTTCTCCTGGGACTCTGGGTAGGTTTATTCTAAGAATTAATATCATAACCCCAAATCCAGCAGCCTCCAAAGGATGTTCGTGGGGAGAGATATCACAAAGCTCAGTGATGGAGAAGAGGGACTGGTTCCTCCTAAAAGGAACAAGGACATTTGGGCTGATGGAGCAATCCATCATTTGCTTACATATTGACAGAGGTTTCCCCCTTGACATCTGAGTCACTGTGCACCTCTTTTCTGAAGGCACCCTCTGTCTGCTCAGCTTGAGCCTAGGAAGCAAGGCTCTGAAGTGGGTGTTTGAAGTCCCTGCCAGCACCCACCAGCCTAGGGCCTCCTGCTGCTGCTCAGCTGTGGCAAGGTGCTGGCAGAAAGCTGCTGGACTTCTGATCTCTGGTGTTCAGGGGCTTGGAAAGCACAAACTGATCTCCTTTAGCTTCCCACGGAGATCCCTGCAGCCTGGAGAGAGAGGATGAACAACTCGCTGGCACCTGCCAGTCTGGAGGAGGTGTTGAGTGGTTGCAAATGATCACTTCAGGAACAGGAGCAAAAGAGTTCTGCAGAAGGGTTGTTCTGCCAGGCAGTCTGTAGCTGAAGGAGCACCCTCTGGAAGATAGATTACAGGGCAGAACCAGCAAAGGCTGCTTGGTGCTGGTAATCTCAGCAGAAAGCAGAAGCCTGCAGGCTGGCCACATCGTTTGCCACTCACATTTGCTGTGTTGGTCTCCAGAGATTTTTCCACACAAACAGCAATTGCCCTCAAGCTAGAACCACAGAACCACAGACTTGTTTAAGTTGGGAGAGATCTTTAAGATCATCAAGCCCAACTGTTAGCCCAGAACTGCCAAGTCCACCACTAAACCATGTCCCCTGGAACCACATCTACACAATTCAGCCAGGGATGGTGACTCCATCACTGCCCTGGACAGAAATTGCACTGTGACACCTAAGTTGGCTTTTCCTTGCCATCACTTCAGAGCTTTGAAGAGCAGGGTCCCCATGGGACAAACCCACTGGGATTTAGAGGGTCTCTGAAAAGTGTTTTTGAGGGTGTGAAGGGCTGCTGCTGGTTTCATGCTGCACTTACGCCTGCGGAGGATCCTCCAGGCACAGTGCGATACCTTGCTCTGCCTCAACTGCTCTTCTGCTTCCTTGTGCCACTTCAGGTGCCCTGTGACCTGCACTCCTGCTCTCCACCAGCCTAATCCACTCCTACAGGGCTCAGAAAGAGCAGCTATGAGACCCCACCACGCTCTGCTTCCTCTCACACCTCCTGTATCACTCCCTGTGCCAGGACAACTGTACTTTCGCCTGTACCAATCCTTCTGCACTGACTGTGAGCTCTTCAGCCCTTGGACCATTCCTGCCCTCATCAGCCTCCTGGTAGAGGCTCTGAGCTCTTTGATGGTACCAAGAAGCCAGCTTCTTCCACAGTCCCCAGAAAATGAAGAATAACTGAAGCTGCTTCAGTGCCACCATTCTGCTTTTCTCCTCTGCCCACGTAACGCTGTCACCATCCACCACCCCTTGTCTGAAATGTTCCATGGGCACCCAACCAAAACAGCTCATCAAGAGGCAAAACCTCTCTCAAATGCACTGTGGTGCTGAGGAGGTGCCTGGAGAAATCTAACAAAAATAAGATAAAACAAACATGGAACCCAAACCAACCCTCCCCAGCCACCTACTCATGAGAAAGAGGAACCTCAGGGCTCTGGAAGCACTGTTTGGTTTGGGCTCACAACCTCTGCCAGCAGCAAAGAGGTGAAAAGAAGGGCTGGGGAAGTCTCCCAGCTGTTGAGTTGCTCCAGGATGGGATGCCAGGCACAGAAGACCTTGATCTGCTGCTCTGCTTTGCCAGTCATTGGGTAACAAGTGGCACATCCTTGGTTACCTGACCCTGAAAGTGACCTGCCACTATGTGCCCAGTGCTGAACAACATCTCCCTTGGCACAACCTCCAACTTTCTGCCTCTTTACAAGTTTAATTGAATTGATGCTTCTCTTCCTTCCATTCCCTCCAAAAAGGCTTCTTACTGGAAGATGGACTTTGAGTTCAGCCTTAACAGGCCCTGGAACAGATAATTATCTCAGATAATTAGATGTAATGAGTGCTCTCCTTAGTGGAGGGGAGCTGCTGGTTCCTGTCCATCGGTAATGGAGAACCTGATGTGCAGCCTTATGAGACATGGATGAAGGTGATGTGGCTCTGTTTATTCCTCCCAGGTGCTCTGCAACTAAACCAGGACCATGAAATCAGTTCTACTGAAGAGGTCTTCTGGTTTTGTTGCTCTTTGGAGGTGCTTTTTAGTGGTGCTAGAACTAAAGTCCCTGTGTGGCCATCCTAACCCCCAGATCTGTGGACAGATTGGTGTTGAACCATCCTTGGAAGCTGGTCACAGGGACTAAAGAGAAGATACTTGATCCATTTGTGCCTTCCTCATCTTTCTCACTTTTCCCTGCACCCTCCTACCTTCCCTCCCACAACACAAGGACCAGAAACTTGCTTCTTTCTTTCTTTCTTTTCTACTTTTAGGTGTTTTTATAGTACCAAAGGGATTCAAAGCAGCAGGGATGCTCCTGGAACTCCATAGGAAAATAAAGAAGAAGAAAAAAAGATATAGGGGAACAAAAGGTTGTGATTTCTCAGCTCTTTTATGGCATGGCTCTCTGTGTGTGTGTGCCCTGTGCTGTCACAGGGTTGCAGTGATGAGTGTGTGTTGTGCATGTCTGGAAAGCCCAGCTCAGAGGCAGCATTTAGTCCTCAGGGCTGTTTGTCATCTGGAAGTCCTCTTTCATTTAGGTGCAAATCAAGATCCCAAGCCTTGTGTGTTATCCACCAAGCTGCACTTGTCCCTCACTTGTACCACCAGAAAGCCCAAACTGACAGAGGTCAATAAAGGTAAATCAGTCTCCAGACTCCTTCTGCAAGCCACAAGGTCACCAAGTCCCCATTCAAAACAGTAAAGGCATAAACGTTGGGTGCTGGATCTAATCAGATCATCTCTAGGTGCATAACCAAGCAGCTTAGTTTCCTCCTAGTGGAGCAAGAGGTGAGGAGCAGAAGCAGTGGAAGTGCTGCAGAAGGACAGCAGAGGACATGTCCCTTCTTCACGTGTTGCAGACCCTTCTGTGCTCCATGCTCTGTGCCCATCCCCAAAACACAAAGTCAAATGACACATCCCTTCGTGCCACCAAGGGGGGAGGCTGTGTGCTGAGCACCTGGGGGAAGGTCTTGAGGGCACCATCCATATATCCAGGTGCTACTCTGAGAAGTAGGCACCCAAATTAAAGACCTTTTATTTTTCCTAGTCCCCAGCTCTACAGCATCACACAGGGCATGCTCATGGAGCTCTGTGTAGCATGCTCATGGAGCTCTGTGTACTCCTGTCCTCTGCCCTGGGCTTCTCTGCCTGCTGGAGGATGAGCAGACCTGACCCCTAAATCCAGACACTAAAATCCAGCTTTTGCAGGTTATTTGGCCAGGGTGAAGCACCCAGGGTGCAGGACAGGGCAGACCTAGAGCTGTTGACCCAGGGATCACAGAACTGTAGAATCATAGAATCAAACAGCTTGGAAGAGACCTCCGTGGCACTAAGGGTCATGAACTAAGGGTTCATGTGCTTGAACTCCCCTGGAGATGTGCAAGACAAGACTGGATGAGATACTTAGTGCCATGGTCTGGTTGATTGGCTAGGGCTGGGGGATAGGTTGGACTTGATGATCTTGGAGGTCTCTTTCAACCTGGTTGATTCTATGATTCTATGATCCAGGCTTTGCTTCAACTCCTCCAGGCACAGCGACTCCACCACCTCCCTGGGCAGCCCATTCCAATGCCAATCACTCTCTCTGCCAACAACTTCCTCCTAACATCCAGCCTAGACCTGCCCTGGCACAGCTTGAGACTGTGTCCCCTTGTTCTGTTGCTGGCTGCCTGGCAGCAGAGCCCAACCCCACCTGGCTACAGCCTCCCTGCAGGTAGCTGTAGGACTACCTACAACTGGATGGGCTCAGTTTGTCCTTCACACACTTCATGGCTGCAGTCTGAACCTTACATCCTTACCATTAATTTTCCATTGCCTTTTTATCATTTTAAGCAACCTCTTTCAAAACCCAACTGCACACCCAAAAATGAGCTGCCCAGACTGATTACAAGCAGAGGAGGGTTGAAACAATGGGCTTGAGGCCAGGAGTTGCCAGGCACATAACTCCCACTAATTAGATGGAACAGTTAAATGACAAATCCCAGGCAGGGGCTGGCAGGGCCTAGAGTTGGGACTTTTTACCAGAGCAGTGAACTTCAACCTTAGAGTGGCTTTCCAGTGTCTGAAGGTAGCCTACAGGAAAGCTGGGGAGGGACTCTTTACACGGTCTAGTAATGTTAGGACGAGGGGGAATGGGTTTAAGCTGGCAGAGGGGAGATTTAGACTGGATGTTAGGAGGAAGTTCTTTACAGTGAGGGTGGTAAGACACTGGCACAGGTTGCCCAGGGAGGTTGTGGCTGCTTCCTCCCTGGAGGTGTTTAAGGCCAGGCTGGATGAGGCCTTGAGCAGCCTGCTCTAGTGGGAGGTGTCCCTGCCTATGGCAGGGGGTTGGAGCTGGATGATCCTTGAGGTCCCTTCCAACCTAAACCATTCTATGATTCTATGATTCAAGAGGCTTAAAGTGGGCAGGTAAGATGTGAGGTGGAGATCTCCATCCTTCAACCAACTCCTGTGGTTGCTTGGGTTTGGCAGGGAGGTTGTAATCTGCCTGGGACTGTGGGGAGGGTGTGACAGGGAATAGAATAGAATAGAATAGAATAGAACAGAACAGAACAGAACAGAAGCAACCAGGTTGGAAGAGACCTCCAAGCTCATCCAGTCCAACCTGTCACCCAGCCCTATCCAGTCAACTAGACCATGGCACTAAGTATCAGTCAAAGTCCAGAGCTCATCTCTGGATGCTACCTGGGGCTGATCCATACCCTGCATCAGGGTGATGTTGCTGGGGACCCCATCTCTGCTGGAGGCTGAGCAAGCACCACACCAGATCCTAGTGGAGAAGGGAGGTGGATTTTCTAGAGAGCTAGGGAATTAGTGGGAAGGGAGGAATGCTTTGGTGGGGTAACGGAGGAGGTCCCTGCAGATCAAAAGGAGAAAGGATCTTGTGGTACAAATCCCATGAGACAAAATAAAGGAATTGTGGATAATGGTGTGGGTTGGAAGGGACCTTAAAGGTCATAGAATCAGTCAAGGTTGGAAGGGACCACAGGGATCATCGAGTTCCAACATCCCCCTGCCATGGGCAGGGACACTCTACCCTAGATCAGGTCATCTAATTCCAACCCCTCTGTCAGCAAACATCCACCCAGCAAATACCCAAACCATGTCAGGTCTCTTCTGAGGTTATTTCCTTCATTCTGTTTAAGCTCTCCCACATTTGTGGACGCAATTATTGTCCTCTGGGAAAGAAAACAGCCTCCCACACGAGCAGGACTATTAGCTGGAGTCAGCCACTTGTCAGGAGAGCTGCTTGCAGGAGAGCTGTGTTTAGGCGAGCAGCCTTTGCAGTAATAATTAGCGAGGCACAAAAGCCCATCCTGGAGAGCAAGGAGCCCGGCTCCAGCTGTGCCTGTGGGGCTGCCAGCTGTGCCTGTGGGGCTGAGCCTGGGCCTCCCGCCTTGCAGACTCATCCCACCCGCAGACTGGTCCCACCAGACCGACCAGTTTCACTTTTCAGCGCTAGGAAGTTGGACCGGGAAGCTGCCGGCGAGCGCCCAGACGTGTGCGGGACGGCAGCTTGAGCCACCGCACCGGCGCCATGAGCCCGGGCTCGCCGCTTCTCCCCACCGCCGCAGCCTCGCCGCCCTAGACCACCGCAGCCAGCAGGCATGGAGCAGTTTGTCCGCAAGCGTTTGACCTTCCTGACATCCTTCTGGAACAAGCTGCGTCCCCGCTCGGTGCAGGAGAGCTGCTCCCTGGCCTATCTGGGCTCCGATTCGGTTTCGCTGCACTCGGAGCCCAGCTCCGTCTCCTTCATCCCCAAGTCCTCCCTCTTCATCGCTCTGTACGCGTTCACAGCCCGCAGCGAGGAGGAGCTGAGCGTGAGTGCGGGGGACAAGCTGCGTGTCCTCAGAGAAGAAGGAGACTATGTCCTGGCCCGACGGCTGCTGGGGGAGCCAGCCATGGGCTACGTCCCCGCCGCCTACGTGGCCAGCCTCAGCCAGGGCACCTCTGCTCACCGGCCGTAAGTACCCCTGGGGTCCGTCAGGGGGTGGAGGCTGGGCCAGGGTGGCCTGTCCCTGCCCAGGAAGGCAGCCTGTGGTGGTGGGAGCAGGAGCATAAGGACAGGGAATGGTTGGACTTGGTGACCTTAAAGGGCTTTTCCAAACAAACTGGTTCTGTGATTCTCTCCCCTGCTTTTCCTGTCACCAGTGGTGGGACCAAGTAAGGATCTGCCCTTCCTTGAATATCCCTGCCACGAAGCTCCTGCAGCTCACAGCACTGGTGTGGAGGTAGTCAGCACAGCACACAAGGGTTGGGGGGGTGGGTCAAAGAGTAGAGATGTTGATTCCACTTCCTAGGGGATGCTCTGTGGGGGCAGAGATGTTAGTTCCTCTTCCTGGGGGATGCTCTGAAGGGTAGAGATGTTGGTTTCCCTTCCTGGGGGATGCTCTGAGGGGCAGAGATGTTGGTTCCCCTTTCTGGGGGATGCTCTGAGGGGCAGAGATGTTGGTTCCCCTTCCTGGGGGATGCTCTGAAGGGCGGAGATGTTGGTTTCCCTTCCTGGGGGATGCTCTGAGGGGCAGAGATGTTGGTTCCCCTTTCTGGGGGATGCTCTGAGGGGCAGAGATGCTGGTGTCTCTTTCTGGGCTTATCACCCTCACACAGGATGAGGTGTCTCTGGACTGGGACATGAGGTGATGGTGTGTGGTGGTGCAGTCACGGTGCTGAATAAAAGGACATCTGCTTATTCTGTCTCCTCTCCCTCTTGCCCCACATTAAAGGGGAGGCAGCAGGGAAGTTGCACCTGAACCCTGCCAGTTCCACAGGGCCCAGGAGCATGGGGAGAAGCAGTTTGGATTGGAACCTGTTGGGAAGCCCAGAGATTTGCAGGGCCAAGCTATGCTGCTGCTGCTGCCACTGCTGCCGCTGCCATCCAGCTCATACTCATCCAGGGCTGGGAATCCCTCTACCACCCAACATGAGTTCAGGATGGTGTCTCAGCCATCCCTCAGCAGAGAAAAGCCCAAGCTCATTGTTGCATAAGGCAGCCTGGTCCTGACACGCCAGGCAAAGCGCCCCGAGACACTGCTGTGCCCTCTGTCCCGGGCCCTGAGTCATGCCCGGTGATGGGAAGCGCAGGCACAGGATGGGTGCAGCCACCCTGCAGAATTCCCAGGCACTCCCCTTCACCTGGGGTAAAGGAAAGCAGAGTGGGCCTGGGAAGGGCTCTGACTTGCAGGGGCAGTGACAGCAGCTGGTGGGATGGGAGAGACCCTTCCTCACTTTCCTGTGTGTGCTTTGGAGAAAGACAAATCTGGTCTGGACTGCACTGTGCTGGGACCACAGTTGAGAGGACCATGGGGGGTCAGCTTGCTGATTTAGTCCCATCTAGTCCTGCTCAGCCCCACTACATGAAACGTTTGAGGTTCCTTTGTGTGTGTGTGTAACCCATGCCCAGCTGGTGGCCCCATCTCGACAATAAGGATGCAGTTGGGGGTTGATGCCAAGAGATAAAGGAGGAGGTTCATAGAATCATACCCATCACTGGGTTGGAAGGGAGCTTCAAGACCATTTAGTTCCAGACTCTCTGCCATGAGCAGGAGTCTTCAACTAGACCAGGATGCTCAAGGCCTCATCCAACCTGGTCCTGAACACCTCCCTAGGAAACCTGTGCCAGTGCCTCACCACCCTCAGTGGAGAGAATTACTTCCAAATCTCCAGTCTGAATCCCCCCTCTTCTAGCTCAAAGCCATTGCCATTTGTCCTGTTGCTACATGCCCTTGTAAAAAGTCCCTCTCCCACTCTGCTGTAACCCCCTTCAGGCACTGGCAGGCTGCTCTAAGGTCTCCCTGGAGCCTTCTCTTCTCCAGGCTGAACAACTCCAACTCCTTCATCTTGTCCTCATAGGGCTCCAGCCCTCTGACCTCTGACAGACCTCATCCCTCTGACCGACTCCATCCCTCCGACCACCTTCATGGCCTCTTCTGGACCCATGCCAACAGTTTTATGTCCTTCTTGTGTTGAGGGCAGCAGAACTGGAGGCAGCACTCCTGGTGGGATCTCAGCAGACCAGACCAGAGGGGCAGGATCACCTCCCTCATCCCGCTGCTTTGGTTGGCAGCAGCCACATGCAGCTTTGCAGAGCACGCAGACTCCACGGAGCCTCAGGTTGGGGCTGGGTGCTAATTTGTTCAGCTGCTCAAACCCCATCATGTGTAATTTCCTGCCCAGCTTCTTCAGAAGCTGGTGATCCCAGCTAATGATGACACCTCCAGCTTCTCACGTCCTGCATGTGGTAGGCTGGGTGCAGCAGCCTCTTCCCCACGCTCCCCTGCATCCTTGCTGAGTTGGGACCCAGCCAGCCAGCTTGCCTTTTCCTACTGGAGAGCCTCTTGGCACTGAGCTAGCACAGGAATCATAGAATCATAGAATCAAGCAGGTTGGAAGAGACCTCCAAGCTCAGCCAGCCCAACCTAGCACCCAGCCCTGTCCAATCACCCAGACCATGGCACTAAGTGCCCCAGCCAGGCTTGGCTTCAACACCTCCAGCCACAGCCACTCCACCACCTCCCTGGGCAGCCCATTCCAATGCCAATCACTCTCTCTGCCAACAACTTCCTCCTAACATCCAGCCTAGACCTCCCCTGGCACAGCTTCAGGCTGTGTCTCCTTCTTCTGTTGCTGGCTGCCTGGCAGAAGAGACCAACCCCAGCTGGCTACAGCCTCCCTGCAGGGAGCTGCAGACAGCAATGAGCTCTGCCCTGAGCCTCCTCTTCTGCAGGCTGCACACCCCCAGCTCCCTCAGCCTCTCCTCATAGGGTTTGTGTTCCAGACCCCTCACCAGCTTCATTGCCCTTCTCTTGACACCTTCCAGCACCTCAACATCTCTCTTGAATTGAGGGGCCCAGAACTGGACACAGCACAGGTGTGGCCTGAGCAGTGTTGAGTACAGGGGAAGAAGAACCTCCCTTGTCCTGCTGGCCACACTGCTCCTGATACAGAGAGGGGTTTGGCTGGGTCCTCCCTCCTGGCGTGGTGCTGCTGAGGTCCTCAAGCAGCACTGCAAAGGGCAGGTGCCAGAGAGGTTTTCACCAGTGTCATTTGCTGATGGGCTCTGAGTGCTGGTTGTGTCCATGAGCTGCAGGTCAAGATGTGCAAAGCCAGCCTGTGCATGTGGCTGTTACCCTTGTGGCAGGATATATGGCTGCAAGCCACACTTCGTGATCCAGGGAGACCTTCAGGTGGCCTCTCAGTGCATAAAGGGACCAATCAGAAAGCTGGGGACAGACTTTTGAGCAGGAGCTGTTGTGAAAGGACAAGGTGGGTGGTTTGAACTCAAAGAGGGAGATTGAGGCTGGAGAGAAGGAAGAAATGTTTGACACTGAGGATGGGGAGAGCCTGGCCCAGGCTGTCCAGAGAGGTGGGAGCTGCCCCAGCCCTGGAACCAGTCCTGCTCTAGCTGCAGCTGCCCCTGCTGACTGCAGGAGGGTTGGACTGGATGAGCTTTGAGGATCAGTTCCAACCCAACCCTGTCTGGGGTTTTATGATTCTGTGAACCCTACCAGAGCATCTTCCATGCAGCATCAGGTGGTTGGTGCTGTATTTACTGCAGGCTGTCAGCCCAGTTGTGGCAGTGGTGTAAACCTGAGTCTGGGGTGGAGCTGAGACCTGGGCAGCTTGCTGCTGCTGGAGAAAATGGTTTGCAGCCAGCAAGCTGCAATAAGATGCAACAAGTGCCTGCAAAACCAATCCAGCAAAGCATTCCTGACACAAGCCAGCCAGCAATGTGTGTGGTGGCCACATTTACAGGCTGTGAGCCATGGGCTGGCCACTGTGCTGCTTGCTTGGTCCTGCCAAGGCACAATTGAATAGGAGCTGGAACTGGATGGTCTTAAAGGTCTTTTCCAACTCCAACCATTCCACAATTCTGTGAGGCTTCTCTTAAATTGAACTCTTTTGGTAACCAAGCTTTGGCAACCACCTCATTAGCTGCCTTCCTCTTCATCCATCTATTGATCTGTCACTCCCCAATCAATAACACTGAGGCCTGTTGGCCACCACCCACTGCCTTTGACAAATAACAGATTTAAACTAATGAAGCTTCTTCAAAACTGGTAAAGAAGAAGGACCCAGCTCAGTCTTCCCTTGGCCACAGCAGAGGAGTCAAGTTGGGTAGCCAGTATGGCCAAGCCTGCTGCAGCACAGTCTGCCTCCTGCCCATCTCCTGTCCTCTGGGGGCAGGCAGCAACACTCTGGAGTGATGTGGCAGCTACTGGGACAGTATGAGGATGGAAATAAGGTTTGGTTATAGAATCATTGAATTGTTTTGTTGGAAATGGTCTCCAAGACCATTCAGCCTCACTTTAAATCTCAGACCACCACAGCCACTAAACCATGTCACCAACGTTTCTTCAACACTTCCAGGGATGAGGACTCCACCACCTCCCTGGGCAGCCTGTTCCAATCCCTGACCACTCTTGCAGCAAAGAAATTTCTCCCAGTTTCCAACCTTAACCTCCTCTGGCACAATTTCAGGCCATTTCTTCTCATTCTATCACCTGATGCAAGGCAGAAGAGACCAATCCCCACCTCACTCCAACCTCCTTTCAGGCTGTAGAGAGCCAGAAGGTCTAAACAGCCTAAACAACCCCAGTTCCCTCAGCTGCTCCTCAGCAGAACTGTTCTCCAGTCGCCTACCATTCTCTTATTCTCTTTTCCAACCAAAGTGTTTCTGTGACCTGTGAATGGCAGCAGGGAGCTGCTCCCTTTCCCTGGCTTAGAATGTGCTCAGAAGGTCCATGGGGCAGCCCTGCTTATCACAGGCCCACAGGATGTCAGGGGTTGGAAGGGACCCAAAGAGCTCATCCATTGCAACCCCCCTGCCACAGCAGAACCACACAATCTAGCCCAGGGCACACAGCAACACATCCAGACAGGCCTGGAAAGGCTTCACAGAAGGAGACTCCACAACCTCTCTGAGCAGCCTGTGCCAGGGCTCTGGGACCCTTCCAGGCAAGAAGTTCCCCCTTGTGTTGAGCAGGAACCTCCTGTGCTGCAGCTTCCATCCATTGCTGCTTGTCCTATCCCAGGCAGCAGTGAGCAGAGCCTGTCCCCGCCCTGACCCCCAGCCCTCAGATATCTATAGACATTTATTAGATTCCCCTCTCAGTCTTCTCTTCTCCAGACTAAGCAGCCCCAAGTCCCTCAGCCTCTCCTCACCAGGCAGTGCTCCAGTCGCCTCATCATCCTCCTAGCCCACCCTTGATCTCTCTCCAGCAGATCCCTGTCCCTCTTCAACTGGGGAGCCCAAAACTGAAGGCAGTACTCAAGATGAGGTCTCAGCATGGCAGAGCAGAGGCAGAGGAGAGCCTCCCTCCATCTGCTGGGCACACTCTTCCTAATGCAGCCCAGGATCCCATTGGCCCTTTTGGCCACATCTCCTCCCCATGTCCTCCCCCCTCACTAACCCCTCTGCTCTGCCTCTCCAGATGGTACTTCAGCAAGATCAGCCGAAACGAAGCCGAGCAGCTTCTCCTTTCAGCTCCCAACCGGCACGGCTCCTTCCTGGTGCGGGACAGCGAGAGCAGCAGGGGGGAATACTCTCTCTCAGGTAATTGTGTGCCAATTATCCAGGGGAAATCAGCAGAGGGAAAAGAAGCAGCAACCTGTTCCTTAGGGGCAGCTCCTGGCTCGGTCAATGCAGGGGAGGGGAGGGTTAAAAGGTGGACATCTGTTTGAAGTGTTTGGCAGCGTCTTGCGAGAGGGAGTTGCTTGGCTGCTAGGAATGGGAAGGTCATGGGTGCAGGTCTGGGTGGCTGAGTTACTGCAGCCAAGGAAAGTGAGTTGCTCCTGTGCAAGGTATGAAAGGCAGAAGCAATTCCCAGCAGCTTAATGATGGCTTTGCTCCACTGACTGCCAGGATTTCATTCCAGTGGCTTTTGTGTCATAGAATCACAGACTGGTTTGGGTGGGAAGGTTTTCTCACAGGTCATCTTGTCCACCCCACACACAGTGAGCAGGGAGATCCCCAAACACATCAGGTTGCTCAGGCCTCCATCCAGTTTGAATCTCTCCAAGGATGGGGTCTTAACCACACTTCTGGGCAACCTGTTCCCATGCTTCACTACCCTAATGTCCTCCTAATATCCAACCTAAATCTCCCCTGCTCCAGCTTCAAACCATTGCCACTCATCCTATCCCCACAGGCCCTTCTAAACAGTCCCTCCCCAACCTTCCTGTAGGACCCCTTCAGATACTGAAATGCTGCTCTAAGGTCTCCCCAGAGCCTTCTCTTCTCCAGGCTGAACAACCCCAACCCCCTCAATCTGTCTCTCTTGTCATCTGAAGGCTGTCTAAAAATACTCTGCCACTCCAGGTTACTCCAGGGCCTGGGATGCTCCCACGTAGAGACATCAGAATCCAGAGGGATTCAGACCAGGCAGCTCCAATATGATCTGATCTGACCTATCCAAAAATAGCCATGAGATATTCATGAGGAACCTCACATCTCACTTATCAGTCCTCTGGGCAGTGAGGTGCCCACAGGAGCTCCATCTGCTGCTGGTTTATCCACCTCCAGCAGCAGTGAGCTCCACTGCTGTCCAAGCAGATCATTTGTGGGGGAGGTTGGACTGGATGATCTCTGGGGGTCGTAGAACCGTAGAATCAACCAGGTTGGAGGAGACTTCCAGGCTCATCCAGCCCAACCTAGCACCCAGCCCTGCCCAATCAACCAGACCATGGCACTAAGTGCCCCAGCCAGGCTTGGCTTCAACACCTCCAGCCACAGCCACTCCACCACCTCCCTGGGCAGCCCATTCCAATGCCAATCACTCTCTCTGCCAATAACTTCCTCCTAACATCCAGCCTAGACCTCCCCTGGCACAATTTGAGAACCTTCCAACCTCTAAAGTCCTGTGCTCTGTGATTCTGTGAACTGTCCCTGCTCATCAGGCATCACCTCTCCAGTCCAGCTGAGCCCTGCTCGCCCATGGTCGGGAGCCCTCTGAGCCAGGAGGTGGGAGCAAAGGGAGTGATGGGGATTGGGATGTAAACCCCAGGGCTGAGTTGGGTTGCTTTAGGGTGAATTACCAGAGTGGATGCCTGGAAAGGAGAGAGCATGAGAGTCCTCTAGGAGCTGGTGCTGGGAAGTGTCCAGAGAAGGGCAGCAAGGCTGGGGATGGGCCTGGAGCACAGCCCTGTGAGGAGAGGCTGAGGGAGCTGGGGGTGTGCAGCCTGCAGAAGAGGAGGCTCAGGGTAGAGCTCATTGCTGTCTGCAGCTCCCTGCAGGGAGGCTGTAGCCAGGTGGGGTTGGGCTCTGCTGCCAGGCAGCCAGCAACAGAAGAAGGGGACACAGTCTCAAGCTGTGCCAGGGCAGGTCTAGGCTGGATGTTAGGAGGAAGTTGTTGGCAGAGAGAGTGATTGGCATTGGAATGGGCTGCCCAGGGAGGTGGTGGAGTGGCTGTGCCTGGAGGTGTTGAAGCCAAGCCTGGCTGGGGCACTTAGTGCCATGGTCTGGTTGGTTGGGCAGGGCTGGGTGCTAGGTTGGGCTGGCTGAGCTTGGAGCTCTCTTCCAACCTGCCTGATTCTATGATTCTATGATTCTGTGGTGCTGGCACAAGCTGAGTTTTCTCTGGAATGGGCTTCCCCACAGTGCGCAACCACACCAAGGTCAGCCACTTCCGAATCTGCAAGAGCCCTGGGGGCAGCCTCTACATCCAGAAGGGACATCCTTTCCCCGACATGGAGGAGCTCCTTGCCTTCTACACCAAGCACTGGAAGGTCATCCAAAGCCCCTTGCTGCAGCCCTGCAGCCCCGCGGTGCGTACGTGGACAGCACAGCTCAGCCAAGCTCCCAGCCATGGCTGGCCAGGGTGGGAAAAGGGAGGAGGAACTGGGGGGAAAGAGAAAGAATTAGTTTGTCCTTTGGGTTTTGAGCTTTGCTAAACTAAAGATGAGGCCATGAGAATGAGCAGAGGGATGGAGCACCTCTCCTATGAAGAGAGACTGAGGGAGTTGGGGTTGTTCAGTCTGGAAAGGAGAAGGCTCCCAGGGGACCTTCTTGTGGCCTTTCAGTATCTTAAGGAGGCTACAAGAAAGCTGGGGAGGGACATTTTAGGCTGTCAGGTAGTGATAGGACTGGGGGGGAGTGGAACAAAGCTGGAAATGGGGAGATTCAGACTGGATGTTAGGAAAAAGTTCTTCAGCATGAGGGTGGTGAGAGCCTGGAATGGGTTGCCCAGGGAGGTGCTGGAAGTCTCATCCCTGGAGGTGTTTAGGGCCAGGCTGGATGAGGCTGTGGGCAGCTTGCTCTAGTGTGAGGTGTCCCTGGTCATAGCAGGGGGGCTGGAACTGGATGATTCCTGTAATCCCAACCCTGACTGATTCTATGATTATTTGAGCTGCCAGCATGAACTTTTACCTGCAGTGTTAAGGCCAGGACATGACACTGAAGTTTGTTTTTGACCAGCCACATTGCACAAGACTGTCCTGAAATCATAGAAGCGTCATAGAATGGTTTGGGTTGGAAGGGATCTTAGAGATCATCCAGTTCCAACCCCTCTGCCATGGGCAGGGACACTTCCCACTAGACCAGGTTGCTCAAGCTTCATCCAGCCTGGCCTTGAACACTTCCAAGGATGAGTTGTCCATAACTTCTCTGGGCAACCTGTTCCAGTGTCTCACCACCCTCATAGTACAGAATTTCTTCTGATACCCAACCTAAGTCTCCCCTACTCTCGTTTCAAACTGTTGCTCCTTGTCCTATCACCACAGACCCTTATAAAAAGTCCTTCCCCAGCTCTCCTCTAGCCCCCTTCAGGCACTGGAAGGCTGCTCTAAAGTCTCCCTGGAGACTTCTCCAGGCTGAACCAACCAAACTCCTTTAGCTTGTCGTCATAGGAGAGATGCTCCAACCCTCTGATCAGCTTTGTGGCCCTGTGTGGACCCTCTCCAACAGATCCATGTCCTTCTTTTTGTTGAGGGATCCAGAACTGGATGCAATGCTCCAGGTGGGGTCTCATGAGAGCAGAGCAGTCTGAGAGAAAAGCCTCCCTTGCCCTGCTGCCCACACTTCTTTTGATGCAGCCCAGGACATGGGTGGCTTCTGGGCTGCCCAGAGCCCTTTGGTGGCTCACATCAAGCACCTCATCAACCAGTACCCCTAAGTCCTTCTCTGCAGGGCTGCTTTCAGTCCACTGACCACTCAGCCTCTATTTGTGCTTGGGATTTCTCCTACCCAGGTTCAGGACCTATTGAATTTCATAAGGTTGGCATCTCTCCAGCCTGCCAAGATCTCTCCATGTCCATGTGGTTACCAATCTCTTTGCTACCCAGTCTGGAAATACCTGCACTTCCAACTCCTGTTTCCCTGGAGCACAACAAGACCACGTCGCTTTCGCATAGTTTTCATGCCAATTAGCCTGGCACTCATCAACCCAATTAGAGCATTAATCCCTAATTGCCAGCTCATTTCCTGATTAGGTTCCATCCACCGATGATGACTCAGAAATAACAACTAAACCTGTGAATGAGCCCCGGGGTGAAACTGAACCGTGTGAGAGAAAAGAGATGCTTCCTGAGCTGAAGTCAAAATCAGCCTTCATATGCAACAACATCCATTTAATTGCTTTCATTTATTGGTGGCAATGGAGCAGGGCAACCTTTGAGGTCTGCTGAGGAGTGAATTGTGACCTGAGTTCCTGATATTTCATGTAGTCTCCCCAGACATCTTCCCTTATGCATGTTGGGTCCCGGCAGAGGCAGGGTAGAGGATGCTCTGCACGCTTCGTGCCCTCAAGGAATGTTTGACAGAGGGAGTAGCCATGCAGGCAGTAGAGCAGCACAGCCTGCTCATTTCTTTGTCCCACCAGGCCTTGGTGTGCACCCAGAACAGGTCCTTCCAAGTATTCAATGCCTGTTTGCAGACTTGCAAAACCCCCCTTGTGCATGTTGGGTCCTGGCAGAGGCAGGGTAGAGGATGCTCTGCATGCTTCGTGCCCTCAAGGAATGTTTGACAGAGGGAGTAGCCATACAGGTGGTAGAGCAGCACAGCCTGCATTTCTTTGTAGCCACCAGGCCTTGGTGGGCACCAAGAACCAGTCCTTCCTGGCCAGCTGTTCCAAGTCTGCAATGCCCATTTCACAGACTCCCCCCGAGAGGGACGGTTGGGAGCGCCCACGCTGGGAGTTCACCCTGCGGAGGAAGCTGGGCGAAGGCTACTTTGGAGAGGTATGGGAAGGGCTCTGGAGGAACACGGTGCCAGTGGCCATCAAGATCATAAAAGGTAGGTAGAGAACAGTCATAGAACCATAGAATTGTAGAATCATAGAACCATAGAGTCATAGAATGGTTTATGTCAGAAGGGACCTCAAGGATCAGCCATTTACGACCCCCTGCCATAGGCAGGGACACCTCGCACTAGAACAGGTTGCTCAAGGTCTCATCCAACCTGACCTTGAACACCTCCAGGGAGGTTGTGGAGCACAGCAGCACAGNCCTGTCATTCCAAGCCCTTGTGAATAGTCCTTCCCCAGCCCTCCTGTAGCCCCCTTCAGATACTGGAAGGCCTCTCCAAAGTCACCTCCAAGCCTTCTCTTCTCCAGGCTGCAGAGCACCAACTCATGTAGCCTGTCCTCAGAGCAGAGCTGCTGCAGCCCTCTGAGCATCTTGGTGTCCTCTTCTGGACTGGCTGCAACAGTTCCATGTCCTTCTTGTGCTGGGAGCTCCAGAACTGTGCACAGGACTCCAGGTGGGGTCTGAGGAGAGCAGAGCAAAGGGGCAGAATCCTCTCCCTTGCCCTGCTGCCCACACTGCTCTTGCTGCAGCCCAGCACACAGTTGCTGTCTGGGTTGTGTGCACACACAGAGGCCAACTGAGTAGTCTCTTGTTCACTCCCACATGGTTGGCCTCCATTTTATTTCCTAGCCCTCCTGGTCATCCAGGAGGATAACCTCCTGGTTATCAAGCTAGGTGTGGTAGGACCTGGCAAGCAGCCACTGGACTTCTTGTGGACCCATCTAAGATTGGGCTGTGCCTTTATAAAATGGCTTCCCCCAGTGGCATTTGTGATGCCACATCAAGGCCAATCAAATGGGCTTGGGACAAGTCCCATCAAGTCAGGTCAAATGGCTTTGTGACATGTCCAATGGATTCCTGATGGGCTCTGGAAAATGGGATGCAGAGCCCTGTGGAAAAGACCTCTGGAGTGTTTGGATCTGTGGCACAGGATATGCAGACCTGAACTTTTCAGTTCAAGGGTGGGTTGTGAGGAAGGAAAAAAAATCCTTTCCTCAGCTGGAGGTGCTGAGTTCCAACACACACATGAGACAGCAGCTCACAGAGGCTGTGTTGGCTTTCTCCCCCAGCTGACATGAAGGCAGAAGACTTCACCAAGGAGATTCAGAATCTGAAGTGCCTGAGGCATGAGAAGCTGATCCAGCTGCATGCTGTCTGCTCTCTGGATGAGCCAGTGTACATCATCACTGAGCTCATGAGGAAAGGCAACCTCCACAGCTACCTCAACAGTAAGTACCTGAGCTGGCCCCACGGGGTGCATCCCTCTGGGGGTGCTTTCTGTGCCCCAGAATGGCCCCACGAGCCCAAGAGGGAACCCTAAGAGAGCACAAGATTAGTTTTGATCCTGTTTGGATCAGTGAGCTTGCAGAGCAACCCATGGGTGCTTGGTGGAGACTGACCTGGGTGACACCAAGACCCAAAGACATAGTCCTTGGGTATGGTCCTTTTGGTGTCTGTGCCCCTGGGACCCCAAGAGTGCTGCTAAGGACCTTCAGCCTCCTTACTTCACTCATCCATGTTCTTCCAGCTCTTGGCAGTGCACAGAAACCCCACTGCCATGGTTGGGAAACTCTGCCTTTGTTGGGAATGAAATGACCCAACATTGCCCTGGGTTGGCACTGGGGGATTGGTCATGTGCAGAGCTCCTACCAGGCCACAGTCCACTCATCACCTGCCTGGCACTTTATTTGTCTTGGCCTTTCTTTTCCTGACCCAGTAATCAGTCTTGAGGAGAAACAAGCCAAGCCAAACCACTCCCACCAAGACCTGTTTTTCTGCCTAGTACAATCCCCCCCCAACATTGACCTCATTTTTGATTGAGGCTCCAGTGGCATTTGGTGCTGGAGGAGCTGGAGCTTGCAGGTAGGACAGGTTGAGGAGCTCAGCTGGAGATTTGCATGGCAGAAGGTCACCTTCAGCTCTGAATGAGCCATGGAAATCTGCACCTTTGCTGAGGCACAGAGATTCTTCAGAGCCCTGTCCTATTTCTGAGGAGCATGTGGCTGTGCTCAACTTCCCAGGCAGTCCAACCAAGATGGTTAGGTTCCAGTTTAAGGTTTTACATGTTCCCCTGGTCCCACACTGCTGGCACAGGCTCTCCATCCAAACCAGAACGCCCAAAATAGTTGCTGCTAGACCACCTCCAATGCTTGGATCATCTGGGTTAACAGGTCCTGAAGGGAAGTCCCTGGGCACCTCCCACCTGCTCAACATTGCCTGTCAAGTGGCAGATGGAATGAGGTACCTGGAGGAGAAGCACATTGTCCACCGGGATCTGGCAGCCAGAAACATCCTGGTGGGAGAGGAACTCACCTGCAAAATCGCTGACTTTGGGCTTGCTCGGCTCCTCAAGGTCAGTCAGTGAGATGCTCTGGTCCTTCCCATCACCCCAGCCCACCAGCTCGTCCCATCCTGCAGCCATTCCCTCCCAGCCCCTTTCCCAGCCCCAGCAGAGCTCCTCAAGGTCAGTCAGCAGGATGCTGTGGTCCTTCCAATCCCCAGCAAAGCCCTCAAAGCATGAGCTGTGCTTTGCATGTCAGGGGTTGGAAGGGACCCAAAGAGCTCATCCAGTCCAACCTCCCTGCCACAGCAGGACCACACAATCTAGCTCAGGGCACACAGGAACACATCCAGACAGGCCTTGAAAGGCTCCACAGAAGGAGACTCCACAACCTCTCTGGGCAGCCTGTGCCAGTGCTCTGGGACCCTTCCAGGCAAGAAGTTGCCCCTTGTGTTGAGCTGGAACCTCCTGTGCTGCAGCTTCCATCCATTGCTGCTTGTCCTATCCCAGGCAGCAGTGAGCAGAGCCTGTGCCCCCCTCCTCTCCCCCAGCCCTCAGATATCTATAGACATTTATTAGATCCCCTCTCAGTCTTCTCTTCTCCAAACTCAGCAGCCCCAAGTCCCTCAGCCTGTCCTCACCAGGCAGTGCTCCAGTCCCCTCACCATCATCATAGCTCTCCCTTGGACTCTCTCCAGCAGGTCCCTGTCCCTTTTAAACTGGGGAGCCCAAAAGTGAATACAGTACTCGAGATGGGGTCTCACCATCTCCCACTGCTTTCCAGGATGACATTTATTCCACCAGCAGCAGCACTAAGATCCCAGTGAAGTGGACAGCCCCGGAGGCAGCCAACTACCGCACCTACTCCCTCAAGTCTGACGTCTGGTCCTACGGGATCCTGCTCTATGAAGTCTTCACCTATGGTCAGATCCCCTATGAAGGTAGGGCTGCCAGCTCCCTCCAACACCTCTCCATCCACATCCCAGGCAGCTTGCCCAGGCTTCCCAAAAGCCAAGGTGTCATGAATTGCTATCTTACCCATTCCACAGTGAATGTGGCAGCAGCTCCAAGGGCATGAGCAAGTTATCACCCACTTTGCATCACCTGGAGGTGTTCAAAAAGAGCCTGGAGGAGGCACTTAGTGCCATGGTCTGGTTGATTGGACAGGGCTGGGTGCTAGGTTGGACTGGATGAGTTTGGAGGTCTCTTCTAACGTGGTTGATTCTATGATTTTAAGAGAAGCATGTTCAGCAGGGCAAAGGAGGTGATTCTTCCCCTTTGGTCTCATGAGACCCCACCTAGAATGCAGTTCTGGAGCCTCCTACACAAAGAGGACATCAAACTGTTGGGGCCAGTCCAGAGGAGGCCATGAAGATGCTCAGAGGGCTGCAGCAGCTCTGCTCTGAGGACAGGCTACAAGATTTGGGGCTCTGCAGCCTGGAGAAGAGGAGGTTTTGAGGAGACCTTGGAGTGGCCTTCCAGGATCTGAAGTGGGCTACAGGAGGGCTGGGGAGGGACTATTGACAAGGTCTGGTAATGACAGGAGGAGGAATGGGTTTGAAGTGGCAGAGGGGAGACTGAAACTGGCTGTTAGGAAGAAGTTGTTTGCAGTGAGAGTGGTGAGACACTGGCACAGGTTGGGGATGGTGAGACACTGGCACAGGTTGAGGGTGGTGAGACACTGGCACAGGTTGGGGATGGTGAGACATTGGTACAGGTTGAGGGTGGTGAGACACTGGCACAGGTTACCCAGGGAGGTTGTGATCACATTCTGTGCTTCTGTGCTCCACAACCTCCCTGGAGGTGTTCAAGGCCATGTAGGATGAGTCCTTGAGCAACCTGTTCTAGTGGGAGGTGTCCCTGTCTATGATCAGGGGTTGGAACTGGCTGATCCTTGAGGTCCCTTTCAACCTAAACCATTCCATCTATGGCTCTGTGATTCTATTTTCAGTGCTGGGTGCAGGAGCTGGAGGCAGATAGGTGGTATGGGCTGATTGATCTCCCACAAGCTCTTCTCTACCAGTCTCCTGGCACAGAAACACCATTTAGCAGCAGCAGCAGCTGACATCCTGGTCCACTGGGGTGCACCTTCAAGGCTTCCTTTGGGGATGTCAGATTCAGAGGCATCTTCTCCTTCCTTGCAGGAATGACAAACCAAGAAACAGTAAGGCAGATCACCAGGGGCTATCGCCTGCCCCGGCCCAGCTCCTGCCCTCCTGAGATCTACAGCATCATGCTGGAGTGCTGGAGTGGCAACACGGAGGAGCGTCCTACCTTCCTGGCCCTGCGGGAGAAGCTGGGCTTCATCTACAGACGGCTGCTCAGCTCCCTCTCCTGACGGACCCTTTCCCAACATCCTGGCCAGCCCTTGCCGAGAAGCTCCTTCCTTCTGGTTTGCCCTCTGACAGGGCTCCAAGGAAAGCACATCCCCCTCTCAAAACCAGCTCATGCTCCCCCGATGGTCAGGACTGAAGGAAATGGCCAAGGGAAAAGGCAATGAGCTGTGGAGAACTCGTTGCCAGCACCTGGCTGGGTAGCAGTCTGGAAAAGCCCTGTGGTAGTGAAGGCATCACCCAGAGTTTACTTCTTCAGCCAGCCAGTGGGGCAGGAGGTGCCTGCTGCTGCCCAGGCCACCGTGAACGTTTGCAGGTTGTGTTCAGTTGTGGCTCTGCTTGGTTTGTCTTGTAGTGTGTGTTCTGTGTGTTTATCAATAAACATGTGTGCATCCAGACCACCTTCCCTTCCCATTCCCCTTCCCTCTTCTCTTCTTTTTCCCCTTCCCTCTTCCCTTTCCCCATTCCTTTCCCCTTCCCCTTTCCCCTCACCTTCCTTTTCCTTCCCTTCCCTCTTCCCTCTTCCCTTTCCCCATTCCTTCCCCCTTCCCCTTCCCCTTTCCCCTCCCCTTCCTTTCCCTTACCTTCCCTCCCCCCTTCCCTCTCCCTTTTTCCCTTTTGCCTTTCCCTTTCCCTTTCCCTTCCCTTTCCCTTTCCCTTCCCTTTCCCCTTCCCTTCCCCCTTCCCTTCCCTTCCTTTTCCCCTTTCCCTTCCCCCTTCTCTTTCCCCTTTCCCTTTCCCTTCCCTTTCCCCTCTCCCCTTTCCCCTCCCCTTCCTTTCCCTTACCTTCCCTTCCCCCTTCCCTTTCCCTTTTTCCCTTTTGCCTTTCCCTTTCCCTTTCCCTTCCCTTTCCCTTTCCCCTTCCCTTTACCCTTCCCTTTCCTCTTCCCTTCCCCCTTTCCCTTTCCCTTCCCCCCCCCACTTCCTGGGCACTCAGGCCCCCCCATGGTGCTCCCCTCCCTACCCAGCAGTCAGTGGTTCACAACCAGTCTGGCTCTTGCAAACAGAGGCACAACATCTTCCTATCTCTGGTCTCTCTTTGTCCAGGCATGGATTGAACCTTGGTGTTCCTCTGCCAACCCTCTGGCAGCTCCTCTCTGGTTCCTTGCCCTGTTCAGATTCACTCAGTAAAGCCCTGCTTCATCCTCCTCTGCTCTTCATCACACTCGTGGTGCAAAGCCAAAAGATGCTCCCACTACCTCCTGCTCCTCGCTTCTCACAGGGTTAGCCCAGTACAGAAGGACCTTCAGCTTCTTGTCCCCATTTGCTCCAGCCAAGTAGCTTTCACCCTCCCCTGCCCATGCTGATTCCTGGAGGCTGGGCTGTCCTTGGCAGTGGGAGAAGGACTCACTGAAAAGCAGCACTGGGACTTGTGCCAAAACCTTTCTGGGGTCAACCTGACCGTGGCTGCTTGGGCAGTGTCACGCTTGGGGCACCGGTGGCATGGCATGGCATGGCATGGCATGGCATGCTAATCAGCAAAGGCAGCCTGGCACAGCCTGGGGCTAGATTAGATTGAGCAAGTCTTGCATGCAGGAGGGGCCTGGAAAGGGGAAGTGGGAAGGTGGAGTGGATGTGTGCTAACTTCTGAGCTGCCTGTGCTGGCTCTCAAGTTTGAACAAAGGTGAAGCAGTTGTTGAGTCCTGCTGTGACCTGGGAAAGCATCATAGAATTCCAGACCGGTTTGGAAGGGAAGGGAAGGGATCATTCAAGGTCATCCAGTCCAACCCCCCCCTGCAATCAGCAGGGACATCTGCAAATAGAGCCACAACCAACCTGACCTGCAATGGTGCCAGGAATGGGACACCTACGTCTCTCCTGTCTGGGCAGCCTGGGCCAGGGTCCCACCACATGCAGCATAAACCCACATCTCTGCCTTCTCTCTAATCTGAATCTCCCTCTTGTAGTTCAAACCCTCACCCTTTGCCTTGTCACAACAGGCCCTGCTCAAAGATCTGTCCCCAGCTTTCTGGTCACCTCTTTGAGCACTGCAAGGCCATCAGAAGGTCTCCCTGGAGCCTTTTCTTCTCCAGGCTGATCAAGCCCAAGTCTCTCAGCCTGGCCTCACAGCAGAGCCCTTCCAGCTCTGCCAGCACTGCTGTGGCCTCCTCTGGCCACTCTCCAACAGGTTCTGTCTCTGCTGTGGACTCCAGAGCTGGCTCCAGCACTGCAGGGGGGGCACAGCAGAGTGGAAGAGAGAGGCAGAATCTCCTCCCTGCCCCTGCTGCTCATGCTGCTGGGGATCAGCCCACGACATGGCTTGGGCCGGGCTGGGAGCACACAGTGCTGGCTCATGGTCAGCTTTTCACCCCCCAGCACCCCTAAATTCTTCTCTGCAGGGCTTCTCTCCTTATATTCATCCCACACCCTGCACTGAGGTACAGGACCTTGGATATGGCCTTGTTGCACCTCATGAGGTTCACATGGACCCACTCCTCCAGCTTGTCCAGGTTAGAGTGGTCTCAGCTGGCATAAACAAGCCAGGCAGGTTGGGTTTGGACATGGTTGCAGGAGGAAACCTTCATCTTTCAGAAGCATTTCTCAGCCTGCTCCATCACCTGAGCAGGGAGCAGATGTGGGCACAGCCCAGGTCCCATCCTAGGGGAAGCCAAGGACCAAAGCCATGTGCAGCAGGTGTTGGGTTCCTTGCACACCCAGCCAGGGCAGTGCTGTGTGTGGAGCAGAGCCTTTTTTAAGCACTGAAAGTATGAAATGTGCAAAGATCTCAATGGCTCAGGGCTGGCTGCCACCAGATGGAGCTCAACATGGAGCAGGAGGAGAAGAGAGGGGGCTGGTGGTGATGATGGGCTTGCTGTGGGGAGCAGCCTGCACGGCCAAGCTCCCTCCAAGAAGCAAACGAGGTCCCTCCTGCTTGCAGCAGAGCTCACAGAAGCGTGAAGGGAGGACACAAAGCCACCCACAGCAGCTTTGCCTTCCTCCTCTGCAGCTGCTTGAAAAGCAGCTCCACTGCCTGGGTTTGCCCTGCAGCAGGGTCTGCTGGGGGGGTTGGCATTTCTCTGACTCACTGCTTGCTTTCTAAAAGTAGCCAGAGCTGGATGGGAGCCCAGATTGTCTCATCCTCTGCCAGCACCTCAGCCTGGGCTGAGCCCTGCAGCTTCCCCCCACCCCCATGCCCCCCCACACTAAAATTTAGGCCACTACAGGGAGCAGGCTAATCCCAGAAATCCATCCCACAAAGGCAGAGCTGCTGAGCTTCCAGTGCTCTGCAAATCCTTCCAGGGTGGGCACTGCAAACCCTGCTGTTAGGGACATTCCCCAGCTCTGCTTTCAGCCTGGCACGTGCCCCACGTGTGGGTTCAGCTTGACCGAGTGGCATTTGAAGCCTGTGCCAGGCTGGTGGCATGGGGCTGACCTGCACCAGTTGTTTCTATTTTTAAGGTCCCACGGTGGCCTTTGAAGGGTGAGGGGGAAGCAAAACTGCTTGGATGGAGGAACAACATCATCCTTCCCCAGGCAGGCAATGAAGGGAAGTGTTTCTCACCCAAGGTCGCAGGAATGGCACAGAGACCCTTGCAGGAAAAGCACAGGCTGGTTTAGAACCACAGAATCAGAGAATCAGGCAGCCTGGAAGAGAGCTCCAAGCTCAGCCAGCCCAACCTAGCCCCCAGCCCTGCCCACCCAACCAGACCATGGCACTAAGTGCCCCAGCCAGGCTTGGCTTCAACACCTCCAGGCACAGCCACTCCACCACCTCCCTGGGCAGCCCATTCCAATGCCAATCACTCTCTCTGCCAACAACTTCCTCCTCACAGCCAGCCTAGACCTGCCCTGGCACAGCTTGAGGCTGTGTCCCCTTCTTCTGGTGCTGGCTGCCTGGCAGCAGAGCCCAACCCCACCTGGCTACAGCCTCCCTTCAGGGAGCTGCAGGCAGCAATGAGCTCTGCCCTGAGCCTCCTCTGCTGCAGGCTGCACACCCCCAGCTCCCTCAGCCTCTCCTCACAGGGCTGTGCTCCAGGCCTCTCAAGCCCTATGAGGGGCCCAAATATGTGAGTCAATCAACAGGAAAACCACAGAGACTGGCCAAGTGGCACAAGTCATCAGCAGGAGAGAAGGAGAGGGGACATGTGTCCCTCGTGGGGGGGTTGGTGACCTGACCTCCCTGAGAGTGAGCTCAGTGGGAAGTGGGGATGAGATACGGTGGGCAGGGAGGCCTTTTGCTTGTCTGGCTTCTGTTCCTCTTGCTGTCCCACCACAGTAGACACAGGGAATCAGCTGGAGTCATGGAATTGCTCTGTCTGGAAGGGACCTTTAAAATCATCAAGGCCAATCATTAACCCAGCACTGCCAGGTCACCACTAAACCGTGTCCCTCAGCACCACATCTCCACCTCCGCTCTGAAACCCCCACCCCAGGGATGAAGACTCCACCATATTCCTTGGGCAGCCTGTACCAGGGCTTGACAACCCTTTTGGGAAGAAGTTATTCCTCATGTCCAACCCAAACCTCCCCTGGAGGCACCTGAGGACATTTCCTCTTGTCCTATCACTTGTTCACTTGGAAAATGGAGACCAACCCCCGCATCAGTGGGGCTGGAGACAGCACACACACAAATGTGCTTGGCCACCAGATGCTTTCCCTCAACACACCTGAGTGCTGTGAAGGGGCAAGAAAGGCCCCAGAAGCACCACGCACCACAAGCAACCAAGGTGATGCCAAGGGCTTTGCTCAGAGCAATGCCACAGAGCTGCCCAAGAGCAGAGTCTGGAAGAGAGGGTCAGGCTCATCCTGTTACAGCACCTCCAGTACAGCAGGAGCCCAAATCTGTGAGACTTCACAGACCTTCAAAAAACTCCCAAAGTTTGAATTCAGCAGGGTTCTTTAGGCAGTTTTGCATCAGAGCAGCCACTTATTGATGCTGTGGTCACTGCTGTGAACCCAGCCTTGTTCTGCAGCAATGTGGGAATGGGCTTCACCTGCATGCAGCATCCAGAAATGGAATTGAGGAGCATTGTTGGGCTGCTGGCATCACAGCAGCTGACCAGAGCTGGTCCAGAGGTGAGCCAGGCCAGGAAAAATGCCCAGCTAAAAATCCATGGGCGCAGGATTGGTGCCTTTGCTCTGCCATAGTCTCTCCCAGGTGCCTGAGGACAAGTTGCTGGGTTTGACCCTCTGAAATCAGCAGACCAACAAGCAAATACAGCAACACTGACTTTACTTTTTACCTTTAACTTTACCAGGTTGGAAGAGACCTCCAAGATCATCCAGTCCAACCTATCATCCAACCCTATCCAGTCAACTAGGCCATGGCACTAAGTGCCCCATTCAATCTTTTCTTGAACACCCCCAGGGGTCCTGACTCCACCACCTCCCTGGGCAGCCCATTCCAATGCCACTCACTCTCTCTGTGAAGAACTTCCTCCTAACATCCAGCCTATTTTGTGTGTTCACACTTCCATCTGCAGCCCCTGAAGCTGTAAGCTTAGGACATTTATTTGTCTCTCCATAATGTGGAGTTTGTGTTGGGAAGCAGCAGCAGGCGAGGCCACTCAGCTCCCCCAAGGGCATCCTGGGGGCAAGCAGCAGATAAAGAGCTTTGCCTAGCATGGGAAGAAGGATTTCTGGGGGGGGGGGGGGGGGGGTCTTTTTTNGGGGTGGTGTCTTTTTGTCTTGATTTTCCTTTGTTTTGTGAAGTTTAAAGGCTGCCATCTGCCTCCTGAGATACAGAGCCACATGCGTGGGGACAGAGCCTCCTCAGCAGCACCCAGCACCACTGGTGCTGGAAATCTCAGGGGGTTCAAAGCATGCACCCGAGGTTGTTTGCCCTGGGGAGCCTCCTGCTGCACCCGAGGTTGTTTGCCCTGGGGAGCCTCCTGCAGCCATTCCCTTTGGCATTTTACACAGCAGGAGCAGAAGTTCCAGTGCTGCCCTGGCTCCCTTCTAGGGACAGAAAGGAGACAGAGCCTGTGCCCTAAGGACAAGAACCACTGCCTGGAGACGCAGGGCTCAGCGCAGAGCTTACACAACACTTTTCCTTACAGGAAACAACAACCAAAGTTGGAAGTGACCCGGGATGCCTTTGCAGAGTGGACAAAAAGCAGAGCAACCTCCTCCTCCCCCCTGCTGCTCCTGGGCCAGGCTTTGCCCTTTGCCCCTGCCCACATGGATGCCAGCAGCATAAAGTCACTGCTCAGGGGTCCCCAGCTGCCCCCAGGATAGAAGCACACAGGGATTGTTCCCTATCTGGTGCTGGAAGCAGTCCAGAGCATGAAGATTTAGCACCTTTAAATGGAGCCCTGCAGGGCTTTGTTTGCCTCCAGCAGGAACAGGACCTTGCTCTCCAAACGCAGGCACAGGCAGGCTCTTGTTTTCTGCCAGGCTCATCACAGAAGGGCCAAGTTGACCGATTCAAGGTAGAAATCAACCAAAACACCAATTTGAGCAGGACAGGACCAGCTGAACTCCAGGGTTGCTCAGTCCAGTGCACCCTGAGCTGACACCACACCATGAGCTGCAGCCTGCCACCAGACCCACAAAATGCATGCCACATGCAAGCTATCTCCCCCTTTATTGAGGGCTCACTCTGCACCCAGATCCTTCTGCCAGCACCGACCAGGCTCAGGCACCCACTCTTACCCTGGAGCAAAGCAGGACAGGGCAGGGGGGAGCAAAATTAGTTCAGTGTCTGCAGGGACAGGTTGAAAAAGAGAAGAAAAGGGTGGGGAAAGTGCAGCATCCACCACAACGCAGCCGGATCTTGCTCACATGCAAACCACAAGCACCAGTGAGTCATCCTGGCACAACCATGTGCCACCCAGCACTGGCAGGCAAGACAGAGAATGAGTTGCTGGAGTGTGTCCAGAGAAGGGCAAAGCTGGTGAAGCATTGAGAACAGGTCTGGTGAGGAGCAGCTGAGGGACCTGGGGTTGTTTAGTCTGGAGAAGAGCAAGGTGAGGGCAGACCTTCTGGTTCTCTACAACTTCCTGACAGGAGGTTGCAGTGAGGTAGGGGTTGGCCTCTTCTCCCTAGTATCAGGTGACAGAAATGGCCTCAAGCTGTGCCACAGGAGGTTTAAGTTCACATTAGGACAAATTTCTTTGCTGCAAGAGCAGTCAGACATTGGCACAGCCTGTCCAGGGAGGTGGTGGAGTCCCCATCCCTGGAGGTGTTCAAGAAACCTGTGGCCATGACACTTTGGGGTATGGTTTAATGGCCAGGGTGGTGTTGGGTTTGTGGCTGGACTCAATCTTGAAGGTCTTTTCCAGCCCAAACAACTCTATGATTCTGTGACCCTGCTACTGTGACTGGAGGTCACATCCCAACCTCACCCAGCCCCCACCCCAGCACTGCTCTGCCCTCCCATCTCAGACGAAGAACAAGGCACAGGGTTTGAAAAGGCTGCTCGAGTTTATTTAGTTGCCATTGCAGGAGCACAAAGTGAACCACAAGAGTTTCCCTAAGAGCAGAGTAAAAAGGCTGGTGTGGGAATCATCAGGGGCTTGCTGCTCTAGCACAAAGCAGCAGCTCTGCTGGGAGCAGCCTGCCTAAGCTACAGGGGGTGGGGGGGTGGGGGGAGGGGAAGGGGCTGTGCCCGCCGGCCGTGGGAAGCAGCCACTGACCCGCTCATGGCGAGAGCCCGGAGCTGGGCTCGCTGGCGTGGCGCCTCCGTCCTGCTCCAGGGGCTGGCGCCAGGCCACATGCCAACGGTCCTGCTGTCACCCGCAGTGCTCCCAAGCTGCAAGACAGCAGAGAAGGGGTCAGCCCCAGCACCGATGAGGCACTGCATCATCACTCTGTTTAGTTCGGCAGCAAAGGGGTCGCACCGAGACATCACCCATCCGGTTAGGATGCACCCCCAGGGACGTCTGCCAACTGCCCTGGGTGCTGCACTGGCATCCCCTCACCTCACCTCCCCCGAGGGAGGCACTCACCTCTCTGGGGACTCCGACACAGTTGTCATGGCCGGGTGGGTTGTCTTCCCAAAGAAGAAGCTGGCCCACCAGTGGCCAGGGTCGGATTTGGGCAGACCTAGAGGAGAGCATGTGCCAGGGAAAGCCCAGGTCAGTGTAGCCCAGGCAGCCCTGCAACCACCTCAGCCTCATGCCTCAAGAGAGGCTGCGTCACCTCCGGTAGGATCTGGGGAAAAGGGGTGAGGAGCAGAGTCTGCCCACAGCCCCGAGCCAGCAAGCACTTACCTGGGGGGTGGGGGATGACCTCCCCAGAGTACTCGGAGCTGCCGCAGGAGCTGTTGCTGGATGTGGAGCTCAAGCGCCCTGTAGAGACATCACAGCCATCAGAGCCACCAGCAACCCTTGGCTGTGCCATGAAAAGCAGAGCATGGCCTTGGTGTGGCCATCTCTAGGACAGCACAGCCCAGTCCCACCACTATCTGGCTCCAGTATGTGCCCAACTTTAGTGGGCAGGTAGATAAAAACCACGAGGAAGGGAACAGGGAGATGACAAGCTGGCCAAGAGCAGGCAGCAGCAAAGCACCTCTGTGGGAACACATTTGCAGCCTCAAGGACGTTATTTAATGGCTCTGCATCTGTAGGTGACACTTGGGAGGCCTTTGAAGGTAACTTGAGGTCAAGAGGATGCAGATTCCTGCATCTGATCCACTCTGTTTTAGCCCAACTGCTACAAGCCTGTCACTGGTTTCAGCCCAAGAGGAGCACTAATTCTGGTTCAGGTAACCTATTAATCCTCTCCCCTAGAAAGGTACCAGTAGCTGCCATCAACCCAGGCTGGTTTTGCAGCTCATTCCATAGAATGGTTTAGGGTTGGAAGAGATCTTGAAGATAGAATCAGTCATGGCTGGAAAGAACCACAAGGATCAGCCAGTTCCAACCCCCCTGCCATGCCCAGGGATTCCCTACCCTAGAGCAGGCTACCCACAGCCTCAGCCAGCCTGGCCTTAAACACCTCCAGGGATGGGGCCTCAACCACCTCCCTGGGCAACCCCTGCCAGGCTCTCACCACTCTCATGCTGAAGAACTTCCCTCCTCACTAGATCATCTAGTTCAAACCCCTCTGCAGTGCAAGATGCATCCAAAGCCATCACCTCCCCACACCTACAATCTTAAGAACTGAAGGAATTTCAAAGCTCCTCCAGCTGGGCAGGGGCTGTGGCAGCCCAAGGAAGGGTCTGAGCAGCAGAGGGGACAGCTGCGGGTTGCCCCTTTCCTCAGCAAGAAGCCTGCCACATGTGCTTTCAGCTGAAGGTTTCATGGACCTTCAGCTGGAAGCACACCCCTGAGCTCAGCTCCATCTCTGCTGGTGCCATGGTCCCCCTGAAGCCTGGCAGAGCACCCCCTGCCTGCTCAACCACCCCCCGCCAAGCCCACCCCGGCCCCAAGCCCACCCTTACTTCTGCGGTAGTTGTGGGTGGCCATGAGCGAGCCGCTCGATGGGATGGACGCCATGGTTCCAGACCTTGGTTCTTGTGCAGATCTACAAACCTGCAGGCAAAAGGGACGTTCATCATTGCAGAGGGGCCCAGACGTGAACCTTACATCTCCCACCCACTCAGAGCCTGGCCTCAGAAGGAGCCAAGAGTTTAAGTGGCACCGGCGTGGCTGCCGAAGCAATTTGACCCACGCAGCGGCACTGACTGGGCGCAGGGCTTAAGGCTCTCGGTGCCAGCCTCGGCTTAAATCCACAGCTACATGCGAAGGCAAAATAACTCCTTGGGAAGCGCCTCCTAGCACCACGCTGGGCCCTGGCAAGCCTGAGCTCACACGGATGTTTTCCTTCCTCGCAGGAACTCAGCTCCCCTCCTTGCATCAACAGTTGGAACTCACCAAGCCTCAGGCAGAGGTTGCGTAAGAAGCAAAGCAGCGTTTAGCTCGGGGCACAAACCCAGAGCTTTCCAGCTTGGAATTCCAGCCCCAGCCGGTCCCCAGCATCGCCTCCCCCCCCCACCGAGCTCGGGGCAAACCTGCCAACGCTGCTCCATCCTGCAAAACACATCCCTCCCCCTGCCACGTCTGTTTCAAGCACGGGCACGGCCACTGCTCTCCCCGGCCCACAACATGCCCATGGAGCCGGGGAGAGAATTTTCTCCTCCTGGCACAAGGCACCCCCCGATAAGATGCTGCCTCTTCCTTCCCACACCCCATGGGCTCAAAACCGGCTCCTAACAGGCTCGAAGAGCAAAAAACAAGTGTCACTTGCCAGCACAAAACACAGTCCCCTGGGGGTGCAGAAGGACTCCGACCCCCATCAAAATACGGTAGGGCAGCAAAAGCCCCGACCTGGGCCGCATGCTGGGTGCGGGGATCCAGGACCATACGACCCTCACCACCCCCTCCCAGGCATCCAGCTCCTGATGAGGTTTTCCCTGCTCTAACGATGCACCCATGTGTTGGCTGTTCCGATACAGAACGCCCTCCACGTAGCCCCGTCCCTGCTAACCATCCTTAGTGGGGAAACTGAGGCACGGATTCTCCTCCCCTAAGGGTCACCCCAAAGCGACGCGGTGCAGCCTCGCCCTCCCAGAGCAAAACAGCCCTCCCCCTACGCACCCCTAAACTGCCCTCCCGGTGGAAGAGTACCTGTGCTGAGCGGCTGCGGTGGTGGGGAAGGGGTTGCGGGGGAAGGGATCCGGCTGGCGGGCACTAAGGCCGCGGGGGGGCCACTGAAGGCCGTAACCGCTCGGCGCTGCCGGCCTCGGCCGCGGCGCTGCCCGGGCTAGGCCCGGCCCCGCCCTTATATACCGCCTGACCACGCCTCCAAGAGGCGGTAGCACCAATCAGGAGAGGGGGCGCGGCTGGACACGCCCCTTGGTGGTGCTGGGGACGGGATAGCGCAGGCGCCTTGTGCGCAGCGGATGGGTCCGGCCGGGATCTGCTGCCGGGTGCGGGGGTACCGGAGCGCATCAGGGATCACGGGACCTGGGTCTGCCGCATGACAAATTGACCTGGAACAAGCAGCAGGGTGCAGAGGGCGTGAGGAACGGTATCTCCGCGCAGTAGAGTTGTCATGCCCTGGAATAGGCTGCCCAAGGCAGTGGTGGAGTCTTTGTCCCTGAAAGGGGATTCAAAACCCGGGAGATGTGGTGCTGAAGGCCATGGTTTGATTGTTTCTTTATAGTGGGAGACAGCAAAATCCTAACCTAGACCACTTAGGGCACTAGGATGTCATGGAAGAAGTCTTGGGGAATAAAAATAGGGTCTGGTAGGCTTCATTTGGAAATACATCAGACTGGCAGGTGAGGAGAGAGGTGGCTCTGCTGCCTGTGAGAAAGAGCTCTGTGGATGGATGTAGCTCTCTCAGTGCTACACACATCCCTGGATCACGAAGCCAGGCTGACCTAGTTGGAGATGTGCCTGCTCACTGCAGGGAGGGGGGTCCTACACTTCAGCCACAACAACCCCAAGCAGCTCTGCAGGCTGGGGACAGAGTGGCTGAGAGCAGCCAGGCAGAGAGGGAGCTGGGGGTGTGCAGCCTGCAGCAGAGGAGGCTCAGGGCAGAGCTCATTGCTGTCTGCAGCTCCCTGCAGGGAGGCTGTAGCCAGCTGGGGTTGGGCTCTGCTGCCAGGCAGCCAGGGACAGAAGAAGGGGACACAGCCTCAAGCTGTGCCAGGGCAGGTTCAGGCTGGATGTTAGGAGGAAGTTGTTGGCAGAGAGAGTGATTGGCATTGGAATGGGCTGCCCAGGGAGGTGGTGGAGTGGCTGTGGCTGGAGGTGTTGAAGCCAAGCCTGGCTGGGGCACTTAGTGCCATGGTCTGGTTGGTTGGGCAGGGCTGGGTGCTAGGTTGGACTGGCTGAGCTTGGAGCTCTCTTCCAGGCTGGCTGATTCTATGATTCTATGACCAAGATGCCCTCTGAGAGTCCCTTCCAACCCAATTTGGATCTGCTCATACACAGATCTTGTAACCTGCTTAATGGTTGGGCTAAATGGTCTTAAAGGCTAATTCCAACCAAAGCAGTTCTGGGATTCTGTTAACTAACCAAAATGAGTACTTGGATGTAATGGGAATCAGAAGCACAGTTGGGGCTCTTCCTCTGCCCCAAAGGTTTAGCATCAGGCATAAACATATGGGGGGAGGGGGCACCAGCAGGAGGAAATCTGAGCATTGGTCTCTTCTCTCAGGTGGCAAGCAACAGGACAAGATGCCCCAGGGGAGGTTTACCTTGGGCATGAGAACAATTTCTGCCCTTTGAGTGGAAGAAATGCTGGGAAACATCATGTTTTGAGGGGTGTTGCTTGGGCCACTTCAGGGTTTCAGGACAGGAGGGAACCCATTTTCCATGCTGGGATGGTTCTGGCACAAGCTGTCCATGCAGTGAGGTTCACCCCTCCCCCAGACAGTGATTTTGGCTGTGAAGATGGAGTTACCTGTTCAACACTGAGAGCCAGGCAGCCAGCTCCAAGACAGGCAGTGCTGGCTTCCTCCAGGAAGATATCAATCTCCTTGCACAGCTCATGGAGCTACAAAGGGTCCCAGCTGCCTTTGGAGCTGCATTTCTCAGCAAAGCAAGGCACTTCAGCATGGGGACACTCCAGGTGACCTGTGTCCTCAGATCCCCCCTCCTGGCTCACAGGACAAGGCAGTACTCTGGGCTGGAAGCCTTCCCTGCCTGCGTGGTCCCAGGAAATCAGCCAGGACAGCTTCAGGGAAAGCTTTGGCACCACAAGGCTGTAAATAAATAGTTTATTCTCAGAGTTTACCCTGAAGGTTTAAGGACAGGCACAAGAGCATGCCTGGTCCAGCTTGGCACCAAGTCCCTCCAGCCCTGCCTCAGTTTCCCCATGGATTATACTGACGCAGCTCTTTCCAGAGAGTGAGTTGGCTGAAGGCTGTGATGGACTTTGAATGCCCAAATATCAACTGGCAGTTTAAACAACCACCTGGTTGTTTTCATTCCTAGCATTCAACCTCATGATCAGCTTTGATCAGTGGTTTGATTTCAGGGCCCCTTGGAAGCCCAGCCCAGCCCTGCTGGGAGCATTCACTCTCAGCCCTGTCAGCTTCAAAGCCCCAGAGCATGATCACAGAGCATGAAGAGCCCCAGAGCATGATCTCAGGAGATTTCTCTGCTCCAGAAAGAAAAGATAAGCTACAACCAGAGTGTTTCAGACCTGAAAAGTCACTTTTCTTCTCATGAAGCTGTGTCACTGCTCTGGTTCCTCCTCAAATCCTTCCTAAGAGATGTATCCCTTAGTCCTTCTAAGAATCTACAGAGCAATGAGTTTATTGCTGTAGAAAATATCTTCTGCAGTGGAGTAGATTCCCCCCAGTGGGTACAGGATGGAGTAGATTCCCCCCAGTGGGTACAGGATGGCTTTGAACCGAGCCTGAGTGGGCTAATTGCTTTAATTAATGATAGAGCAGAGATGAACCAACACTTCCTGGTCCCTTTATGCAACGACACCACTTACACCCACGCCTGGGGCTGCTTTTTAAAGCTCAGCTCATGAAACATCCAGCACTGGAGAGGGAAGGGGAAGCTGCTGCCATGGCAGTAGGGGACGAGCTGGGGCTGCACTGGTGCAGGGGAGATGGATCACTTTCCTGGTGTAGCTGAATTACAACCTGTATTTTGCTCTGCCTTTTATCCCAAAGCCAAATCCACTTCTCCCTAACGATGCAGTGGGACAGAGGAGCCCAGGGGTAATGGATGGAGCATCCAGCAGAAAGTCTGTCCTGAATGTGTTGAGGGGGAGGATGAATTTCATTTGTATTGACCAAGAATCAGTGGGTTTAGTAGCAGGTGGGTGACAAGATTTGGATAGATTTTCTCTTTGATTTCCCCCTCATTAGAGCCTCTGAGTTGATTCAATTTCTCCCTACCCTTAGCTTTTGAGCAAGCTTGCTGTGGTTCCTTGTTAGTTATCGTTTCCCCCTCTTAAACCTGCCTCTCTCTGGGCTCCATGTTACAGCTGGAAATTAGCTTTTGTTGCCTGCTGGTTGTGAGCACTTCTCAAGGCACCTGTTGTACTTGGCAGAAACATCTAGAAGCCAGCAAGGGCTGTGGAGCTGAAGCAGCTCCTGACTCTGGACTGCACCAGCTCTCATAAGGGCATCATGGATGGGTGTTAGCATCCCAGTGCCCAGCCACCAATGCTTAATGCTGCTGCCAGATTCCTCCTGGGGATGTGACATTCCAGAAGCCTCAGGAAAATGGTCGGTGGTCCCCACCAGGCTTCTCCTGGGTCAGAAGCTGTTGATCCCTCCCGGCCACAGCAGTACTGCAGAACTGAGCTCTGTGTAGAGCTAGGTCCTTCATCTCTGAGGGTTTGGCTTAATTCGTTCTCTGCTGAGGAGCTCTCGCTGCGGAGGAACGAGCAGGGACAACCTGTGCTGAGGCTCTGCCCTCCTGCTCCTCCTGCGCTGCAGGGCTGGGATTTGGGCAGCGTCTGCCCAGTGCAGGCAGCTGCTGCCACCTATGGATAAAAAACAACCGGAACGTTCGCCCCAGACACCACATCAGGGCCATCTCCTCTCTGCCCCAGGGACTTGGCAGCCTCACAGAGCAAGAGTGGCAAGCCTGGAGAAGAGGAGGCTCCAGGGAGACCTTCTGCTGGTCTTTCAGTGCATAAAGAGGCTGATGAGAAAGCTGGGGACAGACTTTTGAGGAGGACCTCCTGGGACAGGAGAAGGGGAGATGGGTTGAACTCAAAGAGGGAGATTAAATAAGATGTGAGGAAGAAATGTTTGACACTGAATTGGTGAGAGCCTGGTCCAGGTTGCCCAGAGAGGTGGGAGCTGCCCCATCCCTGAAACCATTCCAGGTCAGGTTGTTTGGGGCTCTGAGCAACCTGCTCTAGTTGCAGATGCCCCTGCTGACTGCCTGGGGGGTTGCAATAAATGACTTTTAAAGGTCCCTTCCATCCCAAACCATGCAATGATTCTGTGGTTCTATGAACTCAAACCCATGGTCAGCCCTGCTCTCCTCATCTGCAGTTTGTGCCAAGGAGTGCTGGCATCCAGGGCTGATTTCCCTATGGGCTCAGGGAAGTGGCACCAGGAGCTCCCCAAAATTCTGAGTCTGCTCTGCAAATAAGCAGATTGTAGGGGGGGGATTAGATAGAAAGTCACAAAGTGTCTGATTTGGCTAACTAGAAGGGATGTCTCCAACTGGGAGAAAGGGCTGAAGGAAGACGACTGCTGCTTGCTGTAATCCAGAAGCTTTAGGTGAAGTTGCTCCTATGAATTCCTGACTGTTGTCCCAGAAGAGGCTGAGGGAGCTGGGGGTGTGCAGCCTGAAGAAGAGGAGGCTCAGGGGAGACCTCATTGCTCTCTACAACTAGCTGAAAGGAGGTTGTAGCCAAGTGGGGTTGGTCTCTTCTGCCAGGCACCCAGGGACAGAACAAGAGGACACAGCCTCAAGCTGTGCTAGGGCAGGCTGAGGCTGGATGTTAGGAGGAAGTTCTTCCCAGCAAGAGTGATTGGCATTGGAATGGGCTGCCTGGGGAGGTGGTGGAGTCACCATCCCTGGAGATGTTTAAAAAGAGGCTGGATGAGGCAGTTAGTGCCATGGGTTAGTTAATTAGAAGGTGTTAGGAGATAGGTTGGACTCAATGATCTTGAAGGTCTTTTCCAACCTGATCAGTTCTGTGATTCTGTGATTTGTTCCTCTGGGAGAGGCAGAGAAACCAGCAGCAGCAGAACTGAGCAGGATCCATCTCCCCACAGAAAACTCTTGGACCAGCATCTCCTTCGTGGGGCTGGAGGAGATTTCACCACCCACTCACTGCCATCATGTGGAGACACCATAGTATGGGAAGGAGATTTCACTGCCACCACAGGCAAACAAATCCCTGGCTCGTATAAATCCTTGGGCTGTGCTGGGGGTTGGCTCAGCAACAGCTTTTCTCATTAAGTTCCCTGATCTATATTTCACCCCTCTGAATGCATCCAGAGCCTGTACTCATAGCCAAGTACCTCCATTAACAGCCCTAGGACTAAAAGCAATCAAAGATATGGGCAGCCAGGGCTCTTTTCACTCAGTGGCTGTGGTTTAATATGAAAAGCCATCCCCAGGATTAATGCAGGCTTCTCCTCACTGGGAGATGTGCAGAGCTGCCAAAACAAACACATCAGGCTGCTGTAGCTTGGTACAGCACCAGGCTCTCTTGCTGGAAAACCAGGGTGGACCAGAAGCAACCCTGCATTCTGCAAACAGCATTAAGCCCCAGGGCAGAGGTTCCTTATCTCACCTGGGTTTGACCTCAGTCAGGCTCGGTCCCTTCCTTGGCACACAGGGAGATTTACATGATCAGCTTCTCACAGCCCCCGCAGATGCTACAGCCAAGCGTCAGAGGTGTCTCTGAAGAGAGGCACCCCAAGTGGTGTTTTTCTCCTGCTTTGGAGTTAAAAAAAGATTTAAGAGTGTGGAAATGTCTCTTCTGGCTGATTCCCAGACAGATAGCAGCTTGCACTGGGCATTTTTATTGTTCACAGCCTCTTGCTGCCAGCAGCGTGTTGGAAAACAGGAACACAGAGAGAAAAGACAGTGGGGAAGGTGGAGAGCAGGGCAGGAGCTAAAATCTTCAGAGGAAATCTGAGTTTAGATGAGGAGCTTCAGGGCTTCAGCACCCTCACAGCAAAGAAGTTTCTCCTCATGTTCAGGTGGAATCTCCTTGTCCTGTCACTGGGCACCACTGAGAGGAGTCTGGTCCCATCCTCTTGTCTCCTGTCCTTTAGCTCTTGCTGAGCATTGAGCAGATCCCCTCTCAGGCTGCTCTACTCCAAGCCCTCAGCTTTTCCTTCTCTCAGAGATGCTCCAGGCCCCTCAGCATCATCACAGTCTCACAGTATCACCAAGGTTGGAAGAGACCTCACAGATCACCAATTCCAAGCCGTTACCACAGAGCTCAAGGCTAGACCATGGCACCAAGTGCCACGTCCAATCCTGCCTTGAACAGCTCCAGGGACGGCGACTCCACCACCTCCCTGGGCAGCCCATTCCAGTGTCCAATGACTCTCTCAGTGAAGAACTTTCTCCTCACCTCAAGCCTAAATTTCCCCTGGTGTAGCTATCATAGCTTCTGCTGGACTCTGTCCAGTAGTTCTCTGTCTCTCTGGAACTGGGGAGCCCAGAACTGGACACCATACTCCAGCTGTGGTCTCAGCAGGGCAGAGTAGAGGGGAAGAGGAACCTGCCTCCACCTGCTGGCCACACTCTTCTTCATGCTGTCCCATCAGGGCTGACACCAGACACCAGTCCCAGCTTGCCAGGTGGCTGGAGGGCTTGGACATCTTGTTATGACTTCCAAAGTTTATTTTTAAACCTCGGGCTCCAATTTAAAGGTATCAGCAGCATGTGCTGAGTGCAGGAACTCAAAATACTCCCCTTCTCCTCTTCCTTCTGCCTTTTTGTCCCATCATTTCTGTCTTCATTACTCCTGACTGGGTCTACAGCTTGAGCCTGCTCACATTAAAAGTTCCCTGAAATCTCTCATTTGCTGTCATGGAGCAGGAATGCTCTGGGCAAACACACAGAGAGAGGCACAATACATCAACACAGGGGCTGGAAAGGTTGACCTCAAAGCCAGCTCCATGCAAACACACTCTAGAAATCTCTGGGAGATGCAACAGTGAGTCCAATCCTGTCTTAACCCCAGTTAAGTTAGGGGTTAACTGGACTGGAATGCCCATTTGATGTCTTGGCTCTCAGGATTGCCATGGGGTGCTTGCTGTGTGTGGCCAATGCCTTGGTGTTTTGAGGTTAGACTCAATGATCTCAAAGGTCTTTTCCAACCTGGTTGATTCTGTGTGATTCTGTGTTATCTTCCTCTACCAGATGGGAAGAGAGGCTGTGGAGACTCCTCCTCTGTGCAGAGATCAGAAACTCACCTGGGTGTGATCCTGGGCTGCTGTGGGTGACTCCTGCATTAGCAGGGGTGGTGGACTAGATGATCTCCAGGGGTCCCTTCCAACCCTCACCACACTCAGGTGCTGTAAATGCTGTGACATTTGGGTGCAAAGCTTCTGCAAAGCCTCCAGAACTGGTGCAGAAGGAAGTGGAAGCCTGACTGTGGGAAGAAGGAAACCTAACTGCCTTCAGCCCTTCCATAGGGCTGCCCTTTAGCGGACTGCCACTGCCCTGCACACCCCTGACCTGCTTTTCCATGGCTGTTGCACTTAGAATCATAGGTTTAGGTTGGAAGGGAACTCAAAGCTCAGCCAGTTCCAACCCCCTGTCGTAGGCAGGGACACCTCCCACTAGAACAAGTTGGTCAAGACCTCATCCAGTCTGGCTTTGAACACCTCCAGGGAGGTTGTGGAGCACAGAAGCACCGAATGTGATCTTTGATCACATTCGGTGCTTCTGTGCTCCACANCTTCTCTTCTCCAGGCTGAAGAGTCCCAACTCTTGTAGCCTGTCCTCATAGCAGAGCTGCTGCAGCCCTCTCAGCATCTTGGTGGCCTCCTCTGGACTGGCTCCAACAGTTCCATGTCCTTCTTGTGTTGAGGGCTGCAGGACTGCACACACTTCTTCCCTTCAGAGAGTCTCTCTGTTGCTTTGCATGGGAAGAAGGAAGAAACCCAGCAATTTGTAGCCATCCTTGTGCCCAGCCCCAGCTTTTCCTTGGTTAGGAGTGACATCAGGGCAGGCATCCCTTAGTTGCTGTCTGCCCTGCCCAAACTCCTGCTGTCAGAGCAGACCTGAGGCATTTTCTAGTGCCAAACCCACTAGTGCTCAGTGAGCTGAAGACATTGCTCAGGGGAAGGAACACCCCCAGCACGATGGCAAATCCCAGCAGGCAGCCTGGGGTGTTTTCATCCCAGATGCATACCAATTACCAGCACTGCAGATTGTTCCCCCTCCCAGTCACATCAGGAGGGGCCACTCTGGTAGGGGGGGGAAATAAACCCAAAAAGAATAAACTAACCCAAAAAAATCTCAATTATTATGTCTGGGAAATGGAAGTTTTAGCACAGCTTGAAGCATCAGATCCTAAACTTGGGGGCTGTGGGGCTGGATGGGGTTGAGGTGATGGTGAAAGAGGCATGCAGTACCTGCCATGCATGTGTGCAGCCTGCCCTTCCCTTCAGGGGGTGTGTGTGTGTGAAGATGGGGGGAAGATATCTTCATGAGTGACCCCCCCAAATCATTTGGTGATGGTTTTTGGGGTGGGGGAGTCAAGCTTAAATAGGATATATGGGAATTGTTTCAAAGACTTGCAGATTCACAGGTTGCATTGGGTTGGAAGGGACTCCCCCAAAGGTCATCCCCCTGCAGTCATCAGGAACATCTCCAGCTAGGTCAGGTTGCCCAGGGCCACATCAGGTTTGGTCCTGAACAGAACAGGACCTTCACCACATCCTTGGGCAACCTGTTCCAGTGTCTCACCACCCTCCCTGTGCAGAACTTCCTCCTGATGTCCAGTTTAAATGCACCTTGCTCCAGTTTCCAACCCTTGCCTCTCACCCTATCACTTCAAGCCCTTCTAGACTGCTGCTCTCCAGCCTTCCTGTAGGTCCCCTTCAGATACCAAAATGCAGTTCTAAGGGCTCCCTGGAGCCTGCTCTTCTCCAGGCTGGGCAGCCCCAATTCTCTCAGCTGGGACCTAGATCTGAAGCCAGATGGCTGGGGATGAGGTGCTACATTTCAGCCACCCTCAGATTCTGCCTGCTCAGGTCTCTTTGTGTTTTCTGTGGCTGAACAGGTCAGGCTGCCACTTTTCCAGGAGGAAAGACAGTTCCACTCAGGTGTGTGACAGTTGAGCCTGCTGGTCCTGCTGCTGCACAGGGACCACATGTGTGTGCTGAATCCCTTTCCTGCAGGCACTGGGCAGACCTGGGCAGGCAGCTGTGGCTTTAAGCTTCTGGGAGGCTGGGTGTAAGGTGGCTTAGCCAAGCTAGGATTATCCAGGTCTGCCAACCCTCCCTACTCATGTCCCACACTATTTATAGTCCAATGGGCCATCAGGCTCTGTTTCACTGTAGGAGTAAAGCACATTGCATTGCCCATTTCTCTTTTCCCTGCCCAGAAAACAAAGAGAGGTGGAAATTCAGATTCTCTATCCTGATGAAAGGGAATTTGAGACACAGGAGGTTCCATGTGAACCTGAGGAAGAATTTTTTTCCCCTGTGACGGTGAGAGAGCCCTGGCACAGGCTGCCCAGGGGGGTTGTGAAGTCACCCACCCTGGACATACTCAAGAACTCTCTGAATATGCTCCCGTGTGATCTGCTCTGAGTGATCCTGCTCTGGCAGGGGGCCTGGACCAGATGAGCTTTTGAGGTCTCTTCCAGCCCCTGACATTCTATGATTCCATGAAAGACCTGAATGAGGAGAGCTCCATCCCATGCTCCTGTGGCCCAAGCAGCTGAGGGCCCTGGGATTTACTCCATCCCCTGAAGGCTAAAGCAGCTCTGCTGTGAGCACAGACTGAAAGAGTTGGGACTGTGCAGGCTGGAGAAGAGGAGGCTCCCAGGTGACCTTCTTGTGGCCTTCCAGGATCTGAAGGGGGCTACAAAAAGCTGAGGAGGGACTTTTTAGGCTGTCAGGGAGTGACAGGACTGGGGGGAATGGAGCAAAGCTGGAGGTGGGGAGAGTCAGGCTGGAGGTGAGGAGGAAGTTGTTGAGCATGAGAGTGGTGAGAGGCTGGAATGGGTTGCCCAGGGAGGTGGTTGAGGCCCCATGGCTGGAGGTGTTTCAGGCCAGGCTGGCTGAGGCTGTGGGCAGCCTGCTCTAGGGTAGGGTGTCCCTGGGCATGGCAGGGGGGTTGGAACTGGCTGCTCCTTGTGGTCCCTTCCAACCCTGACTGATTCTGTGATTCTAAGCATCAGTGAGAGGCTGGGATCATTTTAATGTGACTGCTCTTAGAGGTCTTTTCCAACTGAAATAATTCTTTGACTTTGTGAGTAAGTTCTTAACCCTCAGGCTCCAAAGGAGGAAAAGTAGCATCCTAAGGGTACCTAAGAGTAGCTGATTTAGCTGTTAAATTCACTGGCAGGATGGTCTGGGCCATGAAATTGGCCTGGACTCTTACAGAGCTTGGTTCAAAATTAGCTTTCATTTGACCTATATTTAGCTTTGGGACAGAGAATATTTTGCCTTAGCCTCCTAATTGCACAGCAGGCACAGGTATAAAGATTATTTATGTAGCAAAACAGAGATTTGTGTTCTATAAATCACCACCACCTGTTATTTGCTGCAAGTGCCATTGTACTGCTAAAGGAGCTTATTTTCCTCCTAGGACTTGAATCCCATCTCCCATTAAATGAGATGATGTTAATAAACCACAGATTCTTGAGCAGCCAGGTGCAGGAATTTGGCTTGCTCTATTTGTCCTTTGCTTTGCTGTTTGTTTCTGAGCTGATGCATGTCCACCGAGGTAGAAAGTGAGGCCAGTGCCTGTGGGGCTCTGCCCAGGGATGTCTTTTTCCTCTGGGCTGTGCAGGGACCCTTCTTCTCCTAGCACCTATAGGAGAAGCAGTCCCTCTGCTCCACTGGTCCCTCTGTGGGCAGAGCAAGATCTGGGGCACTGGGTGGCCCTGGGTCTCTTTCCAGTTCCAGCCCTGTCCCTTTACCCCCAGGCTGTCACAAGGGGTCCACACCCCACTTGGCTCCTGGACCAGCACTTCCATTATTCCCTCTCTCTGCCTAAAAGTGCTTTCCAACATGCTTAGTCCCTCCATCTTCCTCCCACCCCTCTGTCTCCAGTGTATCCATCTCCCCCATCCCTCCATCCCTCTCTTCCATCTGTCTCCCCTGTCTCTCCTTTTATCCTTTCACCTTCCTCTCATCCCTCTACCTTCCACCCTGTTGTCTTTCTCTGACCTCTGTCTTCCATGCTTACATCTTCCACTCCTTCATCTCTCCATTTCTCCCATCCCTCCATTTTTGACTCTTTCACCTCTCCCCCTTCCATCGTCCTCCCCTCCCTTTATCCCCCATCCTTCCATCTCCTTCTCATCCCTCCATCTCCCATCTTTCCATTTCTTCCATTCTTTCATCTTCTTCCCATCTTTAATCTCTCATTCTTCCACCTCCTTCCCATCCCTCCATTTCCTCCATCCATCTTCCTCCCATCCCTTTACCCCCAATCTTTCCACCTCCTTCTCATCCATTTGTCTCACATCCTTCCATTTCTTCCATCCCTTCATCTTCCCCCATCTCTTTATCTCACATCCTAACATTTCTTCCATCCCTTCATCTTCCCTCATCTCTTTATCTCCCATCCTTCCATTTCTTCCATGCCTTCATCTTCCTCCCATCTCTTTATCTCCCATCCTTCCATTTCTTCCATGCCTTCATCTTCCTCCCATCCCTTTATCTCACATCCTTCCATTTCTTCTGTCCCTTCATCTTCCTCCCATCCCCTTAACCCCCATCCCTCTATCTCCCCTGCTTCCCTTTCTCCCATCCTTCCACCTTCGCTCTTCCCATCCCCATCTCCCATCTCTTCCCCGCCTTGCTTCTCTCCGCTTGCTTCCTCCCTCCCTCCCTCCCTTCCTTCCTCCCTCCCTCCCATCCTCCTCCTCCTCCCCCCGGCGCCTCCTCCTCCCCCGCCCGGTACCGCATTGCCGTAGTGCGGGGGGGTCGCTGCATTGCGCTGTCGCCGTCAATAGGTGGGCCCCTCCCGGGGAGATAAAGCCGCCGGAGCCCAAGCTGGCAGCCTCTGCCGCCTCGACTGCCGCTCCGGTAAGAGCTCCGGGACCTCTCCCCTCCACCCCCCCAGCCCTGGGCTGGGCAGCTCCGCAGCGGGGAGGGAGGAAAGGGACTGGGTTTTGGAAGGGTTTTTTTTTTGGGGGGGTGATGTCTTGTTTCGGGAGTTCAATTAACACCGACCCCCCTTCCTCCATGTGCTGTGTGTGATGGGGGGGCTGGGGGGGGTAACCTCAGAGTAGGGAGGAAGAGGATGGGGCTGGACCATTCCTTCATGCCGCAGGTGCTTCTTCTCCCAGGTGGGAAATAGCCCTCTCCCTACTGCCTCTCCCTACTGCCTCTCCCCAGCCTTTAGCTGCTTGGCGCGGGGGGGGGGGGGGGGCTCAAAACCACCCCTGGAATCCTCAGTTCCTAAAGCGACCCCAAATCTCCCACCCCCGAGATGAGGTGGGGGAGATGAAGGGAACGGGGACCTTGCTCCCAGAACTGTGCTGTACTGGGGATAGAGCTGCAAAATGGCCAGATCCAGGCTGGAGCTGGTCAAGGACAGCGAAGGGACAGGGCAGGAGGGTTGGAGGGGGGACATAAGAGGAGGGGGGCTGCTGGCAGGGGGATGTCATCACCCGCATGACTGAATCGCAGTCGAGCAGCAAACTCCTCCTGACCTCCTTTACTTTTGTAGGCAGGTTCCTAAAATTGGATTTTATTAGAACGTCAAATTAAAGCTCTTAATTGTGCTGGGGTTGGTGTAGCAGCTGCAGAGCCATGGCAACGATGGGAGATGTCAGAGCAGCTCCTGGATACGTCTCCTGATGGGTTTGGGGGCTTCTTTTGCCCCCTCCCTGCTGGTTTATCCAGCTTCATGGCAGCAAAATAGAATGAACCCCCCCCCCCCACACACACACATAACACAAACCCCACCACCATCCCCCTCCAGCCCTCTGGAGGCTATTTTTGCCCACCCCGTTTTGCAGACACCTGAACCGTGCAGGGCCTGGGAGCTGGGGAGGGCACCCTGCAGGGACAGGCACCCACAGCCCCTTCCCAGGGCACCCACAACATGGAGGAGATGGCCTCAGGTTTGGAAAGACCGAGAAGGCAGCGGTGGCAGCCCTGAGCTGGAGGAAGCTTCTCCTCAGGGAGGAAGGGCACCTTCGAGGCATCGATGACGTAGCCCTGGGAGCTTGGCAAGAGCGGGAGGGGGGGGAGGATGGGGGAGGTCTACCAGGAGGGTGGTGAAGGGGAAGACACCGAAAAAACCATGGCATCTCGCTGAGACTCGGGAGGCTGGATGTGGCAGCCAGAAATAGCCTGGCTGGCCTCCTCCGGGGGTGGGTTGGCTCCATCCCAGCCCGGGCAGAGCTGCCAGACGAGGCTGGGCACCCCTGACCGGGCTCCGGGGCACGTGGTCCAGGGAGAAGGTGGGCAGAAGAGAGGAGGAGATGCATCCTGGATGGGCTGCGAGGCTGCTGTCCTAGGGTTGTGGGGGGGTTTTGGGGTGGGTGTCTTTTTTTTTCTGACGTGCCTGCCTCTTTCCCCCGCAGCCTCCCCCGAAAGGCAGCTGCCTGCCCACAGCCCTCCCCAGCGCCGCCGCCGCCGCCCGCCCCAGCCAGCCCCGCCGAGCCCAGCAGCATGGGGAAGGAGAAGACACATATCAACATCGTCGTCATTGGCCATGTGGACTCTGGGAAATCCACCACCACCGGGCACCTCATCTACAAATGCGGGGGCATTGACAAAAGGACCATTGAGAAATTTGAGAAGGAGGCTGCTGAGGTGAGGAGCCCCTGCCTCAACCTGTGTCCCCACCCCGCGCTCCCCACCCACAGCCGTGCTCCATGCTGATGCTCCCTCCCCTCCCCCCCTCCCCAAGCAGTGTCCCACAGGCAGCGTTCCCTCTTGCACCTTCTCTTTCTCCCTTCATCCCCACCTGCGTTTCCCCTCCTCTGCACCCCTGGGTCTTCCTAACTTCTGTCACCTTGTGCCACCCGAGTGCTTGCCACCCTTTTCCCCAGAGGTGAGAGGCCCCCTGCTCTAGGCAGGGGCACCACTGAGGCCTGCAAGATAGGTTAAGGAAGGGGTGGTAATGAGCAGGATTCTCGAAGAGCCACAAAGCACAGTGCTTCAGGGTGTGCAAGTCCTTCTAGGTGTGGTGCATGAGGAGAAAAACCTCTCAGACCTGCTGATCCCTCACTGCCTTCTGCAGTGCTCCCTGAATTTCACTCTTGAGTACCTGCTGAGGATGAGGTGCAGCAGCAGCTGGACCACTCTGTTGAAGGCAGGTTCTTCAAGAGCCCATCCCTGTTTTTTTTCACGGGGGGGGGTTGGTCTGGTGTCTGTCTTGACTGGCAGCCTTTAGTACAGCAAAGCTGGCAGGTAGCAGCACCAGCATTTAAGTTGAACCCTTTGTGTTTAACCCTTACAACGGCAGCATCTCTCTCTCCTCAGTCGGTAGAGCCTGCGTTGAGCAGGCAGCGGAGCACAACCCCGCACCTAGCATGTGGCAAAGGCAGGGATTAAAGAGGAAGAAATAATCTGGGGAAGAAAAAACTGTGAATTGGAAGAGCTGAGCAATTAATGATGGTAAATTCTAGAGCAGTGGGTGAGCCAGGAAGAGCCTGGATGGGGCAGAGCTGCTCTCTGAGAAGATGGTTTTGTCGTCATCCTTCCGAGAAGCTTTAATGCAGATCTCCCTCCATCGTGATGGTGATTTTATTCAGGACAAGAGCTCATATTTCAATGCAAACAAACAAAAAACAGGTTTCCAGAGCTGCCAGTCCTTATGAGATGTTTTCTTGCCTGTCTGTGTGCCTTAACCCTTTGAATTTGCTGCTAGCATCCGAGCTAAACCAACCCTGTTTTCCTGCCTGGCAGCCTCTCTCCCAGCTCTTCCACACAATGATTCCTCTCCCTCCTGTTTAAACTGATCCACAGATCTTTCCCTCCCTCACCTACTGGTTGGGGCTATGGCAAGATGAGGTTATCCTAGATGTGATTGCAGCTATTTTAATTGAAGAGACACTTTCACTGCCTCGCCAGGAGATGCAGGGACTGGGAGCTGCTATTAATAGCCTATTGACAGAGCTTACAGACTCCATTTTCTGATGCAGGGCTGGGGTTGGTTTGCTTCCATTAGGTGGCATTCACAGGAAAATGGAGGCCTGCCTGCACCCACCAAAATAATTAAGGAAGAAATACACTGAAACAACCCAACAAAAACTAACCCAAAGCCAAGGTCTGGTAGGTTTTTAAGAGAGGAAGAAGCAAGGATTCTGTTTTCTTTTCAACCCCAGGGGCAGAGGGTAACAGAATCTCTGCAGGAAGAGTTGTTCTGTTTAGACAGAAATCAGCATTTCTGGTCTCTCCAAACAGCAAACTGGCCTTCTGCTTGGGTTCCATCAAGGAAAAGCAGGCTCTTTCTGGCACTGAACAGGGAAGGTATTGTGCAAAGCTAGATAATAGCCTGGGCTTGTGTTTGGTTTTGTTCACCGACGACTCTGGGTAGCCGAATAGACCCTGTGGAAGGAGGGAAGCTGCTTGCAAAATAAAAGATCTCATTTTGCCTTCATCTTATGTATGATGATGAGTTCTGGGGTGGACTTCACATGAGGTGCTTGTCTGAGGGATGTGGTTGCCTGCAATGAGGTGCTGGTTCCTTCCTGGCTCCCCTGTGTGAGCCAGGGAACTGTATTGTGCCTCAGATTCCCCATCCAGAGGGGAAGGACTGAGCTGGTGATGGGTGAAAGGCTGAGGGATGTCCTGACTGAGATTCTGCCCCAGAGCTACCTATTATTAATGGATTGTGTGAAAACCCAGAATCACAGGCAGGATCACAGAATGCCAGGTTGGAAGGGAGCCCAAGGATCATCTGGTCCAACCTTTCTAGGGAATAGTAGAGTTGAATCAGATGGTCCAGCACCCTTCCTCAGTGAGTCTCCACCATTTCCAGCAGCAAATGAGCACCTTCTAACAACCCTGATCCAGGTGACCCTGCCTTAGCAGCTGAGTTGGACTAGATGATCTCCAAAGGTCCTTTCCCGCCCCACTGTGCTGGGATTCTGGGATCCCCTCCCCCTTCCCCTGGCAGGGGGTGTGCATGCTGGAAAGGGTTAACCTTCCAGCTCCTGCTCGCTGAGCCTGATGCCAGGAGGATGCTTGGGAACAGAGATTTCATTCTGGATTTTTCCACCCCCTTCCTGCCTTTCCCGAAGGCTGAAGACCTTCCAGCTGCACGATAGAGATGGGGGAATCACTCTCTCAACCCAGCATCCTTTCCAAGGAGGGGAAGACTTGCTCCTGGCTTTAGGATTTTCCCCCTTAATCCTCTGGAGCGAGCTGCAAAGTCATCCCGGCGCTCAGCTGTTACGTAAACCGCCGGCACCGCTAATTCCTCCTGCTGGCCTCCAGCGCGGGGATGCAGAGCGGATGCAGCCCAGCCCCCAGGCATGGTGTGGGCAGGGTGGCTTCAGATGTGATGCTGTGGTGGCCTTCTGGGTGAGGATCATCACTGAAGCGTTTGCTGCCTGCAGTCAGGAAGTGCTTCCCTCTGGACTGGTGGTTGGTTATTGGCCAGAATGAATTTCATGCATTGATATTCCAGAAGAAACCATGGTCGAGGAGAACAGAGGGTGGGTGGGTGGGTGGGTGGATGGATGGATGGATGGGAGAGGGGTATCACAGTGGCAGGAGTCCCATTAAATCATCCACAAATGACCCAAATTCCATTTCCCAGCTCAAAACAGCCCTCCCCTAAGGCTAAGAGGTTGATGCCCATTAACCCTCTGCTTCAGCCAAGCTCCATCCTGTGGTCAGCAAGGGCAGGTCTCATCCTACCTCATCTGCACATTGGCAGCATCTCAGCTCAGACTGGGAGCACCAGCTCCAGACTGGGAGGGGAAGTCCAGTTCTGCCTGAAGGCATGAGATCAGAGGATGCTAAGCCAAAGGAGAAGGAGGCACAGAAGTGATGCTGTGGTTTCAGCAAGGAATGGGCTCCAGCACAGGACAGAGATTTGCTGTAGCTCACCTCCCCCAGCGTGGTGCTCTGCATTTCAGGCTTGGCTGAGAGTTTGGCCATTTGGCAGCGACAGTTGGGCTGGCTGCAGCTCCCAGCAGCTTCTCATGTGAATTCACACACTCCATGGCAAAAACCAATCAGGTTTCTCTTCTGCTCATAGCAACCATCTCTGCTTTTCATTTTCTTTTAACCCGTTCTCCTCCTGCCCTCCTGTCAGTTGTGGGCTTCCTCCTGCAGCAATGCCCTTTGCCACCAACCAGCTGCCTCATAGCTTCCCTTGGTAAGTTGAAATGCAACAACAAGAAGGTTTCCACCACTGCTGTGTGGTTCTGGAGCAGCACAACTTCCCAGCAGCAGTGCAGGACTGTGGTGTTTGATAGAGGAGACCTCTTGAGTCAGTGGCCCAGCTCCTGTCCATCCAGCCCCACTCTCACTTCACAGCTTTTCTTCCAGCCTCTCCTCCATCCTCTTGAGGAGCACCTTGAGAACAGTATCTCCTCTCACCTGTATTTGATAGCAAATAGATCACAGCTGCCTTTGAATTTAGGAGATATTTCACAGAATCATAGAATCAAGCAGGTTGGAAGAGAGCTCCAAGCTCATCCAGTCCAACCTAGCACCCAGCCCTGCCCAATCAACCAGACCATGGCACTAAGTGCCTCATCCAGGCTTGGCTTCAACACCTCCAGGGACGGTGACTCCACCACCTCCTTGGGCAGCCCATTCCAATGCCAATCACTCTCTCTGGGAAGAACTTCCTCCTAACAATGTTTGCAACATGACCTTTGTGAGCTTGAGTGTGGGGTTGCTGGCACCAGTGCTATGGGCTTGGGTTTCTCACCAGCTCTTGCCTTTGTGTTGGCCAGATGGGGAAGGGATCCTTCAAATATGCCTGGGTGCTGGACAAGCTGAAAGCTGAACGTGAGCGTGGCATCACTATTGACATCTCCCTGTGGAAGTTTGAGACCACCAAGTACTACATCACCATCATTGATGCACCTGGCCACAGGGACTTCATCAAGAACATGATCACTGGAACCTCCCAGGTAAGAAATGGTGGCCAAAGGGTGGGAGGCTGCCAGAGGTGGGAGGCTGAGGCTTGCTGACAAGCCCAGCGCCACGTGGATGCTGTTGGAGTCATTTTGGAGGTGGGTAGTTGGGACAGCAAACATCAAGGAGGTCAAGCAGGGAACTTCTTTACTGTAAGGGTCACAGAGCACTGGAACAGGCTCCCCAGGGAGGTCCTGGAGTCTCCTTCTCTGGAGATTATCAAGGCCTGTCTGGATGTGTTCCTCTGTGATCTGTGTTAGATAGCATTGTCCTGCTCTGGCAGGGGGGTTGGACTGGATGATCTCCTTGGGTCCCTTCCAACCCCTAACATCCTATGATCCTATGATCCATACAAGATGTTGGTGTCCTAGGTTGGGAACTATAGGGTTAAAAATCCTCTAGGGACTAGAAAAGTGTTATTCAATCCCATTCAGCCCAGTTCAGTCCTCCTACAGTTGGGCAGCTGGAAGACCCAGCACACTGTGGTCTCTGCACCTCCCTGCTCAGCTGGGTGAAAGGGCCACCACAAAGAGGTGTTTTGCTCCAGGCTCAGAGGAAGTGGGGATGAATGTGTCCTCTCTGGCAGGTGGGATGATGTGAGCTTTGTGTGAGGACATCTCCACTTTACTTTAGCCTCAGCCAGATGAGGTATACAAGAAACTTCCAGCAATCCCTAGGGTGTTCTAGAGGCTAAAGGAGACTCGGTGGATCTTTCCTCCTTCCTTAGTTTCTTGAAGCAAATGGCTTTGTCCCATAACCCTGGGACACTGCATTGCCAGACTCCATGGGCTACCCTTCCAGGGTAGAGTGATTTTCTCTCTTCACACCACAGGGCATTCCTGCATCTCCCTCTGGTTAATGGGTGCTGGATGAGCCTCACTGCGTGCCCAAATCAATTCCCATTGGGATGCCAGTTGGGCTGGGCACAGCTCTCTGTCAAAGCCAGGCAGCTTCTTCCGTGGGCTCTGCATCCAGAAGCAAGCCAAGGAACACAGATTTCGTGGCTGTAATCTCAACCATTGCCCTGGGAGGTTATTTGCAAGACTTCAGTAGGGCTTTAGACGAGGCCTCAGCTTGTTCAGCCCCGGAGGATCAAGATGAGGTCCTTTAATTTGGACAAACCATGGTTGGCATTGAAATAATGCAGTTAGGTCAGTTTTGAGGTAGATCAACAGGGTTATGGGTAGCAGCTGGCAAGGAACCTGTCCAAGCCATGAGTCACGTTCACCTGGGACTTGCTCAAAGCTCTGGGGGTTGTCACCAGGAGCAGAAAGCAATTGATTAGCTCTCTCCTCCCAGGCTGACTGTGCCGTGCTGATCGTTGCCGCTGGTGTGGGTGAATTCGAAGCTGGCATCTCCAAGAACGGGCAGACTCGTGAGCATGCCCTGCTGGCTTACACCCTGGGGGTCAAGCAGCTCATCGTGGGCATCAACAAGATGGATTCCACAGAACCCCCCTACAGTGAGAAACGCTACGATGAGATTGTCAAGGAGGTCAGCGCCTACATCAAGAAGATCGGCTACAACCCAGCCACAGTTCCCTTCGTGCCCATCTCGGGCTGGCATGGAGACAACATGCTGGAGCCCTCTCCCAATGTAAGTGTGTGCTGTGTCAGGGTTTTCCCCACCCCAGCTAGCCCCATCCAGGCTGAAGCTGCCCTCTGAAAGCCACGGGCACGTTTCCTGCCCTCGCTGTGCGCGGTGGAGCCTTTGCCAGCAGAGATGCCACAGGGTTTGTCACGTAGCTCTGCCTGGGATGAATGGGTTCACTGTTCATGGGTGTGCTGGTGGCTGTGCCATGGCCAGACAGCTCTAGCAGCTAAACATGAGCATCTTCAGGAGAGGATCTGAACGGCCTTGCTTCTGGGATGTGCGTTGAAGGTTTCTCATCTGCAGCCCCACGGTGACGTTAGAGCCGTCCCCAGCAACTGCCACTCTCAGCAGGAGCTTCCTGGGTGTTTTGAGGCTGTTTTCTAAGGGAAGTGACATGAGCTGGTCACAGGCTTGGGGTGGCTCCCACTGTGCAGTCAGGCTCCCTCGTGCTGGCTTGGGTATCAGGTCCCCTTTCTCCTCAGTGCTGTGCTGGGACACCTCTGGCTCCAGTGCTGTGATCTCATTTCTTATGGTGATTTATTTTCTTGAGGAGGTGCCAAGTTTCCCATGCCAAAACCTTGGTTTCCTCTAACATCCATTTGGGGCTGTTCCTTGGCCAGTTGGTTTCAACAATGAGCCTCCCTCTGTGCCCTGGAGATGGGCATGGTGGGCACACAAAGGCAGGGTGCTCTGGGTAGATCTTTGCCATTACTTCATATAACGACAGGGGAGAAAGAATCATGGAGTCATACAATTGGTTTAGTTGGAACAGACCTTCCTCATCATCAAGTCCAACCAGTCCAGCACTGCCAGGTCACCACAAAACCTCAGCACTCAGCACCACATCTACAACAGCATTGAAACCCTTCTGGGGATGGGGTCTCCAGCGCTGCTCTGGGCAGCCTGGGGCAGGCCTGGCAACCCTTTTGGAGAAGAAATTATTCAAGCCTCTCCTGGTGTAACTTGAGGCTATTTCCTCTTGTTCTTTTGCTTGTTCCTTGAGAGAAGAGACCAACCCCCAGCTGCCTCCAACCACTTTTCAGGGAGTTGTAGAGAGCCAGAAGATCTCCCTTCATCCTCCTCTTCTCCAGGTAGAACAACTTCAGGTCCCTCAGCTGCTCCTGAAAAGACCTGAAGGGTAGTTGAAGAAGGATGGAGGCTTCCTGGCAGACAGGCTGCCAGGAGCAATTTTTCCTCTGACCTTGGGTTGAGTTTTTTTTAAGGAGTAAAGGCTGCCCCAGCTTTTGTCTTCTGAAGAATCTATGGTCTGGAAAGTTCTGGCCAGAGAAAGGTCCCTGCTGTCCTGCTGGGTGACCTTGAGCAAGTTGCTGAGAGCCTCCAGCAATCTCTTGTGAAACTGTTGGGAAATTTGATGCTGAAGGGAGCTTTAGGATTTCACTCCTGGATTATGGGGTCAGGGCTCTGTGATGAGGGAGACAACATTATGAGTCTGGCAGTAATTGAGGGAGGTCAGGGATCGTGAACATGAGCTGGAGAAGTCCTGCAGTGCAAGCTCCCAGCAGTATGAAGCACAGCTCACAGTCTTGCTTGAGAAAGGCAGCACTTGGATCTGGCTGGGAAGGAAGAAATGTTTGGGGTGAGATTCCTGTCTCTTGAGGAGCAGAGCTGGGATAAAGGTCACCCACGGCCATGCCAAACCCAGCCACATAGTTCCTGGGTGCCTCAAATCAGACAGGCTCCAAATGTCAGCAGCTTCTGGCCTAGGAAGATGATCCTGGACAGTTCTTCTATTAATAGGCTGTAGATGTGAGGCTTGGAGCAGGATGGGGCTCCCTGGATGGGTCACAGAGGATGTTCTCAATGTGATGTGCTGCCAAAGGGAAGGTAGGGGCTGAAATAACTCACCCCGCTGTTGTAAGTGGGCATCTGGCTCTAGGGTGGGCTCCCAGGAGCTGCCTGAGCTGGGTAGCTGGGAAGAAGACCTGGCCAGAGGTCTAGATCAGCACTGCTGGAGATGGAGCAGGATCCTCCCTGTGCTGTGGTTCCCAGGACATCCCCATCCTGCCTTTGCCAGGACACTGAGTTGGGTTGGACTCCTCCTTCCTGCAGTGCTCACGTAGCAAAGCTGGGCTGGATCTCTCTCCTCCCATTCCTCACCAAGAAAAGCTCTGATTTCTTTCACTCCCAGCTCCTGGCAGGGTTTCACTCAAGCACGAGGCAGTCAAGTGACTTGTCCCTCTGGCAGGGAACCTATCAGAAAGTGAAGGTTAGAGCCATGACGTCCCTGCAGCTCCTGTCACCTCTAGGTGAGGTGTGGTGGTACAGCAGCCTGCAGCCGGCTCTATGTGGGAAGCTCCAGCCCACGTCCCCATGGCACAGCAGCACAAAGCCAGCTGCAGAGCACTGTGGCTGGGCTGCTCCTCCATCAGAGCCTGACATTGCAGAGCTTTTTGGCTTTCCCACAAAGCCAACTTCCTGCTGCCATTCAGCGTGGCCTGGGAGAACGTCAGCCCGTGGGATGCTGCAGCACAAATGGACCCAGGCTATGGTGGGTGCAGTGGGGTGCTCATGGGAGGAGTAAAATCAGGCCAAGGTGACTGCTCTCTAAAATGCACTTGAGGTGCAGAAGAGTTGGGGATCTGTTGTTCTTTGTGGGGCTCCAGCCTGCAGTTTAGCTTCTCTGGAGAGATTCCAACCCCACCTGGCCGCTGTGATCCTGGGCAAGCTGCTGCGGGCGACCCTGCCTTAGCACTGGGGATGGAGTAGATGATCTGCACAGGTCCCTTCTAACCCCCAACCATGCTAGAGTTTGCGGAGTCTGTCTGGTTGTGGGGCTTGGTCATATCCTCCATTTACACAGAAGTGGACTGGATGATCTTGGAGGTCTCTTCCAACCTGGTTGATTCTATGATTCTACGAACAGGAATTGCTCTTTGGGAGGCAGATCTGGGAACTGCCAGGAAAGATTTGCTTGGGTGGCTCTGGGAGGCAGCACAAACCAGGTTATGCAGATGCTTCTCACCCTGGGGCCACATCAAGGTTTCCCAGCCTGGATTTGCTCCCAGAAGATGTCAAAGTGCATCTTTAGCTGATTTTTGGGATGTCAGAAGTTTGCTGGATGAAGCATCAAGAGGAAAAGGACAGCTCTGACAGCCAGGCAGCACCACACGGAGGCTGCCTTTGCTTGATGCCCCCAAGCCATGCATGGGCAGAGGGATGGGGGCTGTGGGCACATGGGGGCTGTCACCAGGTGGCTGGTGGGTTGATGCCTTCCTGAGGTTTTGGGCTGTGACAGCAGGTTGGAGGGAAGCTCTGAGTCATCCTCCCCGTCACATGCGGCTCTGTCACAGGCTGGCTGGATTCAGCATGTCACCAACCTGGGACCAGCTGCATGGCCATTGCTGCAGTGTCCTGGGAAGGAGCCCTTGGGAAAAGTGTCCCCACGCTCCTCACACTGCTGTTACCAAGTGACAGTGTTGGATGTGACCCTCTGAATGAGACTGACCTGAATGCAGCCAATGTAGGCTGAGCTCGCTGGATGGACCTGGATTTTCCCCTCACTCCTCCCCAAAAGCAGCAGCCTTAGCACAGCTGTGTCCTCCAGGGATGGCTGTGAAGCTGGGGACACTTTGGGGGTCCTGTTTCACCCCCAGCCCCATGGCCAATGTTCTGTGGCCACAGGTGTGGGTGCCTAAGGAAAAGCCCCATCCATGACGATGGAGCTGGGGCAGATGAGCAGCATTTTACATCCCAGAGGGAAGATATTGTCTGAACCTCTTTGTGCAGAGGAAGGGGGAAGGACCTCCCAGGAAAGCTGGGGAAGGGCTCCTTACAAAGGCCTGCAGCACTTGCACGAGGGGCAATGGTTTTAAATGAGAGAGGGGTGGATTTAGGTTGGACATTAGGAAGAAGCTCTTTACTATGAGAGTGGTGGGACACTGAAACAGGTTGCCCAGGGAGGTGGTGGAGGCTCCATCCTGGGAGACACTCAAAGTCAGGCTTGATGGGGCTCTGAGCAACCTGCTCTAGTTGGGGATGTCTCTGCTTCCTGCAGGGGGATTGGAGTGGATGACCTCTAGAGGTCCCTTCCAGCCCAGTTCATTCTCTGATTCTGTGACTTTGTAGGCCCTCATCTTTCTTTGTTGTATCAGGATTGAACTTTTCTTGCCAGTGAGCTCCAGGTTTTCCTACAGCTTCCAGATGTGCAGCAGAACCCCGGGGAAGTGCTGTGATTCCCTGCAGCAAACCGTGGCCTCTGCTGAGCATGGTCAGCACTTTTCTGGGTCAAGTTTAGGGTAGGATCTTCAAGGCTCCAGTTCAAAACAGGATCTGAGAGCAGCCCCTGCCCCTCAGCAGTTCTGCATTTCCAGCCTCTTCCCAAACCAGTTTAAAATCCAAATCAAGCCTCTTGTTTTCCTTTTGAGACACTTTGATCTTACATTTCCCTAGCTTGCTCTCTAGCCCACAGCTTGTATCCAACACTAGAGGGGCTACAGCAGCAGTGAGCAGGGAGAAATGTCTCTCTAGGGCATATCTTGAGGAAATGAGTCCTTCCCAAGACTGAAGGTTGAGTAATTTGTGCTTGGAACTTGGCTGGAGGTCCCTGTGCTGGCAACACCATTGCTGGAGGGCAGGATCCAGGCAGCTGGTGCAGCATCCATGGTTTGGTGCTGGATTTGGAGCTTTGAGTTTGCTGCTTTTAACCACTCCCATCCTTTTTTCTCCTCTCAGTGGGTGTTGTGCACACTTCTAGAAGAGATTGAGCTAAGGGGTGCAGATAGGCCTGGAGGGAGGGTGGAGTGGCAAGAGCTCTCTGGCCCAAGAGTCAGGGCCAGCCCGAGAGTCCCCTGGCCCTGGAAAGGCAGGACATGGTTGGACTGGCTCTATGAAGGTTGTCCTGGTGGGATCACCTCTGGGTGCTGAGGACAAGCATGCTCAGGGCATGTTGCTGCTGCTGTGTTTCCAGATGCCTTGGTTCAAAGGCTGGAAGGTGGAGCGCAAGGAAGGCAACGCCAGCGGAGTGTCCCTCTTGGAGGCCCTGGACACCATCCTGCCCCCGACCCGCCCCACAGACAAGCCCCTGCGCCTGCCCCTCCAGGATGTCTACAAGATTGGAGGTGAGCAAAGGCCTGGCCACTGCCCCTCTTCCCTCTGCTTTCGCTGGAGTCTTTGTTCCATGGCAGTTTGGGAAGCTNCCACAGGTGTGGGTGCCTAAGGAAAAGCCCCATCCATGACGATGGAGCTGGGGCAGATGAGCAGCATTTTACATCCCAGAGGGAAGATATTGTCTGAACCTCTTTGTGCAGAGGAAGGGGGAAGGACCTCCCAGGAAAGCTGGGGAAGGGCTCCTTACAAAGGCCTGCAGCACTTGCACGAGGGGCAATGGTTTTAAATGAGAGAGGGGTGGATTTAGGTTGGACATTAGGAAGAAGCTCTTTACTATGAGAGTGGTGGGACACTGAAACAGGTTGCCCAGGAAGGTGGTGGAGGCTCCATCCTGGGAGACACTCAAAGTCANGCCAATGTAGGCTGAGCTCGCTGGATGGACCTGGATTTTCCCCTCACTCCTCCCCAAAAGCAGCAGCCTTAGCACAGCTGTGTCCTCCAGGGATGGCTGTGAAGCTGGGGACACTTTGGGGGTCCTGTTTCACCCCCAGCCCCATGGCCAATGTTCTGTGGCCACAGGTGTGGGTGCCTAAGGAAAAGCCCCATCCATGACGATGGAGCTGGGGCAGATGAGCAGCATTTTACATCCCAGAGGGAAGATATTGTCTGAACCTCTTTGTGCAGAGGAAGGGGGAAGGACCTCCCAGGAAAGCTGGGGAAGGGCTCCTTACAAAGGCCTGCAGCACTTGCACGAGGGGCAATGGTTTTAAATGAGAGAGGGGTGGATTTAGGTTGGACATTAGGAAGAAGCTCTTTACTATGAGAGTGGTGGGACACTGAAACAGGTTGCCCAGGAAGGTGGTGGAGGCTCCATCCTGGGAGACACTCAAAGTCAGGCTTGATGGGGCTCTGAGCAACCTGCTCTAGTTGGGGATGTCTCTGCTTCCTGCAGGGGGATTGGAGTGGATGACCTCTAGAGGTCCCTTCCAGCCCAGTTCATTCTCTGATTCTGTGACTTTGTAGGCCCTCATCTTTCTTTGTTGTATCAGGATTGAACTTTTCTTGCCAGTGAGCTCCAGGTTTTCCTACAGCTTCCAGATGTGCAGCAGAACCCCGGGGAAGTGCTGTGATTCCCTGCAGCAAACCGTGGCCTCTGCTGAGCATGGTCAGCACTTTTCTGGGTCAAGTTTAGGGTAGGATCTTCAAGGCTCCAGTTCAAAACAGGATCTGAGAGCAGCCCCTGCCCCTCAGCAGTTCTGCATTTCCAGCCTCTTCCCAAACCAGTTTAAAATCCAAATCAAGCCTCTTGTTTTCCTTTTGAGACACTTTGATCTTACATTTCCCTAGCTTGCTCTCTAGCCCACAGCTTGTATCCAACACTAGAGGGGCTACAGCAGCAGTGAGCAGGGAGAAATGTCTCTCTAGGGCATATCTTGAGGAAATGAGTCCTTCCCAAGACTGAAGGTTGAGTAATTTGTGCTTGGAACTTGGCTGGAGGTCCCTGTGCTGGCAACACCATTGCTGGAGGGCAGGATCCAGGCAGCTGGTGCAGCATCCATGGTTTGGTGCTGGATTTGGAGCTTTGAGTTTGCTGCTTTTAACCACTCCCATCCTTTTTTCTCCTCTCAGTGGGTGTTGTGCACACTTCTAGAAGAGATTGAGCTAAGGGGTGCAGATAGGCCTGGAGGGAGGGTGGAGTGGCAAGAGCTCTCTGGCCCAAGAGTCAGGGCCAGCCCGAGAGTCCCCTGGCCCTGGAAAGGCAGGACATGGTTGGACTGGCTCTATGAAGGTTGTCCTGGTGGGATCACCTCTGGGTGCTGAGGACAAGCATGCTCAGGGCATGTTGCTGCTGCTGTGTTTCCAGATGCCTTGGTTCAAAGGCTGGAAGGTGGAGCGCAAGGAAGGCAACGCCAGCGGAGTGTCCCTCTTGGAGGCCCTGGACACCATCCTGCCCCCGACCCGCCCCACAGACAAGCCCCTGCGCCTGCCCCTCCAGGATGTCTACAAGATTGGAGGTGAGCAAAGGCCTGGCCACTGCCCCTCTTCCCTCTGCTTTCGCTGGAGTCTTTGTTCCATGGCAGTTTGGGAAGCTGGAGGGATTGGACTCTTTAGACTTCAGCTTGGGGAGAAGGGTGGCAGCTGCAGGGCAAAGAGCCTGCTTGAGCCTGGGCTGTCTGGGGTGGAGGCAGATGTGCTCCAAGGTGCCCAGGGACTGGAGAGGAGCAGCAGGTTTGGGAGCTCTCCCCGAGGAGCACAGGGTACCAAGGAGGCTGTAAATTTGGGTGACCCAGAGGTCACGGCTTGCAGGGCAAGTTGGAGGCAGCAAAAATCCTGCTGGGACCCAGCTGAGGGACAGGACCAGCAGGGAGGGCCACCAGGGAGGCTGGCACACGGCAGGTTGGCCATGATCTGCCCATGCTTCCCAAATGCTGGTGTCCATCACCAGCACCTCCATCAGCCAAGCTGAACCACGGGGCCAGCCATGTAGGGAGGTGAGTGGCTGGCCTGTGTCCCTCTGGAGCAGTGATGGGGACACTTTGCTGGGCTATAAATACCTCATGAGCTCTCTGACCCTCTGGCAGCAGCAGGCAGCCCTGCTGAGTCACCCAGCTGCAGGGTCAGGTGGGCACAGCCCTTTCCAGCTGTCCCAAGGACATGTGTGCTGCAGGAACCAGGCAGGGGTTGACCATGGGTTTCAGCAGGCTTTTGAACCCAGTCTTTTGGTTGCAATGGAGATGGATGGTGATGACCAGATCTGTGTCCTCCCCTAGCTAAGCTGGGGCAAAGAGAGATGGATCAGCTATGAGAGAGCAGAGACACCACGGGAAGAGGGGAGCTGGGGGAAAGGTGGATGTGGAGGAGCAGATGGGTCCAGCCAACATCCCCAGCCTTTTCCCAGGGTTATTTCTCTTAGTGATTCTTCACTTGACTCCAAAGATGGGTTTTCCCAAAGTCTCCTGGATGTCACCTCATGCTGTGGCATGGCCCTCAGGGATGTGGAGCATGCTATTGCATGCAGGCTGTGATGACCTCCCCACTCAGGAGATGTCACAGCTGCTACAATGGAAGAGGTGTCAGAGCCTGTGGGTTGCTCAAGGTCTGCTGATTATGGTGTCACTCCTTTCTGCCAAGCCTTGGCTACAAAGGGTGGGCTTGTGGTGTTTCTGAAGGCCTTCATGTTGATCTTGCAGCTTCAAACTGGGTATATAGTGGCCTTCCAGGACCTGAAGGGGGCTACAGGAAGGCTGGGGAGGGACTATTGAGAAGGGCTTGGAATGACAGGAGGAGGAGAAATGGGTTTGAACTGGCAGAGGGGAGATTGAAACTGGATGTTAGGAAAGGGTTCTTTGCAGTGAGGGTGGTGAGACACTGGCACAGGTCGAGGGTGGTGAGACACTGGCACAGGTCGAGGGTGGTGAGACACTGGCACAGGTCGAGGGTGGTGAGACACTGGCACAGGTTTCCCAGGGAGGTTGTGGAGCACAGAAGCACAGAATGGGATCAAAGATCCCATT